>CM031917.1:4352072-4764617 GCA_018703695.1 Prunus fruticosa
AAATTACACAATATGTAAAACCCGATTGAGGGTTCAAATGTTATGGAAATAAGTTGATAAATACTGGCGATACATGGCAACGAGATGGTTTAGGACCAAATGACCTCCTACTACAGTGCCCGCAACGGCCCCACGCCGACTGGCCGCACAACGGTGTCACAATGACTGAGTGGAAAAATCTTAAAATTATTGTTCTTACAAAACTCACTACCTAGGTTAAACACCTAAATTTGAGCCACTTATTCTTGGGCCGTGGCCAAAATTGACCCGGAAGTGGCCGAAAATGGAGGCCGAAACTCCATTTTTGATTGGAAAAATCAGTAATCTCTCGAATTTCTGGAAACCTAACCAACAGGCAGCTAGAGCACGAAAATAGATGAATTTTCATACCTAGCTGGCATAATTGAATGAGGCAAAAAGAGAGAACGGAAGCTGTTGAAACTTCTTTAAATTTTGGGCGACTTTCTGACTTGCGTGGGACGGCTCCAAGGTACGGCACGGGGAAGAGAGAAAGAGGTGACGGTCGATCGTGCGATCTTGGCTCAGGTGGCGGGTCGGTGATGGTGGCTGGGAGGTGAGGAGGCGCTGAATATGAAGGGAGGAGACGCACTGGAAGAGGGAGAGAGTTATGTAAGAGAGAGGAAATTACGGTTTTCCTAAAATTTCACTTTTCACTTATTATAGTTTTGCCACTGAGGGTGTTTACCTTGGGTAACTTCTTCGTTCAACTCCCAAATACCAGTCCACCATGTGTCTAGGGACGTAGGCTCGCCAGTCTCTTCGTAAACGTCAGCAATAAGTACCAAATTCCTCCCGAACTTGAAATGACCTTTTTGCCCCTTTCTTTATTAAACAATATTTTAAATTTTTCAAAAAAAACCTAATTGAACTCAAATCATTTTATTTTATTGTTACTCCAATTTATTTCCTCTTAATTTAATTATTTTATTTTTTTCAGGACCGGGATGTTACACCGCAAACCATAGATAGTTCACCCTAGAAAAACATACAAGAGTACAAAAATAAATAAAATTCTCATCACTCTTATCTAATTCAACATCGGCTCGCCTATCAGGGATATTTTGCGTTTACCTAAGGTCTATAAAAGGGTGAGCAAAACCACAGCTCATCAGGGACACAAATCTTTCCATAGTAAATTGATATAACTAAATTAAGTGGCATGCAAATCACATAACAAATAAAAGATAAATATGAATGATCTACAAATTCTACCCAACCAGTTTAAGGTGTCTAGATAGAAGGAAGCAATTCTCGATGTCCCAGACCATGGATTTTACCACTATAATTCTAATGCCTATTATATAAACTAACACCTCATCTCAATCATCCCATAATTCCCCTTTGCTAGTCGTCTTGTCTAAGCCATTGATCTTCAAGCCCAAATCACCCCATTGACAATTTATACGCCAATATCCTAATCTACTATGCACACGAGCTCGGTTGAACTTAGTTCCTAAATAATCAAACTCAACTACACAAAAGATCCTTCACATTACCTCTTCATAATTTCTTTTCATTAACCCGGAAAAATTCCAATCATCATCGATAACATATGAACATGTCAATATTAATAAATAATATAATGATAATTAACAACATATAAACACCCAATATAAAAAACATTAATCAAATTATAATATTAAGCATAATATAGTTCTCATGAAATTTAATTAAATAAATTTCTGTAAAGGCTACTGAAGAATCTCTCTACCTTGATTCCAAAGCATAACTCGAAATTAGTAAAACACAAGCAAAGTTCTATGTCTCCTCAAATCATATTTCCTTGCATCTCTCTTTCACTTTATCTTTCCCATATTTTTTCTTTCTCTCTCTCTCTGAAAGAACTATCACCTTGTAGTATTGAACAAATCAGTGAAGTAGGCTCCTATTTATAGTACAAATATATAAGATTCCGTTAAAGATGAGATAGAAAGAAATAAGTAGGTGGTGTAAATTGGCATGTGAATATGAATGTAAATTCAAGATATAAAAATGACAACTCACTAGGTGAGGTGATAAGAGAAGACATATCTAAATAGTTTGCATGCTACGTATGTATTATAAAAGTATAACAAACAAGTAAGTATTATTATAAAAGTATAACAAAAATAACATGTGGATCGAGTTTTTGTATACTTCCAATCCCATGTGGAATGGAGCTTTTGCTTTTCTCACACCTGACCATATAAATTTATTTGGTTTTTATTTAACAATTATTACCCTGAAATTTGAACTCGTAGAAGAAAAAGTAACAATGTCCTGCTCTCGACCAAGAGAAGAAGCATATGCCTATAATAGCGCGTTCAGCTGTAAGTGGGTTTCGTCTTTCTAGGGTCTACTAGTATATATTGATTCTTTGTAAGTGGATATAAACATTTGTATTGATTCTTTGTAAGTCTATATAAACAATTTGTATTGATTTTTTTGTCAAGCAAGGCACTTGTACATTTTTCGAAAACATTTCATTCTCCGACAGTCTCTCTCCTCCTCTTTACATCTCCTCTTACATTTCCAGCAATCTTTTTTCTTGGTCAGTTTGATCTCATAAAAGAAAACCATGGACGTTGATTATGGTCATCGCCTAGCGGTGGTTGCGTGGCTTTTTCACTGTGGAGAAGATATTTGTACATGTAAGATATAAATTCTCTCTCCGCCAAAATTCACTTTGTCTATTATAGTTACCTTACCTGACAAGTTAAATTTATACCAACTAACATTTTTTAGACACTTTTTTTGAATTATACATCTACTAACCAACCCAATGGGTGAAATTGATCTTGTGGTGTAGGTTCCTTCACTTGCTTTTTTCCATGCATCGTTGCTCTCTGCCGAATCGCAGAAATGGTCAGTCAAGGACAAAATTGTAAGTGTCACAAGACCAAAAAGATTTCCCAAATCAATAAACATGGCAAATTTATTTATTTTTTCCCTTAAAGTGGTTGTATATATAATTGGTCTCTCATAAATGTTCTCTAGTAATAATAACGTGATCACTTAGTGTGAGAACGGTTGCGATGCATAGATGTTGTATATGGAAAAGTTAATTTCTCCTTGCAGCAACTGCGCCCTGACTTTAATTATTAAGTCATTAGGTCAATGGTGTGTTACTGACGGTTGGATTTTGTAATTTTAGCTTGCCTTTCCCATAGCCTAGTGTACGGGTTGTTGTTCACGATTAATTTCCAGTGGGTCTACTCATGCACGTATAGAAAGATTGCACCAAAAATTTGGTCTGCCGGAGGAGCCTTGTGGTGATTGTTGTGTTCATTTCTTCTGTGGACACTGTGCCTCTGCCAAAACATGCTAGACCTCAATCAGAGGCTCTGACCCCTCCAAAGGTTTTAAACTAATCCTATATATGTCGTCATCGTATAGTTATGACGTTAAATTTATCATTATTTACATCATTTGGTGATACATCAATTTTTTTTTTATTTGTTTTTATGATGTAGGTTGGATTGGGGCCACCCACTGCTGCTCCCAGCCTCCTTCCATGTTCAAATGATCTCGCCAATGTGCTTGGCAGACAATTAATGTCGTGTTTGTCTTCTCCATGTCTTTTTTGTTTTTGTTTGATGGAATAATTTGCTTTGTGTTGTATAAATATATATATTGATGTTGATAAAGTGCGTGTATAAACGAGGATATGTTCCAGATCCAACGTATTGTAATGAATGTGCCATTGTTTGTTTTGTGTTCGGATACATTTCACATCAACTGGATGAAGGAGTAAAAAAACAAACTTTAACTTCAATCTCACCAAGGATGTGAACTCCAATAAAGCACTCAGAAATTTGAGTAGTTATTGTCACTCATAAATATGTGAGAGGAATCAAAGTAATAGGATGTACTCACATAATAAATGAAGGCACAAGACATGAATACAAGATCTCATGGAAAGATATCGCATACTGAAACATTTAATGACGACCATAGTCCTTCCATGCCTATTCTCCACATGAGGAACCACACTTCTCCTTGGATCAAATAGGACTTCACTAAGGTTGTAAACGGGGCTTAGGGTAATGGGTGAAAAACAAAAAAAATGTATGGAAAACAACAAGGTCTAGAGAGCTAGTAATAAAGCATCCTTTGATAATGAGAGATTGTTGAACTTTGTATCATGCAAGAGTAGACTGGAAATTTTTAGCTTTTCTTGTTCTCTTCATTTTTCTCTTCTTACTTTCTTGAATTGGCCAATTCTTTTGATAGTTACCATACCCCAAACTTATGCTTTTGAAACACTTAGGATATGACACTTTCTTTCTTTTTCTTTTCTTTTGTAAGCTCTTTGAAGTCCATGAAAGGGTTGGCTAGAAAGGCTGAAAAAAAAGAAACAAGGCCTATATGATTTCCTTGGATCCATGTGGTTCATGAAATATGCCTCAGAGGAATAGTGAGTAGTTCTAGAAAACAATTTAAATATCATCAAGTACTTGACCAAAAGAAGGAATAATGAGATCACAACGACTTGTAGACAAGAAAAATTAAAGAATAATATAACACTCAAGAAAGAAAGGCATAAGCTCAACAAAAGCTCACATGATGACGGTTATATAAGTTTGCACTAACTCTTATTTGCCAATTTAAATCATATGAAATTCCCAATCAAAAATCATATTACATGGCTATGTGCATGAGTTTTGCCAAGATCATAAGAATATGGCTAACACAAGATAATGTCAAGAATTATTATCATGCTCACATATTTTCTTGAAAGTTAATTGGAAATAAAGACCAAATCTCATCATAGAATTGGGAAGTAGCTACCAAAAATAAATAATAAAAAACTTAACTAAAAAGAAAATATTTTTAGTTTTCTTGATTTTTTCTGATTTTTATTTTTATTTTAAATAAAGAAAAAATGGACAGAAGGAAGCCAACAAAATAAAAGAAAAAGAAAATTAAATGCATAAAAACACAAACTAGTTAAATAAAAGCAAAAGTTGAAAAGAAACTCAACAACTAACAACGTACCAGTGCAAAAAAGTTAATCGCAACTCTTAAAAAAGTGGGTGGTAACTGGGTACAGTGATTCACATTTTTTTAAATGCAGTTTTTGAAACCTGATGCGAAAATTAGACGTATTACCAAAACTATTGGTTAAATTTGACTTTCTTTATATGGTTGAATCCAGAACGAAAAGACGAAGAATGTTTCGCAGGCCAAAATATAAAAAGGGTAGCCAAAAAGAACAGACTTCAACAAAAAAAGGGAGCAGATGTTGCAGCCACAATGAAACAAAGACAGCAGATGTTGATTAATTAAATATTATTAATCAAGCCAATTGTGTATAGCCTTTTTTTTTGTAACAACTGTGTATAGCCAACTGTCAAAGTATCATGCTTATAAAGCATGTAAACCATTGTTTCCTCGGATGTGGGATAATTTGCTTTCAAACTTCCAACACTCTTACTATGCAATAATCCCTCCAAAATATAATTTGGAATGCAGTTGAACTTTTTGCTTTCAAAACTGATAGTTGTACTAACTCAAAGACAGAAGTCTAAATGACAATAAAAGAACACTATCAACCAAACAATCACAGCAAAACCAAGCAAAATCCATTACATTTCAATCACTGAAAAGCACAACAAAAAGTAAATTCCTTCTTCCTAAATCCTCATAGGTACAGATAAAACCTGAGGAAAAGACTGCTTCACCCTGTCAGCCTTCTTGAGGCAAGAAAACTGTGTACACTACAGGTAGGTGCTTGGATAATCTTTTCACAGAAAATTACACAATTGTGGCATTTCTTTCCTGTCCTGGTAAGTTCAGTTTCACACATGCGCTCACTCTGCTGCAGAGCTTCGGCATACTTATAAATGTCAAGTCCCAGCGGCAGCTACCATAACACAAATTCAGCACTTTTGCCATAATTGAACCTTAGCGTTTTTACTATACGAACAAGAGATAACTTGTTAACAGGACCAACTACGAAGAAAATCCAATTGCCGATGGACTCTAGCTTTCTAAATTGTTGTTAACATGAAAAAAAATAATAAACAAGAAGGGAAAAAGAAAAATAAACAGAATAAAGGAACAGGTAATATAGTGATGTGAAAATGAAGAACAACGAGAATTAATCTACAGTTTCAAATTAAGCAATTACCTATTCGTTGCATCAGTACGCTTCTCCAATTACAAGGGAAGGTACATGTTGAATTTTACAGAAATCCTCTCCATCTTCCTGAATCCTAATGTGAGTTCTTTAGGCATCCCTATAATGGTTAATTCCTTGAGATTAGTAATATATCTTAACCCATTTGGAAGTGTCGTCAATCCCCTGCAATATTCAATGTGCAATCGACAGAGACTAGGCATGGCTCCTTCCTCTACCCTCCACTCTGTTATTTTCGCGCATGCCATAAACGAAAAGAAATTGAGGAGAGAGGAAGAGCCGCTTGGGAGAAAACCAGTATCTTTGTGTTCTCCTCAAAAGCTTCATTTATGAGGCGCAGAGTTGTCAGGTTTGGTATCTTCTCTAGTATTCCCATTTGGTCCTCCTTGAGACCATACCTACGCAATTGTAACTTGGCAAGGTTTGGATAGTTGTGGGAAGCTCTTTGCAATTACTTAAACTTGGCCCAAACAGCTTCAATTTGTATATATGCCGACAACTGATACTATTTGCCTAACCTGCTCCTCATAACTACTCTTCCTTTGCAGAGTTATAATCAATGTACACAAATAGAGACGGATATGGTTTAGCATGCTGCCAGGGGATTTCAAAATTTCCTCAGATTTTCCACGGAGCTTGCCAGTTTTATGTTCAGTTTTCTAAGATTGGTTAATCCAGCAACATCTTTCAAACACAATACTCAGTTGAAAGCACATCTAAGGTCTGTGAATGACAAAAGAGTGTCTAGCTTCAGGTTACCTCTTGCTGTGTAATGGATAGGTAAATATATATGTCTTAAGTGTTTCATATTCCATATCACATTTGGGATGACCGTGTGACTTTTTTGAACACGAAAATCAAGAGTTCAAGCATCTATCAAATTACCTAGGGATGATGGAAACCTTTTCATTTTGCTACCCCTCACATTAGAAACCTTAGGTGGATGATATTTCCAATTTCACTTGGCAACTGTACTTCTGCTTACATATCTTCGACCTTCAAGACTCTAAGAACTTTGAAATTCATCAGCAAAGATAGTAACAACTTTTTCACTTTTCTTCCCTCGTTCTGTTAGGCCAAAGTATAAAGAGACCTCACGTGGCCATTTGTTTCATATCTTGATGAAAGCAACCTATCAGGGTTCTCATCCAAGTAAATTGAAAGTCTTCGAACTTTCCCTAATGGTGCTGCCTTGGCTACCATAGAAGAAGTAAAAGGATTAGTTGCTTCATTTTCTTTGCAAAGAATAGCAATTATGTACAGCTTTCCTCTTTTGCCTTTAACAAACACAAGTTTCGTATAAGGTCATGGATCCGACAAGTTTTCATTGTCCAGTTGAACCAGTTGTTCCCACTTGAACCACACACCTTTCCACCAACTCACTTAAGCAATTGCGCGCTATCTCCTCCATTGTTTCCCCGAAACATGTCTTGGTCTCTTAACGAGATAAGACCTTCTGCCACCCATAACTTAGCCAATGTGCTCACTGAAATCTCAAGGTCTTCAGAATAATGGCCTAAATATAAAAGGCATGATTTTAAGTGATACGGTAGATGATCATAACTGAGCGCCAACACCCATGATGCTCCTTCATATTCTTCTTTCATGACCTATGCCCCTCCTTATGCATTCATGAACATTCTCATGCACTGCCTCCCACTCTTTAATAGTGTTTTTTTAGATAATACTCCGGCAAGCACAATGATGGCTAATGGTAAACCTACACAATGTTGAAGCATCTTTATTCCTAATTCTCCATATTTGTGTAAATTCTCAAATCTGAAAAATAAGAAAGAAAAAACGTTAAATAAAGTACTTGTGTTTGAGCAGTCGCAGTGTGTAGAAAAGGTAGAGTACTAGGACAATTTATCACGATGTATCCTTTGCTCTGTATCCCTTGCTCTAATATTTGAAACTGAAATTACTAAGTGTAGAAAGTTTATCTTATTATATGTTTGGATTTATAATGCATCCCAAATGGAAAATTTACAAAATTATTTTGACCAACACCAAAAGTGTATGGGATATCATTAGATTTAAAGTTTAAAAATTCTATTCTCCATTTCTAACGTGAGAATAGATTGAGGAAAAAGGTTGGAGGAAATTTTGAATTGTCTAGCATTGTCCTTATTATTATTTGCATTGCATATATGATAAATTCCTAGCATGCTACCTAACAAAATTGGTTACACAGAATGGCAATTGATAAAATTGCTGCGTGTCGGCAATATTTGAAACTGTAAAATCCCAACAATGGCTAAAAAAAGCTATAAAACTAGTGTCATTTGCAATGTGTTTGTTTCTATGCAGCTTGATATATAACTAAGAACTTGAAAAAGGACAGATTAGGGGTGAGAAAATACCGATATCAGCCCTTCCAAATATTGCTATCTTCTCAAATAGTTCCAAACTCGCATTCTCATTTAGTGGCTGGAGTTTGTAGAGAAACAATTTTTTTATTTGGGGGCAAAGCAACTGCTTGATAACGTGTTGTAAGTAATATTGTGCTCTCAGTTTTCTCATTCGAAAATGCAACTTTCAAAAGATTCCACATCTCTAGACTCCAAATGTCATCAAGAATCACTAAACATCTTGTTTCTTCCATGACACGAAAAAGCTTCTTTGCAATTTCATCATATGTCATCTCCTTAATTTCTTGTTTTTGTTCCTTGGTAGTAGAAATGAGTTTAATAAAATTCCTTCCCAAACATTTCTTATTTGGCACCTTTGAGTACACACTCCCAAGCAAAACTATCAAAATGGTGCCTAGCTTTTTTGTTATGATAAACTTGTTTTGCAAGAGTGTTCTTCCTAAACCGCCCATCCCCTAAATAGATACAACTTGATGATGATTTTCATCTTTCACTAAATGCATAACCAATTCTTCTCGACGTTGGACTCTAACCCAACAACATCACGTTCAACAACATGAGAATAACTTCGCCTCAGCAGTCATTGCCTCTCATGCAATTGAAGGGAAGAGTCACCACCACTCTCCCTTATTTTTATGTTATAACTCTGCAAACTCGACCTCAATTATAAATTTCAAAGTGATGTTCTCAATTTTTGCTCCGATCTTGTGAAGCTCAACCCCTTCCTTGAAGATGCAGGCAAATCTCCTCAAAACATTCTTCACGCCGTTTTTCTGCTTGGAAGTCACTTTGAAGCCATAAGTTTGAATAACATCTTCCAAATCATAAGCAGCATCCTTAATCTTGGCAACCCAAATGTGGACTGTTGCATCCTGTCCTTGTCTTGCATCTGCATCTTTCAGGAAGCCCTGCATCAGTTGTAGCTCAGTTTATGCAACCTCAACTTGATGACTGACTCCAGACAAGAACTTGGCTTCCTGAATGGGTGAAATCTCTGACACTTTCGAGCACAAAGGAAACAACTGCCTCAGCCATGCTTTTTACTACTAACTCTCTCTTGGCCAAAGGGAAAAATAAGAGAGAACCTCCAGATTTGGTTTTCAGTTTGAAAGATGAAATATTATCTCCACTCTTTTGACTCTATGTATGAATTCCAGCCAATCAATTCAATCTCAAGTCAGTCCAATAATAACTAGTCATCTTTGTCAGTTTCTTTTCGTTTTCTGATCACCTCTATTATTTGTTTCTTAGCCACTTCTATTTGTCTCTTAACCATATAAGTCAGTCGTGTCCAGTAAGTAATTGCCGTGCAAGTTATCATCCAATGCAAGGACGAAGTCTTCTTTGATAAAAAATTAGTTCAATCAATTTCATAGGCGAACTTCCCAAAGACATGAATTGTGGATTACAAATAAGAAAATCTCAACATCCCTTGATTCCCAGAATGCACTACTTTCAGCATTCTTTTCATTCATAGTAACTTGTATTTATATCATTTTTCCTAATTTTCTTGGTGAATATATGAATATTTTCAGTCTCCATCGCCCCAATCCCGAATGGTCTCTTGGCCTTTTCAGTTGTGGGAATGATATGTCTAATTATAATTTCTTGCTAAAAATTTTGGTACCTTTAATTCCTAGCTACTATAAATAACAATGGAACTGAAAAGGTTTAAGATGTATCCACTAATTTGTCACAGAAGTAGATATAAGAATATTCCTGCTAGACCATTATGTAAAAAATCTCATACAATTAAACAAACAAAAAATGGGCAAAAAATTAAATAAAAAAAGCCAAAGGCCTCTGCTTTTACTGCTTCATGATTACAATCAAATTTGCCTGACACATTCCCTCCAAATACAGGGACACACGCTGACCCCAAAAAAAAAAACCAAGGAAAACTCTTTGCTGCAGTATATTTCTTGTTTTCAAATTTATAATTGCATTAACGCAAAGAAACAACTCTAAATTGCCACAAAAGAATGCTATATATCACCAAACAATCGATCATTCCCAGCAAACATTGACCCAAAAAAAATTCGATTTTCGCCAAGCATTAATATTGAAATACGCCATAAAACGTAGATTTCCATTTGAACTCTAAGTAATCATCAGACAAACTCAGCTGATTCCATTTCATATCACATGTCTTGCACAATTCAGCCTGTAAACCTTTTGTTTCTTCTCCTGAACAATTTGCTTGATCATCAGCTTGATCTGCAAATGTATGTTTCCCCATGTCATGCAAGTCCCAGCTGCTAGTACAGTAGGATAATGCAAACTCAGTACTCCTTCCATTTAGAAGGTCAACACCAACACACAGAGCATCTACAGCCCTGGATCATTTCATTCAACATATTAAAGACCATATATGTAACATTGACAAATGCTAAACAAAAAACACCAGAATTAACCTTTCCATGGAAGATGCGCTGGCCGGGCCATAGGGTTACCCAAATACAAGGGAAGTTACATGTTGGATTTTATGGAAATCCTCTCCTCCTGCCTTAAGCTTACTCTGGAATGTACTCTGACATCCCTTCAATGCTTAATTCCCTGAGGGTAGTAATATCGCAGCCCATCTACAATTGTCATCAATCCGTTGCAATATTTAATGCTCAGTCGGCGGAGACTAGGCATGGCTCCTTCCTCTACCCTCCACTCTTTTCTTTCAGACATGTGAAAGTGAAAGAAATTGAAGATGAGGAAAGCCGCCTCTGGAAAAAACCAATATCTTTGCATCCTCGTTGAAAGTGTTTTGTTCAAGCCTCAGAGTTGTTAGGTTTGGCAGCTTCTCTATAATTCCCATTTGGTCGTCCTCGAGAAAGAAGCGACGCAGTGTTAACTTGGTGAGGTTGGGAAGGCAATGGAGCTCTCTCAGTGCATTCTGCGGTCGGCCTTCCAGCTTCAGTTTGTATATATGACGACAACTTGATACTATTTGCGTAACTTGCTCTGTAGAACCAGTGACTGCCAAATCTGTGTACACAAATAGAGACCGTATATGGTTAAGCGTGCTGCCAGTACATTCCAAGATTTCCTCCAGATTTTTTAAGGGGCTGACATCGTTATACTCAGTTTTCTAAGATTTGTTAGACCAGTAAGATCATTCAAATCACAATTGGAGCTTGAAACAGGATATAAAGTCTGTAAATTGTGAAGCGTAGAAATTTTCAGTTTACCGCTTACTCGGAGCCGGTGAAAAAGGGCAAATATAAATGTCTTATGTGTTTCATCTTCCATATGACATTTGGGATGAACAGCCAACTATCTTCAACTCGAAGATCTAGAGTTTGCAAGCATATCAGTTACCCAGAGATGCAGGAATCCGTTTTATATTACTTCCCCTTAGGCTTAAAAACCTTAAGTGGACCATATTTCCAATTTCACTTGGCAACTCTGCTTCTCTGTTCATACCTTCAACCTTCAAAACTCTAAGTAATTTGAAATCCTTGAAAATGGTAAGTATCAATCTTTTACATTGTCTCCTCCATTCTTTTAAGCCAAAGTATAAGAGAGATCTAAGGTGGTCATCTTTCTCATATCTTGGATGGAACCAACTTATCAGGCATTCTCACTCAAGTAGATTGCAAGTCTTCGAACTTTCCCCAATGGTGCTGCCTTGGTTACCATAGAAGAAGAAAAAGGACTGATTTCCTCGTTTCTCCTGCAAAGAATTCACAACTTGGAGAAAGTTCTCCTCTTCCCGCCTTTGACAAACACAAATCTCTTACAAGATCATGGATTCGAACAAGTTTTAATCATACCAATTGAACCCGTTTCTCCAACTTGAACCACACACCTTATCATCAACTCACTTTAAGCAATGGTACGCTATATCCTCCCCATTGCTTCCCCTAAACCTTGTCCTTGTGTCAATGAGACGAGACCTTCTGCCATCCATAATTGGGTCAATCTTTTCACCGGAATCTCAAAATCTTCAGGAAAATGGCCTAAATACAATAGGCATGGTTTTAAGTGATAAGGCAAGTCATCATAACTCAATGCCAATACCCATGAAGCACCTGCATATTCTTCTTCAGGACCTATGCCTCTCCTTATGTATACATAAACATTTGCATGCACTGTAATCGACTCGTTAACAGTGTTTTCTTGCTAGAACTTCGGCAAGCACAGTGATGGCTAATGGCAAACCTGCACAATGTCGAAGCATCTCCATTCCGAGTTCTTTCATCTTTATGTAAACTCCAGAATCTGAAAAGGTAATGAAAAACCCAAATTAATACTTCTAATAGCAGTAGTGGTATAAAAGAAAGACACAATGTCCTATGTATTGTAGCTATTATATGTATTGCATATGATAAGTCACTATCTTGGTAGCTAACAAAATGTTAAGCAGGGCAGTTCTTCTCCCTTCTTTTATTGTGCGGTCAGTGTTTTTGTTTTGTATTCAATAATTTTCATTCACGATTGGTCCAAAATATATAAGTTCAATTAAATCGACTATTTCAATCACTGAAATCTTGATTCCTTTAACCAAAAGAAAGAATTTCTGTACTCAAGAACATGCACATAGAGTAAGAATATATCGATATTCCTAAAATTTATTTTGTTAAAAAAGAATATCTATGCATAGGGAATGACAGTACTGCGAATTCCACAAGGTAGTTTCTATGAGGCTCGATTAATATAAATAAAATAAAGTTGAGATAAAAGAGTGATAAAGTACCTTTATCAACCCTTCCAAATAATGCTATCTTCTCAAATAGTTCCCAACTTTTGTTTTCATCCAGTGCCTGGGGTTGGTGGAGAAAACCATTCTATCAGCACACAAAGCCACTGCTTCATTGCGTGTTGTAAGTAAAATTCTGCTTTGTGTTTCCTCACATGTTAATGGAAATGCAGCTTTCAAAGAGTTAAATGTCTCAATGCTCCAAATGTCATCCCAGGGTACAACCAAGCATCTCTTTACTTGCTGGACGCGAAAAAGCTTCTTGGCTATTTCATAGTCCCTCATTTTGCAATTTCTTCTCTTTGTTCCTTGGTGGCAGAAATGAGTTTAATTAAAATGCCTTCCCAAACATCTCTTACTTGATACTGTTGAGATATACACACCCAAGCAAAACTATTGAAATGACACCTAACTTCTTTGTGATGATAAATCTGTTTTGCAAGTGTGGTTTTCCCTGCACCACCCATACCCCAAATAGAAACAACTCGGAGGCAACTTTCTTCCTTCACCAAATGTGTGACTATTTCCTTTACATTGTCTTCTATCCCAACAACATCACGTTCAATAACATGAGAATAAGTTTGCCTTAGTTGTTGTTGTCTCTCAAATGATTGCAAAGAAGATGCACCTCCAATTTCTCTTGTTTCCCTTTACAATGTTATAGCTTTGCAAACTCATCCTCAAATTAGAAATTTTGGCAGTAATGTTCTCAATTTCTGCCCAATATTGCGAAGATCAACCCGTTCCTTGAAGATAAAGGCAAATCTTTTAAGAACATTCTTCATACCTGTTTTCTTCTTGGAAGCCACTTTCAAGCCATAAGTTTCAATAACATCTTCCAAATCATAGGCAGCATCTTTAATCTTGGCAACCCAAATCTGGACTCTTGCATCTTCTCCTTGTCTTGCATCTGCATCTTTCAAGAATCTCTGCATCAATTGTAGCTCAGTTTGTGAAACCTCAACTTGATGGCTGACTCCAGACAAGAACTTTGCTTCCTGAGTGGTGAAGTCTCCGACCCTTTGGAGCACAAAGGAAACAATTGCCTCAGCCATTCTCTAGACTTACCCTCTCTTCACCAAAAGAAAAACAGTCAACCGCCAGATCTAGTTTTTAGATTGATTGATGAGAATATCTCCTTAGCAGTAGAGCAATTTCTTTCTGTGCATCTATGAAATCCAGCAACTAATCAACTCATCCCAACAAGAAGTAGTCAACTTTGGCGTTATCCACCTACCTCAATCATAACGTATCCTGTTCTCTTGGCCCTATAGTCCAAGGAAACTGTGTCACCCACCATTAGATATAATCTAATTGTTAAGAAAAAACAAGTTTAAAAATCAATATGTTATCATTTTATATTAATTTTATTTAACAAAAACTAAAATTAAAAAAGTAAAAAGAAAGCAAAACACGCTCTCTGGAGAAAACGAAGAACATGTCCTTGCATCCATTGACGCTCACAGCCACCAACTCCGGTTGAAATTACAACAAACTCGGCGAAGTGAGCTTGATGGCCTCAACAGGATCCGACAACTGACTCATTTGAATGGTGCCGATGAAGGATCCGACCCATGAGAATCTGGCCATTGGCGGCAATCTGGTCGAGGGAGGGCGAGTACGACAAGCAATTCGCCGTTGGGTGGGTGGCTAGATGTACTGGTTTTTCTTCTCACCACACCCATCCCACATGACAGAGAGTCTCATAGAGACAAACATACAGAGAGGGGCTGGTGCATGTGCTTCTGGAACAGGGAATGGGTAGATCTGGTGTGGGGCTGCCTTTTTTTTCATAGAGATCTTTGTTTTTAAGATTTTATTTAGAATTTTCTAAAGGTGGAGGTGGAGGTTGATCTTCTCCATTGTACGAAAGGAGAAGGTGGAAATTGATCTCCCGGTGGTGGAAAGTTCTGCCTTTTTTCAATAGGAGGATGGTGGTGGTTGTTTGGGTTTTTTTGAAACTTATTTTTAATAATCAAAATAGTGTTTTGATGATAGAATTATAATTTTTAAATCAGTTTTTTTTCTCAACCCTTAGATCTAATATAAGGGTGGTTGACCACAGTTTTCTTGGAACACAATGGTCAGGAGAACAGGACTGATAAAACAAAACCAAAAAAAAAGTTGTTAATTTATGCTACATAGTACATTATTTCAATTAAGGGTTCATTTGTCATCGCTATCGCTCTGAAAATAATCACTCGTATGAAATTCCTATTATGAGAAATTGAACCTTAAAAGAAGGCAGTTTGCCATTTGGTAAGACTTTTTGTTAAAAGTAATTTTGGTACAATAATTATTTTTCAAGTGTTTGGTAAATTTTTATGTGAAAGTCCTTTAGCTCCATAATGACTAGAGCATAAGGTTATTATTTAAGATTGCAATACCTAAACTCTGAATGTTATGACCGGACTCACAAATAGATATAATAACAACTCAAAATTGTTATGACCAATTGAAATTTATGGATATAATAATAACTCAAAATCTTCCCATCATGCTGCTGGTATTCAATGCCCTTCTTGCCTATTTATCCATGACCAACACAACAACCAATTGCCAATTAATGTCCAATTCACTTTGACCCCTCATATCACTTTCCAGATGCGTTATGTGTGCTCATACTGCCTTGTTTTTGTTTTTGTCAATTAATATAGCATTTTATTGAAACCCCAAAGAAAATAACAAAATACACAAAGATCCAAAGAAAAAAAACAAGGAGATACAATTAATAGCATATATGCACTCCTTTCCATATATTTTAAGTAAATTTAGAAATTAAAGAGTATAGATTGATGATGTTTTCAATAATCCTCTTTCAAGAAGGTATGAATATGACGAGCCCCCTCTTTCCAAATGCGATATGTGGTTCATCCATTAGAACCCAGAAGGTAGGATGAGTGCCCTTTTTTTTTTCTTTTTCTGTTTTTAAAAATCAATTCATAGCATTCTATTGAAACCTAGAAAGAGAGTAAAGAAAATACACAAGTGATCAAACAAACCCAATAAATTCATAGCAACCCGCCCCTGCGGGTGATGCGGGGAGTAAAACCTTGTTTGAGAATACAACCTAGAAATGAAGGGAGAAATTATATATATATATATATATATATATATATATATATATATAAATGATGAGAGCAAACCTTAGATCTAGGTAGCAGGAATCGTGGAGACAAAAAGGTGCGAAGAGAAGATGAGGAAAAAAAAAGAACAAGATGAAGAAGAAATAACTAGGTCCTACGATCGTGAGAGCAAGTCCACATAAAGGCTAAGGCAAGGGCAAGAGCAGAGGCAAGGCTCCACTATTCAGTGTGAATAGTGGCAGCCTTGCTAGTTGGTTCCACCCATGAAGGCTAGGGCAAGGGCAAGAAAAAAAAGATTATGCAACAAAAATAAACAATTTAGAAAGTGAATAAAATTGTTATGTATTTATAGGGAAAACATCCATAATTTGTTGGTATTTTTTTGCTCGCTGGGCCAGCACATTAGCGCTGACGTCAGCGCCTTCGGCTGCAACCCAGGCAAGATCTGCCTGTGGGCTTGCCCCAGTTTGTGGGACCCGCCACTTGCCCAGGCTTGTTCTCTTCCGCTGGAGGCACAATGGGCTAGCCGAGGGCCTTTTGCCTCGGTTTTGATGCATGGCTCGGAGGCTCTAGGAAGAGAAATGAGGGTTCAGCAAAAGTGAAGAGGACACTAGATGTCATTTGTAAAAGCCTAGGAGGATAATTTGGGCATTTACGAAACATTCATTAAAGAGCAAACCGCCTTACCGCATAAGCGAAATGAAATATCCCTAATCGCAGCTTGAGTCAAATCGCATGTCGCAGCAATTATGCTTAAAATCATATTATTTTTTCATTTACCAAACAGGTAGGTGGACGAAAACTTTCCAAGAAAGTGATTTTTGCTTCAATAAGTAATGCCAAACAGGTACTAAGTATACAATATAGTTAGGGAGTGCACTTGGATGTGGGTTGTAGTATACAATTTTTTAGACAACATTGAAAAAATTAACTAATTCATAACATGTATGAACAAAATAAAAAGTTATTCTACATCTTATATTATTTTGATTAAGTTTAAAATGAGGTTAAGTAGTGCATCAATTAAGTCTAAAAAAAGGTCTCAGACGAGCCTTCCCGCGAGCCAAGGATTTCGAATTCTAAGCTCAAGCCCTACCCAATTCAAGAGCTGGCCCGGCCGAACGGCCTTGGAAAACGAGTCAAGCGGGGCTTTGGCCCGTCGGTGCAGGTCTACCCACTTTGGCATATGGACTTAGGGCCAAATCACAATCCATATGTGTGATGATACTCAAGCCAAACACATAGACAACACATTATGACGTGGGAGCATGTAAGGCTTTAAGCCGAACACATAAATAGTCTCCTTTAATACCATATTAGTTAGTGAGCATCTAACCCAAAATCAATTAAAAAAAATCAAATTCTTTTTAGAAACCCTAAGGAACACTCTCTAAAATAAAACCCTTAGGAACTTAGCTCCTCCTTCCCCAACCCTCTCCTCTCCTACCTTTCCCTCCCCCTCTTCTCTCCTCTCCCTTCTCTACCCTTCCCCTCCCCACCCATTTCTCCCCCTTCCCTCTCCTCCTTGCCTTCTTGGGGTTGTTTACCACTTTTTGGCTAGATTTTCTGCATTGGTGATTTCGTTGGCAGCTCTTGTGGTTTTATTGTGCTTGAAATCTTTGGTGAGTTTGGGTGTTTACAATTTATTGAGTTGTAGTCGAGAGCAGGTACCACAATGGTGGCCTCCCCCTTCCCCCCCTCTGACACCCAGGTTCCAAACCCCAAGGGTTTCTTTCCTCCAATGTAACCAAAAAAAATTTATTGAGTTGTAATAATTGCATCAACTCTTTGTGAGTTTGGTGTTTGTTTGTAGTCTAGTCTCTACTTATAGTTTCTACTTGTGAGAGTTTAAAAGTTGTAGTTGTATTTGTAGTTTTAGGCATTGCGGTTCACGTCCCGCTTGTTTCGGCTTGCATTTTTTATGCCGAAATTTCTTTGGCCTTACGAGGCAATTAGTGGAGATACACCTTATGTGTTTGATGGTTCCGGTGTGTTTCTATGTATCTGAATTAACCTTGCATGTTTAGTATTCTTTCATCTTTGCATTAACCCTTGGTAAGTATTTGCTACTACTAACCCTTCTATATGGATCTTTATGCCTAATTTATAAATACAATTATCATTTTTTCTCTATAAAATAAAAATAAAAAACCAAAATCAATTTTCAATTTGGGGAGGGGGAAACCTACCGATCATTTAAATTATTAAAGTAAAACTTCCATCTGAGATGTGAGATAATACTTAAAACATTTACTACCTCTCACATGAAGGTAAAAAGGTAGCCTCTATGACATTCTAGCATTGCTTAAATTAGGTGGTACTTATACAAGTAATAATAAGGACAGCAATGGAAATAAGTTAACTTATTAGATATAAGTCACACATAACGACCAAGTCTTCTTTCTCATGCTAACAGTGACATGGCCGGCTTCATTACATAGCAAGCCTGCTTTACTATGTAAACAGATCCAAAAATAATCATCAAATTCAACAGCGATCTTCCCAAAGCATGAACTGTGGAGTATAAATGCCAAATTCTTAAGATCAATTCCCATCAGCCCTTTAGCATTATTTTCATTAACATTAAGTTGTATATATCTTCATCATTTTTCATCATTTTCTTGGTGAAAAATATGAATGTTTTCAACCGCTACAGCCCGAAACCCGAATGGTCTCTTGGCCTTTTCAGTTGTGGAAATGAGATCTCTACATGTAAAATTATATATAGCTCTCTGTCTCTCTCTCTTTATTTCTTGCTAAAATTTGGCACCTCTAATTCTGAGCTACTATTGAATTACATGCACTACTTCAAACTATTTGGTGAATTAATTCATGTAGCTGTGGTGTAGGTTGCATAACATACTTTCTCCCATGTGTTACCTTCGGCAGATTGCAGAAGTTGTAGATGAAGGACGAAGTTGTAAGTATATATAATTAGCCAACTGGGTGCACAGATCAAATGCTGAGGTGCATCTTTAATCCTCTGGGCTTATTGATCATAAAAGCATGACCTAAAATTTGGAAGCATTTCTTCATTAGACCATGGAATCCTCGGCCCACTCAACTTAATAATTAGTGACTTTTTTGGCCCAAATAATTAGTTGAATTGCAACGAGGATGTCATAAACAATGCTATCTCAAGACAATAATGCTATGACACGTGGAAGTGTTATCATGCGTGTTCGCAATGTTATTGGCCGGGGATAACAATACCATCCCGTTTCATGGAAGTCTTTCTCTAAGTGCAGCGGTAGATGCTCATAACCTCTTAAGCTACAAGCTCTTTACAAGCTCATAACCTATTAATTTGAGCTATAATTTTGATAAAAGCAATCAACACATAAATTATACTTTTAATAACCTAAGTGATGGGCTAAGTTTAATTGTTGCTTACTAATTGGAGCTTTTGTATATGGTGGGCTTGGTTTGCGTTCAGCATGCTGCGCACAGGGTTGTGCATACTGCTGCTTGATGATGGTCCAATTCCACTGGCTCTACTCATGCATCTACAGAGAGAAATTGCGTACGAAATTTGGCCTACCAGACAAACCTTGTTGTGATTGTGGTGTTCATTTCTTCTGTGACTCATGCGCCCTTTGCCAAGAGCATGCTGAGCTTAAAATCAGAGGCTTGGATCCATCCAAAGGTTCTAAATTTAATCCGCACAATTATGATATATAATTATGTGTTTATTATTAATTATGGTTCTCCTAATACACACATCTTATTTTTGTGAATATTATTGTAGGTTGGACTGGGCCACCAAATGCTGCT
The DNA here is from genome assembly GCA_018703695.1 of Prunus fruticosa. Taxonomy (NCBI): domain Eukaryota; kingdom Viridiplantae; phylum Streptophyta; class Magnoliopsida; order Rosales; family Rosaceae; genus Prunus; species Prunus fruticosa. The sequence goes on from CM031917.1 coordinate 4,372,140, forward strand.
CCAAAGGCTTTCTCCATGTTTAGATAGTTAGTCTCTCCAGTATTTTTCTTCCTGAGTGTATTGTGTATTTGTCATTTTTCTTGGCATGGTTTTCTTTTTATTTCTTGAAAGAAATGTCATGAATAAATGGGTGAATTGTGTTGGGGAATATAGTTGGTAAAAGCGTGCCTAAAACAGCCAAGGGGTTTGTTTAGCTATTTAGGCACGAAGCAGTTTATGCACCACTTTGTTATTACAACTTACAAGTAATTTGTGTAGTGGGAAGCCCCCTTTTTATTCTTCTTCGTTTTTTCTTCAGCGTCTTGTAGCTTTCCCAATGACTTCCTCAACTTTTGTCAAATAATTACTTTAATAAAAAAGAAAGGTTTTGTGAGTCATTTTCAATGACTACTTTTTACAATCTTGAATCTTGGAAGAAAAAAGTTTCTTAGTGACTCGCTTTTAGAAATAAAAAGCAATCCAGAGAAGCTCAATTGCATTTTCCCATACAATTCCTTGCCTCCTGGCACGGGGGAGAGGCTTATTATCAAAGGAAAGGTCTCTTGAGGTTTGGAACTATAGATTGCATCCTTAATGTTTTTTTGTGCATTGGTGGTCCTCAAGGTTAGTATGTGTAATCACAAATGGTCCCTCCGTTAGGTTGCCATCAAAACTTTCGTTGGTTCCTGGTGGCACATATACATATCACAAAACATCCCTGGGTTTACACATCTATCACAAATGGTACCTGCAATTTTTTTTTAATTTTTTAATTTAAAATTCATAAAATTTTGTTTTTGTTTTTTTATAATATTTAAAAATATATATTGTATTTTAAATACATATGATACTATATTTTTGAAGATAAGGGCTCACATATATGCCACACCAACAAACTAATGAAGTTTTTTAAAAAAATAATCTAAAATTCATAAAATTTAAAAATGAAAAAACCATTTATATAAGGATTTTAACCTTGAGGACCATTTATAAACCCTAAACCCTTGATTTTTTTCATTTTTAAATTTTATGAATTCTAAATTAATTTTTAAAAACTCCATTAGTTTGTTGATGTGGCATATATGTGGAACTCACATTAAAATAATATAGTGTCATGTGTATTTAAAATACAATGTATATTTTAAAATAATTTAAAAAAGAAAACCAAAATTTTATGAATTTTAAATTAAAAAAATTAAAAAAATTTGCAGGGACCATTTGTGATAGATGTGTAAACCTTAGGGATGTTTTGTGATATGTATATATGTCATGTCGCGAACTAATAGCGGTTTCGCGAACCTGAGCTAAGTGACCCATTTGTGATTACACATACTAACCTTTGAGGGCCGACGAATGACACAAAAAAACATTAAGATGGAATTGATAGTTTTGTAAACCTCAGGGTACGTTTTGTGATAATAAGCCAAGAAAAATTGTCTCTAATCTTAAAAGGTCTTTTCTAGTAATTTCCTTGTTATTTAATAATGAAGGGGTATTTTAGGAATGATAGTGGGTGGAAAGATAAAGTTGTGTTTTTTCAAATTTACATAATGAGTTTAAAAATAAGGTGGGTGGTGAAATGGGCAGAGAGTGAACATAGCAACACTCAATTGTAATTTATCACTATTTTTTCGTTCCAAATAAGTACTTGTCCCTTTTTTCTGTGAAGAATATGGCCAATGTAAAATTTTATGGCTTTATTCATATAAGGAAAAAACTCCCAATAATCAATACTAAATTTATGACATGTTTACTAATTTGTAATTAGGAAATCAAAATAAGGATTTAAACTCCTATTACGGATTACTCATGTGTTTCTTTCACATAGAGGAATAAAATCTAAGTGGAACTCACACAAAATCAGGAATTCAACTATTGATTTTGGAGAAATTGGACTCTTGGGTGAAGGTGATATTCTAATTCCTGGAAAACTAACTAATCAAGAATCTATCTTTTTCACCTATTATATTCTCACACAATTTTAAAATTTCAAATTTGTCATCTACTTTAACTCAACAACGAGGCATTTTAGTAATCAAACTAGTTTGATTCATGGTAATTTAGTAAACAACTCAAAAGAATCAGTATCACTCATATCCGGATTCCATATGGTTTAGTAAACAACTTCATAGGAATCTGAATTCTAACTTTCCTCAATCTAATGGGAAATTTTGAGAAATAGTCCAACATTAAATGCACATTTTTCATGATCATTTTGTCCCTATTAACAATTTAGAATCACAATATAGGATTAAATGCATTCTTTTATATATATATATATATATATATATATATATTTCATATGGGTATAATTGAAAATTGGGTTTTTAATTCACATGGTCCTTAAACTTATACCTGAGTTTCATTTTCGTCTCTCAACTAAATTATTCATTCAAATGGTCCACCAACTCTTTATTAATCATCGCATTGGTCTTATCATTACATTTTCTATTAAATTTAGTCATGTGAGCAGCACATGCTATAATTGTGAGAGTAAATAAGACTTTCGACAACTAAAAAACTAAAAAATATGGTTAAAATTTAATACAAAATTGTCTTTATTTTTTAAATGAATTAAAAACTATTAAAGAATACAACAACAACAAAAAGCAACAAAAAAAAAAATAGCCCACCCAACCTCATCCCCATCTCATCGTCCCCCACTCCAATCCCTGATGAGCACATAAACTATCACATTTATTATCCCTAAATATATTTGTTAGTAATTGATTTTCTTACAATCTTAGTTAATTAGGTTTGTTTTTCACTTTGCATGCTTACATACCCATTACATAATTATTACATTTGTTATCCCTAAATTTAAATTGTTAGTGCTTTAGTTAATTTTGTTTAAAGTCTTTTTATTCTTCTTTTTAGGTGGAGCTTCCAAACAATTAAATGCAATTGGAAGTTGCTAGTAAACAAGTAAATGAATGAAGAAGTGGTGATGGCATTGATATAAATAAAACAAAAGCATTGAAGTGTGGCAACCAAACAAATGATGATGAAGATTTAGTGCCACACCAAGGCATAAAAGAAAGGAAAAGAAGCAATGGATGGAGCAACCAAGAAGAAAAGAATTGAAAAGAATGCATGAAGTGGCACACCCATGTGAAAAGGAGAAGAAAAAATGAATATAATGGCTACGGTTTTGCATTGATTAGGATTAGAATTTCAGATTTTAATATTATCCCTAGTTGTTAGATTTAAGGCTATAAATAGGAAGCTCTATAAGCCTTCAAATCACACCAAGCTCACCATCTTCTCTTGAGCTCTCTCTCCTTCCTCCAATTCTTCTAGTTCTAAATTTCTGTTTTAGTTTTATTTTATGGGGAATTAACTCCCTAGCTAAGGCTAGGGGGAAAGCTTTTAATATAAGTGTGTAATTGTTATTAGTTTGATCCAAACTTATGCTTTAATGTGAATTTGTAGTTTTTGTTCAAATGGAATTTGTAGTTTTCTTTTTAATTAATTGATGAATGTTTGATAATCTATTTCATGGGTTCAATCATGTTTTTCCCATTGTGTAGTAAAAACTTTCATGCTTTTAAAAGAGAAGAGAATTACTAAAGATTAATAGAATTTTGATGAAGATTATTTTTTGATAGTTTGTTGCCAATGGTACAAGTTATGCTTAGAATACTTCTAAAGGAAATTAAAAAGAGCTTCAATTATTTTGAACAACTACAAAGGAAAATATTTTGTGGATCAAATTATTAAGAGTTGCATGCTTATGTTAAAAGTGGAAACCCAATGCCTTAGTGTTTTAATCAATTAAATTTTCTCTAAATCAAATCTTGCATAAATCTACCTCTCAATCATAATTGTTCTTTTTCATCTCTCTTATTTCTTTATCCTCTCTCTGTGGATCCGACACTGGAACTTCCGAGCTACACTGCTATACGACATCTCCCTTGGATTTTGCAAAGTGGTCCGACAAATTGGCGTTAAGTTGCCGGGGAGCGGCTGGTCAAAGAGTACAGAGATCCCCTTGGTCAGAGGTTTGCTGGTTATGTGAAATTCTTCACATATGGTACACTCTTTCCGACTTTCATCTTATTGTTAATAATTTTTGTTAATTTTTTTTTTGTTTTTGTTTTTTTTGTTTTTGTTTTGTTTTTGTTTATTTATTTATTTACTTTATGCGACCTAGAGATCATCTAGGAAGATTTGTCAAAAAGTCGCAACTATTAATTCTGCTTCAACTTCTTCAATGAAATATCCAACAAATCTGAAAGCATGGCAGAAATTGCACATATTGAACAAGAAATTGCACATATTGAACAAGAAATTGCGAATAATGAACGAGAGGTTAATGCTCAGGTTGTGAATGATGAAATGAGAGAAGTAGTTGCACCTAGGACTTTAGAGACATTTTTGCATCCTATTCGTGCACCAAATCCTTCATGCATCATGTTTCCACCTAACATGCCAAATTATGATTTCAAACCTGGAATGATTCAATTACTACCTATTTTTCATGGCATGGAAAGTGAAAATCCTTATGTGCATGTGAGGGAATTTGAAGAAGCAATTGGCACCTTTTACAATGTTCAACTTGATAGGATTAATTTCATAAGGTTGAAATTTTTTCCTTTTTCCTTAAAAGAAAAGGCTAAAAGTTGGTTGTATTCATTAAGGGCTAGCTCCATAGGTTCTTGGGGGGAAATGACTCAAGCATTTTTCAACAAATATTTTCCTAATCACAAGGCAATTGCTCTTAAGAAAAGAATCTCAAATTTCTCTCAAAAGGAAAATGAAACTTTGTATCAAACTTGGGAAAAATTTAAAGAGCTTTTGAATTTGTGTCCACACCATGGCTTTGAAAACTGGCGTCTTGCTAGTTATATCTATGAGGGACTTCTCCCCCGTGATCGCCAATTTGTTGAGTCTATGTGTAATGGAAATTTTATGCAAAAAGACCCTGATGATGCCTTAGAATTTTTGGATGAAATTGCTGAAAAAGCTCATCAATGGACTGTCCCGAGTCTAGTTGAAACCACTGAGTCGTTCAAGAATTGCCACATCTTCTACTAATAAAGGAATTTACCAATTAAAGAAGAAGATGATTGGAAATTAAAATTTGAGGTTTTGACTAAAGAGATAGCTGCTTTGAAAACGGAAAAATCAAATTTGCCTCAACCTGTTTCTCAGCTGATGTTAATCAAGTATGTGATTCTTGTTATGAGATTGGTCATACTGTTAAAAACTGCCCAATTTTTCAGGAAATGAAAGGAGCTTATGAGGAGGCGTTGTGCTGCCGTTGGAAACTTCAAACAACAATATTCTCCTTTTTCCAACACTTACAATCCAGCAACAAGGAATCATCCAAACTTTCGTTGGAGCAATGATTCACAACCTCAGGTAAGTGATAGAAATTCTTTCAATCATCAGTTTCCTGCAACTAATACATTTAATGCTAGACCTTCTTTGAGCGATACTCTTCAAGCATTTATGCAGGAACAACAAAAGCAAAATCAAAGATATGATACCTTGTTTGGTCAAATGGTTGAAGAAAATAAAGAAATTAAAAGCCAAATTTCTAAATTGACAAATTCTTTTGCAATAAATGAAAGAGGAAAATTTCCTTCTCAAACTCAACAAAATCCAAAGAATGTTAATTCGTGTGAAACCTCAATTGAACATGCTAGTCTGTCATTGCTCTTAGAAGTGGTAAAATAATTGATAACACACCTTCACCAAAGGAAGTTGAAAAATCTAAGAATAATGATAAACTTAACATGTCCAACTTGAATGAATCAAATGAATATCATTTTCCTGCTCCTTTTCCTCAAGCTTTAAATCCTCCAAAGAAATTGAATCAAAATTCTGAAATTTTGGATGTTTTTAAAGAAGTCAAAGTTAATATTCCTTTGTTAGATGTTTTTAAAGAAGTCAAAGTTAATATTCCTTTGTTAGATGCTATTAAACAGATCCCTTCTTATGCTAAATTTTTAAAAGATCTGTGCACATTTAAAAGAAAGCATCAAGTGAAGAAAACTGCATTTTGACTGAACATGTGAGTGCATTGTTGCAACATAAGGTCCCTCCTAAATACAAAGATCCAGGAAGTCCCACTCTTTCATGTGTAATTGGAAAAAATTACATCAATTGTGCTTTGCTTAATTTGGGGGCTAGTGTAAATTTATTGCCATATTCAGTATATTTGAGTTAGGTCTTGGTGAATTGAAGCCCACAACAATGAAGTTGCAACTTGCTGATCGTTCTCTACGAGTGCCGAGAGGGGTAATTGAGGATGTATTGGTCCAAGTGGACAAATTTTACTACCCTGTTGACTTTGTTGTTTTGGATACACAACCTGTTTTGCATTTCTGAAAATGAAATTCCTGTCATTTTAGGACGTTCATTTCTTGCTACATGTGACGCTCACATTAGTTGCAGAAGTGGGGTAATGAAACTCAGTTTGGTAACATGACATTGGAAATTAACATTTTTAATGTTTTCAGGAAACCTTATGAAGATGATGAATGTGCAAGTGGTGAACTTGATTGAAGCTCTTGTGCATGATCAATTTGAGAAGACCAGTATTTCTGAACCTCTAGAGGCTCTTTTATTGAATTCTAAGAATCTGAATTACTTGAGGATCCGGAAATTGCTTATCTTAATTCATTATTTAATTCCTTGCAGGTTGATAAATGGACACCAAGGTTTGAGAAGCTTCCACCTCGGAAGGAAAAGACATTGCCATCAAATGTGGAAGTTCCTAATCTAGAATTGAAGCCTTTACCCATGGGACTTAAACATGCATTCTTGGGGTCCAACAACACTTTTCCAGTGGTAATATCTTCTGAACTTGACTCTTTGCAAGAAGGTAAGTTACTTAATGTGTTGAATTCTCACAGATCTCCATTGGTTGGACTCTTGCTGACATTAAGGGAATTAGTCCTCTTGTTTGTACTCATAAAATATTTTTAGAGGATGAAGCCAAGTCTTCCAGGAAGGCACAGAGTAGGTTAAACCCAATCATGAAAGATGTTGTTAAAACTGAGGTGTTAAAATTAATAGATGCAGGTATTATTTATTCCATCTATGATAGTAAATGGGTAAGTCCTACTCAAGTTGTACCTAAGAAATCTGGAATAACTGTGGTTGAAAATGATAAAAAAAATTGATACCTACTGGAGTTGTTTCAAATTGGCGCATGTGCATTGATTATAGAAAGCTAAATTCTGCAACTAGAAAAGACCATTTCCCTTTACCTTTTATTGATCAAATCTTAGAAAGGGTAGCCGGTCATGAATTTTATTGCTTCTTAGATGGATACTCAGGTTATTATCAAATTGAAATTGCCATTGAAGATCAAGAAAAAACTACTTTTACATGTCCTTTTGGTACTTTTGCTTTTCGTAGAATGCCTTTCGGATTATGCAATGCTCCTGCTACTTTTCAAAGATGCATGATCAGTATTTTCAGTGATATGGTTGAGCAATTTCTTGAAGTTTTCATGGATGATATATCTGTTTTTGGTGATTCTTTTGATAATTGCTTAAGTAATTTGGAAAAAGTGTTGGTTCGTTGTCAAGAGAAAAACTTTGTTTTAATTGGGAGAAATGTCATTTTATGGTTTCTTCTGAATTGTCCTTGGTCATATTGTTTCATCTAAAGGAATTGAAGTGGATAAAGCTAAAATTGAATTAATTTCAAAATTGCCAGTTCCAAAAACTGTTAAAGATGTCAGATCATTTTAGGTCATGCCTGGTTTTTACAGGAGATTTATTCAGAATTTTAGTGCAATATCTAGACCCTTGTGTAATCTCCTATTAAAAGACAGGTATATTTGAGTGGTCTGATTCATGTCAAAAGGCTTTTGAGAAATTAATTGAAATGCTCACATCTGCTCCAATTATGCAACCACCTAACTGGACTTTACCTTTTGAAATTATGTGTGATGCCAGTGATTTTGCGGTTGGAGCGTTTTGGGGCAAAGAAAGGATAAGAAGCCACATGTCATCCATTATGCAAGCAGAACCTTGAACAGTGCTAGATGAATTATTCTACAACTGAAAAAGAACTCCTTGCTGTGGTATTTGCTTTGGATAAGTTTCGTTCTTATATAGTTGGATCGCCTATTGTTATTTTCATTGACCATGCAGCTTTAAAATACCTTTTTGAAAAGAAAGATGCTAAAGCTTGAACTGATTAGGTGGATCCTACTACTTCAAGAATTTGACATCACAATCAAAGACAAAAAGGGAGTAGAAAATGTAGTGGCTGATCATTTGTCTAGATTGAGTTTTGAGGATTCCATTGAAACATTGCCAATTAATGATTCTTTTCCAGATGAGCAATTATTTACTATTTCGGAATTACCTTGGTTTGCTAACATTGTTAATTTTCTTGCTACAGGTAAAATTCCATCTGATTGGACTGCTAAGACAAGAGGAAATTTCTTACAGAGGTTCGAAATTTCTTTGGGATGACCCCATATCCGTTTAAATACTCCCTAGATGAGACCATTAGGAGGTGTGTGCCTCATAATGAAATCCATGCAGTAATTTCTTTTTGTCATAATGAAGCATGTGACGGTCATTTTTCTGTAAAGAAAACCGCTGCAAAATTTTTGCAGTGTGGATTTTATTGGCCTACGCTTTTTAAAGACACTAATTCTTTTTGTCGAACTTGTGACCGTTGTCAAAAGTTAGGGGCAATTACCCGTAGAAATATGATGCCTTTGAACCCAATTTTGGTAATTGAAATATTTGATTGTTGGGGCATTGATTTTATGGGTCCATTTCCTATTTCTTTTGGATATCTTTATATCTTGGTCGGTATTGATTATGTTTCCAAATGGGTTGAGGCTGTTCCTTGTCGACATAATGATCATAAAACTGTTTTGCGGTTTTTAAAAGAAAACATTTTCTCAAGATTTGGAACACCTCGAGCTATAATAAGTGATGGGGGGAAACACTTTTGCAATAAACCTTTTGAGGCTTTAATGAAAAAATATGGTGTCACTCATAAAGTCGCTACCCCATATCACCCACAAACAAGCGGTCAAGTTGAACTTGCTAATTGGGAGATAAAACAAATTTTGGAAAAACTCTGGAGTCCTAATCGTAAAGATTGGTCTTTGAGATTAACTGATGCTTTATGGGCATACCGTACAGCATACAAATCCCCCATAGGGATGTCATCGTAGAGACTTGTCTACGTAAGGCTTGTCATTTACCCAGTTGAACTTGAACATAAGGCATATTGGGCAATTAAAATGTTTAATTTTGGTTTAAATGATGCAAGTTCGAATAGGAAGCTTCAGTTGAATGAGTTGGCAGAATTAAGGAATGATGCTTATGAAAACTCTCGAATTTACAAAGAGAAAATGAAGGTTTTTCATGATAGAAACATTTTGAGGAAAAACTTTGAACCATCACAGAAAGTTCTCTTATATAATTCAAGATTGCATATTTTTCCTGGTAAACTTCGTTCGAGATGGACAGGTCCATATGTGGTCACAAGAGTTTTTCCTTTTGGAGCAGTGGAGATTGAGGATCCAAAGAATGGTAATGTTTTTAAAGTTAATGGTCAACGTCTTAAACCATTTTTGGAGAATTTTGTTTTGCAGGATGACACGATTCACTGGAGAATCCTGTTTATCAGGATTGAATTTTCAGACTATCTTTACTTGGTATCATGCTCGACCTCATCGCTTCAAGGGGAGCATTCCAATCCTTTCTCTGTACTTATTTTGTTATTATTTTAAGTTGTTTTTTTTAATAAATAAAATAATATGAGTTGACTTTTGGTAACTCCAATGAGCGTCTCGTCAATTCAATACAGTGTCTAGGAGTTCTTAGGCGACACTTTCGGTGTCTAAGAAGTTTGGGTTTTAAGCGGGACCATTGTGACCCCTCCAACCTTCCCGGAACCCCTAGCTGTCTTTTCTGAGGCCCTTAACTGGTCATCCATGAGTTGCTTGTATACTTGTGTGATTAAGGGTTCCTGTTTCTTTTGTTTGTTTGTTATTTGTTTTGTAATTGTATTTTAATTTTTTTTTTTAATTTACTTTAATACCCTTCATTTGTTGTTATAACATTGCTTATTTCTAAGTTTTACACATTGAGGACAATGTTTCATTCAAGTTGGGGGGAAGTGGATTTATTTATGGCAATTTGTTTGTTTGTAAATTTTATTGTTAAAAAAAAAATTATTATTTTTTAATTTTTTTTTAAAAAAATCTCCATGCTTGTTGTCATCAAAACATACTTGCATTAAATTGAGATTTGATATTCATGCATGAGTTTAAAATTGGGAACACTTGAGCGATACGATAACTAATCCAAGTCTTTAGTCTTTTTCATTTATTTCTACTTAAATGAATGATTTATGAGCTAGGCTTTGAAAAATTCACACTCACACTAATGCGCCTGAGAAGATAGAGTTTGAGATTGATTGTATTTATCTTTGTTGTCTAAAAATAAATAAAATAAAAAGAGAACTTTCACTTAGTAACCGGGCCTCTTGCCTAATCAGTAGTGAGTGTTCCGTCAAACCGTGAAGTTCTTAAAAAAAAAATGCATGTGTGACTTGTTTAGCTTTGTAGCCTTTTTAACTCGAGTTATTAAGCTCATCGGGGTGTTTCAACACCTAATGCCTTAAAGCCTTTGTGTTTGAGAGTCATTGGCCTAACACTTGCTACATGGGTTAATTAGAAAGCTTAAGAGAGCTAAACATTGCACAGTCCACATAATTGCATGTATATATTTATTATTAAAAAATAAAAAAATCTAAGATAGCAAGGATGGTGTGATTATGATTGAATTTTTGTCTTCTCAACTGTGTTAGTTCACTTTACACCAAAGAAAGCAAATGAAAAGTTTATTAATGGTGATAAATGACTTTGACTTTAGACTTGGAGAACTTAAAGTTTTGGATTTGTGTTCGCTCTTTTAAATTTGTTCATGAATTGAGAATTTTGGTTTTTGAGCTTTAACATTCTTGATGATGATTTGGCAGGAGAGTTACTTAAAATTTCAGATGTTTGTGGGTATCATCCCTGAAAACCCTCACGAGACTACAACTCGTCCACTAGGGCAACCTAGGGGTTTAAAGGCTTATTGCATATGCTAAATGCAATCGAGAATCCCTGCGAAAGTGGCTTAGTTAGTTTTCATTTATGCTTAGCTTTTCATTTTAGTTTGCTCGAGGACTAGCAAATCATAGGTTTGGGGGTATTTGATGAGCACATAAACTATCACATTTATTATCCCTAAATATATTTGTTAGTAATTGATTTTCTTACAATCTTAGTTAATTAGGTTTGTTTTTCACTTTTGCACTTGCTTACATACCCATTACATAATTATTACATTTGTTATCCCTAAATTTAAATTGTTAGTGCTTTAGTTAATTTTGTTTAAAGTCTTTTTATTCTTCTTTTTAGGTGGAGCTTCCAAACAATTAAATGCAATTGGAAGTTGCTAGTAAACAAGTAAATGAATGAAGAAGTGGTGATGGCATTGATATAAATAAAACAAAAGCATTGAAGTGTGGCAACCAAACAAATGATGATGAAGATTTAGTGCCACACCAAGGCATAAAAGAAAGGAAAAGAAGCAATGGATGGAGCAACCAAGAAGAAAAGAATTGAAAAGAATGCATGAAGTGGCACACCCATGTGAAAAGAAGAAAAAAAAATGAAGATAATGGCTACGGTTTTGCATTGATTAGGATTAGAATTTCAGATTTTAATATTATCCCTAGTTGTTAGATTTAAGGCTATAAATAGGAAGCTCTATAAGCCTTCAAATCACACCAAGCTCACCATCTTCTCTTGAGCTCTCTCTTCCTTCCTCCAATTCTTCTAGTTCTAAATTTCTGTTTTAGTTTTATTTTATGGGGAACTAACTCCCTAGCTAAGGCTAGGGGGAAAGCTTTTAATATAAGTGTGTAATTGTTATTAGTTTGATCCAAACTTATGCTTTAATGTGAATTTGTAGTTTTTGTTCAAATGGAATTTGTAGTTTTCTTTTTAATTAATTGATGAATGTTTGATAATCTATTTCATGGGTTCAATCATGTTTTTCCCATTGTGTAGTAAAAACTTTCATGCTTTTAAAAGAGAAGAGAATTACTAAAGATTAATAGAATTTTGATGAAGATTATTTTTTGATAGTTTGTTGCCAATGGTACAAGTTATGCTTAGAATACTTCTAAAGGAAATTAAAAAGAGCTTCAATTATTTTGAACAACTACAAAGGAAAATATTTTGTGGATCAAATTATTAAGAGTTGCATGCTTATGTTAAAAGTGGAAACCCAATGCCTTAGTGTTTTAATCAATTAAATTTTCTCTAAATCAAATCTTGCATAAATCTACCTCTCAATCATAATTGTTCTTTTTCATCTCTGTTATTTTCTTTATACTGCTCTCTGTGGATACGACACTCGGACTTCCAGAGCTACACTGCCATACGACATCTCCCTTGGATTTTGCAAAGTGGTCCAACACCCCACTCCAATCCCAACCCCCATCCCCTAGCCACATCCACCTCATCAGACCCTAGAATTGAACCTACCACTCCCCTCACGCAAACCCACATTATACTTGTCTCTTCCTCTCTTTCCCCGCCTCTTTCTCTCTCTGTCCCTCTTTGTCTTTTTCTTCCTCTCTCTCTCTCTCTCCCCTCCGCCTTCAGTTTCCTAAATAGAGAATTTCTAGTCACTATCTCCATCAAAACTGTCACTCAGAAAACCACCATGGCTAGCCAACCCGACGAGATGAAAGAGATAGGGGGCTGTGGATGCTCTTTAATTGCTCTTTAATTTAACCCAATTAGCTTTTCACTCTGTGAATTTCATGGATTCCTTCCCAGGACAGACTTTCCAAGTGCTTTTCTGGGCCCACTGTTCCATGTTAGGACTCAAGATCCTAAATTGGAAAAATAGCATATCCTAGAGTGGTTTAAGATCTCATGGGCACCCTTCCTTTACAAGCCGGTTTTTAAGGGCAAGTTCTACTATGGGCTCTTAACATTTGGTATCAGAGTTGGCTTCACCACGTAACTAGGCCCAAATTTACGAAAGGGGCCACATTTAGGCCAAATTAAAAATGATCGATGTCATGTATGGCATGATATCGAGTCATTGCATATGATAGGTGAGTGAAGCCGTCTCAAATGAAGGAAAGGGCTACCATCAGGTCAGTTTTGACAGAGTGGGCCAACGAGGACGTTGGGTACGGAAGCTTGGTGAAATGTTAGGATTCAAGATCCCACATTAGAAAAATAGCATATCCTAGAATCGTTCAAGAGCTCATGGGCACCCTTCACTTACAAGCCAATTTTTAGGGCACGTTCACCCATGGGTCTTAACATTCCAATACTGATTTCAAGCTTGCCCAAGTTGAATAACTCGAATTCACATATTATAATGGTGGCCTTCATCTACAAGTTAGCTTATTTTACCTATCATGCTCGTTTGCTACAAAATCCTTGGGTCTGGGTTTGTTTCAGGAGAGAAAGAGGGGAAGAGAGGGTGGGGTGTGCGAGTAGAAGATGGGGTGATGGTTATCGAGCTAGGGGCCAGGAGGTGGGAAATGGAGAGATGATTTTTTTTCTTTCGGTTTTAGTTTTTTTATTTATTTAGTATTTTATTTAACTAGACTGTTTTACCTCTATATTTGACGATAACATTGACAAAATGTAACAGTATGACCAATGTGCCGATTAATAAAGAGTTGGTGGATCATTTGAATGAATAATTTAGTTGAGGGACCAAAATGCAACTTGGGTATAAGTTTGAGGACCATTTAAGTTAAAAACCCATTGAAAAATTAAACAAACTTTGTTTTACATTCCTACGCAAACCAAACATGAGAAAGGAAATAAAGTGATATTTCCTATTTTCCAATATTATCAAACATGAGAAAAGAATATTTCATTTCCTCTCCCTTAAAAAAATGGAAAATTATTTCTCATCGAAATTTTTCCGCAAACCAAACAAGGCCTCAAGATAAAGATTAGATGAGAAATAAACCTAACAAAAAATTTGACATATAGAGACCATGAAGATAACGATGATGATGAGGCAATACTTTTTTTGCTGTCATACAGTAGAGAGCATATATATATATATATAGCCAAGTAGAGATCATATACATTACCACACAGCAAAATTTAACCATATAAACTTATATCTTCTATCTATGAATTTTTCTATGTTAAGGATGTTCTTATGGTAAGAAAAGCACTCACATTCTTCTTAGAGAAATGTATATTTCAATGATCGGGACCATCTTTATTTTAATTATCCTTACAAAAAATCATCTCGATCCGAAGTTATTTGAGTCATCCAAAACTCAAACGGAAATGGCTAAATAATTTTTTATTTGATTATTCTTCTGTATAGATAATCCTGAAAGATAACCTAAAAACTAAACAATTTCGATCAATGGTTTACAATCTAGAATAGAAAAATTCTTATTTTAAATAAAAATCTCCTTATACCGTAGAAAACATCTACCATCTATATCACCTAATCTAAAAACTTTGCACCCGGTGTGATTGTGAGGAAAAAAAATCTGTATTAATTACAGGGTAGAAAATGACAACAATGATAATAGAAGCAATATGGTCTTTTTGTTATAAAAGCACAAGGGGTGCAAATGCCCCAGTCTATCCATATCAGACTCTCCCAGTGATCAAGATTGAAAAATAATGAAGGGATCAAAAGGAATATGGCAGTTGTATTGTGTTGTGTTGTTCCTTGCCTTATCATTTGGTCTAAGTACTCCATGGCGATGGCCGTCGACACCTTTCACAAAGAACTTCGTGCGCATCGTCAACAACCTCAGCAATAACCAATCATTCACATCTCATTGTAAATCCAATGACAACGATATTGGTTTCCATACTCTCGCTCCTAACGAGCAGTACGAATGGAAATTTCGTGTCAACATGATCAGTTCGACACTGTACTTTTGCAACTTCTGGTATAAGGACTACCATAACGTTTTTGACGCCTTCAAAGCCAAGTATGAGTTTATTTACGATTGTGGTGGAGCTCATTGCGTATGGAAAGCCAAAGATGATGGGATATACTTGACTCAAGGCCAGACGATGGAAGATAAGAAATGGTTTGATTGGAAAAAAGAATGAAATGTGAAAGGGTTTTATATGATATGAGGATTGCTTTAATTCCTTGTACTCAAAATAATAAAACTAGTTTTTTTTTACTTTGATTTCTTCTTGTTTGTTTTTTTTTTTTTTTAATTTTGTATGTGCAAAAATCATGTTTGGTCGGAAACAATAATTTAGACAGAGATCAAACACTGATTGTATGGTACTATTTCTTTTATTAGTTGACTGGGTTTTCTGTCAAACTTAGGTTTGGTCAACACTCATGTAATGCTGCTGTTGATGCTATCAGTATTGGCTTTCTTTTGGTCCGAAAGTACTGATTATTGGCGTAATCGCAATTCGTTTGTCATTTTACAATTTAATGAAAACCAAATGAGTTGACCAAATATAAGACTCTTAAATGATACTTTAAAGTTTTTTTTTTTTTTTATAAAAAAAAAAACCCCAATTCAGGAGAGAGAAAAGTGTGACATGATTATAGGTGGCAAATTTTTTTTTTTTTTTTTTTTTGGGAGAAATGCGACAGATTGCATTCATAGTTCATGTCGAAATGTTGTCAACCACCAGCACCAAGCGCATGGATGGCAATAGGTTCAATCAAGGGTGTGTATGCCATTCACATCCCCATCCCCACCTTCATGCCCGCAATCTTCAAATCAGGGATTCCCCATCCCTGCCTTCATTGGGGAACGGGTTCCCCCGACCCCGCCCCATTATGAAAAAGTAAAATTAAAAAACTACTTTTTTAAATGAGAAAAAAGCATTATTAGCACAAGATATGTATCAATTTCATTTTTATTAACAAGTTAAAAAAATTAATACATGTCGTAACTACATGTTCAAGACATGATCATCAGTATAGAAGTACCATCATACATCTTAATAATATAATTATATGATAAAATAAATTACATATATGTATATATTCTAAAAGGGGAGGGTTCGGGTTGAGGATTAGAAAATCATCCCCGCCCCTCCCCGAACACCATACTCGAAAAATTCCCCGAACCCGTTCCCATACTCCTTTTTTATCCCTCATACTTGACCCATTAGGGTCGAATCCTCACGAAGACCCTTACTCATAGGGAAATTGTCATCCCTACACACGAGGTGTGCTAAAATATGAATATAGTTTGAATACTTTACGTTAATCTTTATTCTTATCCATAAGGAGATATATATAGGAGTCTACATGAGTACTTTACAAGGAAATAGATACAGTAATCAATTAGGATATTATCTCCTAATTATACAAAGATTTGTCAACTATATAGAATATGAAAGTAAATCCCTTAATTAATCAAGGAAATAAATCTCTTTGATTAATTAAGAGACTCACGTCAACACTCCCCCTCTTTATTTTTATTTTTTTGTGTTACTTGTTATAAAAATTGTGTTTGTTTCCATTAAATTCTACTCATTCTAATTTATAATTGGATGATTAGCACATTAATTTGTGTCATTTATTAATACAACTATTATATATATATATAAAATAAAACAAACAACATATCATATCACCAAACATAATCATACCACCAAATATAATCATACTTTTCTTTAACACATCACCAAACATTTGCATATTTATTCATACCATCTTTATAATTTTTTTTTTTTACACTTTTATTTTTTAGGCCCATTTTGGCCCGGCCCGATGGGCTTTCTCAAGCCCGACTCATGAGATGGGCTTGGGCTTTGAATTTTCTAAAAAAGCCCTGCCCGGCCCGGCCTGATATTTTCTCTCTCCTCTTTAAAGTCCGGCCCGGCCCGGCCCAAGCCCATAAAATTTGGACCGGGCTAGCCCCAGCCGGCCCATTGACGAGCCCTAGATGAATACATAAACTGACTAACCACACTCACAACATATGCAATATATGGTCTTGTGTGTGCCAGGTATATCAACCTTCCAACAAGGCGTTGGTACTGTTTCTTATTAGTTGGTTCTTGATCCATGTCTTCATACAATTTGTGATTCATCTCCATGAATTTGTCAGGAGGCGTACATCCAGCATTCCTGGTTCTCTGAGTAGATCAATTACATACTTCCTTTGATACAGAAATATACCAATTTTTGACCTTCCTACTTCGATTCCGAAAAAGTACTTTAGATCACCTAAATCCTTCATCTCAAATTCCTGAGACAAATACTTTTGCAACTTCAGTTGCTCTTCTGCGTCGTATCCAGGTTACGATTATGTCATCTATATAAACAATCAATGCAGTAAGTTTTCCTTTATCAAGCTTCAAGAACAGGGTGTGATCTGAATTACTCTGTGTATATCCAAAATTCTTCATAGATTTAGTAAATCTGCCAAACCATGCCCTGGGAGATTGCTTTAACCCATATAATGACTTTATGAGCTTGCAAACTTGATTCTTCTTGTCATGAGCTGAATTACATCCTCGGGGTAAGTCCATATATACTTCTTCTTCCAAGTCTCCGTGTAAGAATGCATTTTTTACATCAAACTGATGTAGTGGCCAATCAAGATTTGATGCTAGAGACAATAGGACTCTAATAGTGTTAATCTTGACTCCTGGTAGTCTATCTCATATCTCGGTGTGTATCCCTTCGCCATCAATCTAGCTTTATATCTTTCAATGGATCCATCTTCTTTGAGTTTCACAGTATAAATCCACCTACATCCTACCTGTCTTCTTTCCATGAGGTAAGGGCACGAGTTCCCATGTGACATTCTTTTAGAGAGCTTGCATTTCTTCATTCATGGCTTCTTTCCATTTTGGGTATTCTAGTGCTTCAGTTACACTGAAGGGGACAGATATGTCAGCCAACTGCTTCACATAGTGCACACGTGACTCCTGATAATCCGCGAGAGATATATAATTATTGATGGGGTATTTCCATTTGGCTTTAAGATCTGCTTCATATTGTACTCGAGATTTGCCACTGTTCTTCCTTTCTGGAAGCTGATATATAGGCTCTGTGCCTTCTGAAATCAAATCATCATGGGATATTTCATTAGTGTTATCAGTTTCAGGAAAAGATGTTACCTGGATGACTTCCTCAGCAGGTGATTAGTGTGGTACCTGGAGCTTAAGCGAGCAAAATCTCATAAAATGATGCAATTTCCTACTCTTGATTTTGACAGTGTGGAGACAACTGATCGTTTTCCTTTGGCGACCGGTCGTTTTGAAGCAGATTCTCAGTGTTCGAAGAGCTAAAGGGGAGCGACCTGTAACACCCCGACCCAAAATAAGTTCATAAATTAATTGATTTAATTTAATTTAATTTAATTTCTAATTTTTCACTCGAGTAAGGGAAAAATGGTCCATTTTTATCCGGAGAGAGTTTGGGGCAGCAAGTGGTGTTTTTAGGAAGCTCGTCCTAGAGCCGAGTCCGTAGACACGTAGTGGACTCAATTCGGACTTGTAACGAAAAAGTTACGAGGTAAAAACCCTTAGTGGCAAAACTTTAAATAAGTGGAACTTGAATTTTAATAAAAACCAGATTTTCTCTCATTTCCCTCTCTCTCTCTCTCCCCGACCCCGTCGCTCTCCCCTTCCTCTCTCTCGCAACACCGGCCACAAGCCACGGCGGCGCACGAGACCGGAGCCAAAGGACCGGCCAGACCTCGCCTTCGAACCCCAGCCCATCTCCCGCCGAAAACGGGGCAAAGCTGCTGAAATTTCAAAAAATTATGAAACTTCAACACCTCTGTTCTCCTTCGTTTCTCAACCGATTTTGACGAGTGATGTATGAAAATTCATCTATTTTTCGTGCTCTAGCTGCCTGTTGGTTAGGTTTCCTGAAATTTTGAGAATTTACAAGTTAAATTTCGAAGTTTAGCTTCAGCCGATTTTCAGTTGGCATTTCGGGCCACTTCCGGCCACTTTTTGGCCATTGTCCAAGAACAAAAGTGACTCCAAATTAGGGGTATTACCTAGAATAGAAGTTTGGAGCCAAAATACTAAGTTTTTCCAGCCGCCCGAATATTGATCAAGCCACCCACGCGCGGCGGCGCGTGGGCAGTCCGGCAGAGGCCACATTTTATCATAGAATGATCCTTACGTTGTCACGAGCGCGTAGGAGTTTACGGATCTCAATTTGGATATCGTTTGGGCATCGAACGAATTTTACATAATTTGTGATTTTCGTGTTTGATGTGCTTGGACCGTTAGATCAAACCCAATTTCACGTATGTTGTTCCTGGTATTCCTAGGATCGCATAGGAATTCGCGGATGGTGAATCGGAGCCCGGATGTTCCGATTCAATGATTTAAAGTTTATGTTTTACGATAACCGTTCGATCGTGAGTTTTGACCGTCCGGTTGACCGAGTGTCTTCCAAGACTTTTCCGCGTTTGAAACTCTTAAGTAGACCCTAGGAGTGTCTCGTTCCTCGTGCGTACTAGAAACCCGGAAAAATTAGGATTTTATTTTAAAGTCTTATTTTGAAGAGTTGGATTTTAATATCGTATTCCTATTCTGAAATAGGTAATCCGACTCCGCCTTCAAGAGAGGCAGGACCCTCTCTGGGGTCACGCAGCTTGGGATTACTTGTGAGTGGATTTTGTTTTCAAGTAATTGCATGGTTTTATAATGGAATTTCGATGCATGAAGATTTAAATGGTTTTATGCAAACCCATCCTTTCGTATCCATTTGTTCATATGTTGAATATGTTATGTTATAAAGATATTTGCAATTTATATGGGTTTTGACATATAAAGTATCTTGAAGCATATAATTATTTTATTGGGAAAGCTTTGGCTTGTTGAGATTGTGTGAGGTACTTTGGGATGTTGTGAGATGAGGAAAAGTATGAGTTAGAATGTCAGTTGGAGTGCTGTAAGCACTACCCCTGTGTACCTCCCCTGGAAATTGGATTGTAATTATGGAAATTGGGATACTTGTAAATGTCGAACCCGGGGCATACCTTAACGGGGTGCTGCTGGAGACCCTTAATTGGGTAGTCTGCGCGCGTAGGACGGTTCTAGGCGTACGGGTCTTGAGGATTCGTCCGTACGTGCTAGGTTAGAGTGTCAGTCCCCCAGGTGGACGACTCATCCCTAGCCACATGGATATTTGAGGCCGGATAAGTGTGAGCTAGTCAACAATCCCCTGTTGGATTGTTTCCCTGGTACAATTAGGTGTGTCATTATACTTATGTTATATATATATATAGCTATGCATTTATTCTTGTTTTTGAGCGAGGATACTTCCCCGCTTGTCGTGCCGGTGGGCACGGATTTCGAGAGTTTGATTTGAGATTGGTAAGGAAAGGTTTGGGTGGGTTTATAGTTTTAATGGAGTTCGGATTTAGCTCGGGTTTGAGCAAGCTGCGTATATATATATATATATATATATATATATATATATATATATATATATATGATTAGGATGGATTTAATGCATGGTTTTCTAACAGTGGGGATATATTACTTTGATTTTTATTTGAACTAAACTTTGTTTTGTCCACTCACAATTTTCTGTTTTGCGCCCCACAGCCGGTAGTTGACTAGAACGAGCAGCAGAGTCTGTATCGTGTGCCCTTAAACCGTGAATTTTGGTGCTCCGAGCTTTCATAGAGCTTCGGTACCTTGTAAATTCGTTAAACTTCCTTCCCACTTGTATTTCCTTTGAAATCTGTTAGATGCTCTGTTATTGCCCAGTTAGAAATTGGTATTTTGAGGCCGGAGGCCATGGTTTGTAAACGCTATGTATTGTGTAATGCATGCTGGCTGTTGGGATGTAAAATAACTGTGTTTTAACAGGTTGAGATTTTTGGGATATGTCCTATTTCCAGGGGAGACTCTGCCAAAATTTTGGTAGAAAGTCTCGGTTATTAGTAAGTGGGCCCGGCATCTGCGGAATGCCGGATTAGTAGACGGGATCCGTCCCGGTTCCGAGGGAATCCGGGGCGGGTCCTATCACGACCAGTCGCTTTCACCGACGACCGGTTGTTTTGATGCAAAGTGACATCCTTGGGAAAAAAATCGAGATTTGAGCGGTGGTGGATTCTCGATTCTCCTCCTGGGCTGTTGAAAAATAAAAGTCATGTTCTCGAAACACAACATATATGGAGGTAAAGATCTTTTGACTAGGATGATGATAACACCGGTATCCTTTCTGAATGAGGTGCAACGTCAATGAAAACACACTTTTCAGCTCGGGGATCCAATTTGCTTCGTTGGTGATCATGTAAGTGGACAAATACAACACAGTCAAAAATTTGGGGTTCCAAGTTTGGGGTAGGAGATGTTTAGATATGGTGATGAAGTGTTTGAAGTGGTGTTTGGAAATTTAGGATATTAGAGGGAATCCAATTGATGAGGTATGTTGCAGAGACAACGGCTTCGCCCCAAAAAGATCGTGGCATATTGGCACCAAAGAGAGAGGCACGAACGACTTCCAATAAGTGTATGTTCTTTCTTTCAGCTACCCCATTCTGTTCGGGAGTGTAAGGGCATGAGAGTTTATGTATGATGCCATGATCTTGTAAGAAATGATTAAGATCATGGTTGAAAAATTCTCTGCCATTGTCATAACGAAGAACCTAAATTCTGGCATGAAATTGAGTCTCCACCATTTGATAAAACTGTTGAAACTTGGAGCTGACTTCCCCTTTAGTTTTAAGTAGGGAAACCCAAGTCATGCGTGTGCAATCATTTATAAACGTGACAAACCATCGAGCCCCTACCGGAGTGGCAATTTTAGCAAGTCCCCAAACATCAGAATGAACAAGAGAAAACGGAACCAAACTCTTATTTGAACTTAATGGGAACGGGACACGATACCTCTTAGCCAATTCACACGTATCACACTGGAAGCTAGAAACATCAAGATTGAAAAATAATGATGGAAACAACTTCTTAAGATAACCGAATGAGGCATGCCCAAGACGTTTATGCCATAAACAAACTTTGTCTCTTTCCCTTCAGAACGAGTTCCACTGGTTGTGAAAGCTTGACCAACCTTGATCTCACTATCTGGTGCCCAGTCCAAGTAGTAGAGTTTGCCCCGCCAAGTACCACAAATTAATCGTCTTTCCTATGAGGATGTCCTGAAAAACACAATGATTCGGCCAAAATGTTACAGTACACCCCAAAGTAGTAGTAAGTTGTGCAACAGATAACAAGTTATGGTTCAAAGAAGGAACAAGCAATACAAAATCCAGATGTTGATGTAAGTCTCCTAATTAATCAAGGAGATTTATTTCCTTGATTAATTAAGGGATTTACTTTCCTATTCTATATAGTTGACAAATCTTTGTATAATAAGGAGATACTATCCTAATTGATTACTGTATCTATTTCCTTATAAAGCACTCATGTAAACTCCTATATATACCTTCTTATGGAGAAGAATAAAGATTAACCTAAAGTATTCAAACCATATTCATATTTTAGCATGGTTTCAGGCAATCGATCCTAAGTTGTCTCTAAACCCGTATCTCAAATTTCTCATATTCAAATCCAAAACCCTAAATCAAATTCCTCATATTTTTCCCCAAATCCAAATCCCTCAAATCTAAAGTCATCAAATCCTCTTATCAAAATCCCTAAACACATACCCTCAAATCTTATACACATACCTCCCAAATCCAATTCCTACATCAAATTCCTCACATTCTCATATCATATCTTACTTCCACTGTGATGTCAGGAACCCTTACGATTCTCCTCCTTATTGTAGACTCAGAAAGCATGCGGTCAATCCTGCTGACCTGGCTACCTAGACTCGTGCTTCTATCGCCACCACCAAAGGTTCTATTTTTCATACATCCTCTCAAAAATCCGCATGGATTATCGATTTAGGTGCTACGGATCACATGACATTTGATCATGGCCAACTTATTAGTTGCAAATTATCCACTCCGTCGATGGTGTCTAATGCTAATGGTACCCCCTCCCCTGTGGTTGGGGAGGGCTCTCTATCTCTCTCTACTTCCCTACATCTGGATTCTGTATTGCTTGTTCCGTCTTTGAACCATAACTTGTTATCTGTTGCACAATTTACTACTACTTTGGGGTGTAATGTAACATTTTGATCGAATCATTGTGTTTTTCAGGACATCCTCACAGGAAAGACGATTGGTTGTGGTACTCGCGGGGCAAACTCTACTACTTGGACTGGGCACGGATAGTGAGATCAAGGTTGGTCAAGTTTTCACAACCAGTGAAACTCGTTTTGAGGGGGGAAGAGACAAAGTTTGGTTATGGCATAAGCGTCTTGGGCATGCCTCGTTCGGTTATCTTAAGAAGTTGTTTCCATCATTATTTTCCAATCTTGATGTTTCCAGCTTCCAATGTAATACGTGTGAATTGGCTAAGAGTCATCGTGTACCATTCCCATTAATTTCAAATAAGAGTTTGGTTCCATTTTCTCTTGCTAATGTTTGGGGACCTGCTAAAATTGCTACTCCGGCAGGGGCTCGATGGTTTGTCACATTTATAGATTATTGCACACGCATGTACGTCCACTCATGGCTTAAGAAATTCAAGCCAAAAAGTCACAAGTTTGGAACAACCAAACATATACCTCAACACACCAAACTACAACTACAACCTTTTAAATCTCACAAATAGAGACTAGAAACACGCAACAAACTTAGAAGAGTTTATGCACTTATAACAACTCAAAAAGTAACAAGGAAAGACAAGTAAATAAAGGTTGATCTACCAAAACGTCGTCACCAAGACAAACAAACAACCACGAAATTCAGCCAAGACGAAGGGATGAGCAAGGATCAAAAGTGGAGAAGGGGAAGAGAAGGTTTGGGAGGGTAAGGTGGAGATGGAAAGAGAGGAGGAGAGGGATGGAGGCCACTGACCCTCGAGGGGGGATTATTGCTGAAACTTTTCTCCTAAGGGTTATCCCTCTTTCTAAACTACAATTAGGAGCAAATGATGCATATATGTGGCAAATTTTGACACCACAAGACAACACAAGTCCAAACTAACACGAAATTTGCAGGTTTGGGTTGACCGTTGCTTTTTAGAAATGACATAAGTTACTGAACACAAATATTTAATTAATAGGCAAGTTAGTATTATGCTTAATAACTCAATTTGGACATAATTAAAAACACAAATCACTAGTACAATACGAAGAAAATTACTCATTTTTCCATTTTTTAAAGGCTAAAAGTCATTTTTAGTCCCTGTAGTTTGGCACTTTAACCATTTTTGACCCTATAGTTTCAATTTCGTCAATTTTGACCTTGTAGTTTTGTATTTGTAGCAATTCAAGGACAAGTTAGTATTCCTGTCAATTTCTTTTGACAGTGCAAGGGGCAATTTCGTCAACACAAAATCCTTGAGCATAAAAGCTCGTCTGAAACTCCCATAATTTCATATTATGGCTTGAAATTGGTTATTTGGGTTTACGATTTTTCAAAAATTGGGATTAGTGGTTGAATTTCGAGCCCTAATATGAAATAGAGAGAATTTCATACAAGCTTTTACGCTCAAGGGTTTTTGGTTGACGAAATTGCCCTTTGCATCGTTAAAGATATTGACAATAATACTAACATATCCTTGAATTGCTACAAATACTAAACTACAATGGCAAAATTGACGAAATTGAAACTACAGGGTCAAAAGTGGTTGAAGTGTCAAACTCCAGGGACCAAAAGTGACTTTTGGCCTTTTTAAAATAAATTAACACGTATTGGTCAACATGGGTTTAGTCTAGTGAAAAATGGTCTTCACTCGCAAACTAGTGGTCTCAAGTTGAACCCCCATGACACTTTAACTATGTGTTTGTGAGAAAAACCCTCATTCTCCTTCCTAACTTTGTAAGAAGCATTTAGAAGTGCTTCTTGAAGAAGCACATAGCAGGTGCATCTCCAAAAGCGCTTTTAAACTTTTCAGTGAAATACCGTAAAAAATGCTTTTAATTATAACATGCCTAAAATGTTAAAAGCATGGGTTGCTAGATATTTCATTCATTCCAATATAAGCTTATGTGGAATGAAATAAAATAAAACGCTAACCGATATAAACTTGCACGTGAGCGCCAAATAAATAGTTGATAGAATTAAAATTAAGGGACAAAATAGTTTTTTTTTTTTTAAAAAAAAATTCTAAATAACCTTAGCTTGAACTTTTCCTGACAAATGTTATTATAAGACCATAAACCGGTAGTCGTCTTCCTTATTTTCCTGGAGGCTACCCGTCTTCTTTGATCACACTACTTTCTCACACCACCTAACCCCAACTTGTGGTTAATTATTAAAATAAATGAATACCATTATAAAAATCGAATGCTATAAAACCCCATTTCAATTTTTCAGCTCTTCTGAATCTTTATAAGACTCAAAACGCCACCCTCTCCTCTACTGAGAAAAACAGAGGGAAAGAACGTTGGAGCCGCCATGTCTGAAATAGTCAACGAGGCTTGGAGAAAATATCTCATACAGCTTCAATCCCACCCTCTCAGAACTAAGGTTTATTTCAGTTTTTGAATCATCCCAGTTTTTCTTACTCTGTCTTTGTAAAGATTTCAATTCAAAGATGAATACTTGGGCCTGTTTTTGAATATTTTGTTGCTTTTTGGTGTATAAGTCATTAAATTTTTTGGTTTGTTTGCTTTGAATTGATGGGTTACTAGGCAATTACATCTGGAGTTTTAGCTGGGTGTAGTGATGCAATAGCCCAGAAGATTTCTGGGATCAAGAAGCTTCAATTGAGAAGACTGCTTCTGATAATGGTATGCCTATTTTGTTCATGGTGTTTAAAATTATTGTTTCTTTAACAAATTGCTAAATGGGTTGGATTATATTCTCAATATTGGTTTGGCTGCAGAGAAAATGGAGGACAGAACAAGGAACTATATGTGTTTCCTTGTTTCTTATGCAGTTTTGGTTTCCTAGAATAAATTCATCTTAGCAACCATGTAATGAATTGAAATTCAAAAAAATTACATTGGCCTTTTCTCTGATAGACTGGTATGCTTATCAGGTTATATATAATTGTGTTATGTCATGATCATGTATATCATGTTGGAATCTGAAGCTTAAATTCGTTTTCAGCTCTATGGGTTCGGGTATGGGGGACCATTTGGGCACTTCCTCCACAAATTGATGGATATAATATTCAAGGGAAAGAAGGACAACAAAACTATTGCAAAGAAGGTAATCATTTTTTGTGAAGTCGATTTTTGTGCTTTCCAACATATAATTCTCATGCTTTGTTCGTGCTAATTTGAGTTAAATAAATGCCAGAAGCCTGAATGCAATTTTTGAGTCAACTATTGATGAACGAAAATTTCAAATATCAGGTTTTGCTGGAACAATTAACTTCTTCCCCTTGGAACAACATGCTTTTCATGATGTACTATGGCTTGGTGGTTGAAGGTATGCACATATCTTTGGTATACTCTTAACTGATCTGTCTCTTATTCGATATCTGGTATCCATTAATTTTTGGTCTTTAGTTATAGTAGTATGATAGCTTGGTGGGACTTGATTGCTCTGTTGTTTTTTTCCTTTTATGTTTGTTCTTTCTTTGGTTCGCCAACGGGGGCAAGTGGATCTCTACTGTGTGTATACTATACTTTCAGTCAGTTAGTAGGATATATCAATTCACATTTTTCTGGTTTTAGAGCATTTTAAGCTGCAGGGTGTAGACCTCTGTCCTTTTAATTGTTGATGTTTTTGTGGTGTTATTGTGGTGGGCTTGAGTTTAAAAGGGGGAAAGTCTAAAGTTATAGTTATTGCATAGTTTAGTTTATCATTTAGACAGAAATTTTTTTTTGTTTCTAAAGGTTATTAAACCACCAAACTTCCACAAGCCAGATTTACTTTAGAGAATCCTGCCTTGAAACCAAGCTCCAGTTTATCCATGTTTATGAGTTGTTTTCGTTCCCTTCCACACAGGATGGTGTGAACATATCAAACGTCAGTTTCGTTCTTAAGAGCAGAGATGTGCAGCTTGCTTGAAACA
The DNA here is from genome assembly GCA_018703695.1 of Prunus fruticosa. Classification (NCBI taxonomy): domain Eukaryota; kingdom Viridiplantae; phylum Streptophyta; class Magnoliopsida; order Rosales; family Rosaceae; genus Prunus; species Prunus fruticosa. The sequence continues at coordinate 4,399,126 of CM031917.1, forward strand.
TCTAGAAAACAATGTGCATTTAGGCTTTCCAGTTCTGTAATATGTGTTATCTTGATAGAGTATGTTTGGAATCTGTGTTCAGGCCAAATAGATGCTGAAGAAATGATAATGAAATTTTGGTGCTGATGCTGAATTCATCTTATTCTGCATATTCTTTCTTGGTCTTTATGATTTTTATCCATATATCATATTAAATTCATGCCTTAATATGTTTTGATCTATCATCCAACAAATTACCTCTCTCCTGTCACTTGTTCCTTTGGCAATTTAATACTCTCAAGCATGACGTAAATTACATCTTCGGAAGCTTGACGATCTTGTTGCAATGCTCATGTGGTAGAACTGTGAATCAAGAATCATGATAGTAGACTTGTACTGATGCATTGCTTTTTAAACTTCGGCATTGCAGGAAGACCATGGAATTTAGTCAAGAGTAAAGTTCGAAAGGACTACCCTTCTATTCAATTGACAGCATGGAAGGTATAAAATATTTGCCATCTTTCGTTGTTTTATACTCAAGGCTATCCTTGAAACGAAGATTTGGAAATACTGACTTGATGATGGTTGCAGTTTTGGCCAATTGTTGGTTGGGTGAATTACCAGTATATGCCCCTGCAATTCCGGGTCGTGTTTCACAGCTTCGTTGCCTCGTGCTGGTACGCTGCTATATTTTTTCTTCTTTGTTGCATCTTTAAAATAAGAAAAAAGGATAGTTGTACAAGGTTGCCGTATCCACATTGCATTAGTGCTTCTCAGATACTCTCCTGTACATATCTAATACAGTATTAGCATTACCTCGTATAGACTGTTAAGTAATGATTATAGCTAATGAATGATCATAGAGTTAATACTAACATGAAACCCTATATTTCGTCCCAAAAAAAAAAACATGAAACCCTATATATATATAGCGTTTTGTGGCATATTTTTTACTTGTGTCATAAATATCTAATGCAATTTAGATCATTGTGCAACTAAACTTAACTTGCTTTTTTCAGGGCAATCTTTCTCAATCTGAAGGCTAGATCGGGGGTAATCAAGCAGGCCTAGAACACCTAATTTTGTTCTTCCCCTTTTCTATGTTTGATTGGAGCTCTTACACTCATTTTGTGAAAATGGTTTCCTGATTAGTATCCTTTGTATAAGTTTCTAGCTGAATTAGTACTATGAAGCGGCCGATTTTCTTTCTTATTGCCAGTTCTATCATACGGTTGAATTATTGTAAGATATACTTAAATCTAGTTCAATTTGCAGAAGATCAACGGTGTTTCAGTTGATTTTGTGATATCTTATTTTCTGACTGTTAGATTCCAAAATCTGCAACGCCATCTGATCAAATTTAGATTTACCTTGGAATGGCCAGAGCAAAAAATAAATTGTGACAATGATTTTTAGAAGCTGGATTGAGCACCTTTCTTCAAATAACTAACAACTTTATTGTAAAGAAAGAAATTGCTAATGTATGCGCGGCTGAAAGCGCGTGCCTGAGAGACTAGAGCACATGAGTTCAAGCGAGCAAACAACACGTTCCTGCATCATCCATGATTTGAACTGTTCAACCATCAATACCTTGACTACTAAACCATGGATTTACACTCCCCTGCCTCCACAGTTGAGGGAGGCTCACCTTTTCTGTGTCTGGTTATGACTTCATACACCACGTCAACAAAAAACTTCATAGTTATTGCGAAGAAAAAAATGACCAAAATGTGACGAACAACAATGAAGTAAACGACCAAGGTTAATGATAGTTTATGGTCTTCATTGTTCTTCATAATCTTAATCAAACAAAATGCTCCCCATATAGCACTTGTGAAGCAAAAATACATGCAAATTCCCAAAGCTTGAGGCATAGTCAAACATTCCTTCTCCTTGTCCATTTCCATAATATATCAGAGCCCACCTGATGTTCTTTTCACTTCTCCAATTCTTTGTGGTTACCTGAAAAAATATGTGACATGAATTTTAAGCAGGGGAAAACAAATTAGGATTTTATAAATAACAATTTTTAATATGTACATATTTTTCTGGATTTTTTATTCAATTGTGGATTTTTGTAATTACCTTGTTAGCATTCATGACAAAATCCAAAACCCACAATCAGATATGTGGTCCAGTTAAAATGTTATATAACAAGATCATGAAAGTTATTAGATTCAAGTTAATAAATAACCAAAATTAAGATGTGTGCACTTATATGATTATCGTGGTGAGTTTAAAGCTCTAGTGATAGAGATCATCATAAGAGTTCGAACTCTGTCCTCCCACTCATCGAATTTCCAAAAAAAGAACAAAGAAATTAAGCGTATATCTTTGGAACAAAACCTCAAATAGTCTTAACAAGTAGCACCTTATAGTTAAAGAACTATAAGGAGGAGTGAAATATATTAAAACCCTCATAGACATAAACTCAAACAAAAAAGAGAATAAACAAATAAGACTCAGCTTTCAAAGTTTTGTTCAATCTTAAATCCAAGGACCTCCAAGTCCAAGAAGGTTGAGAAACTTACTTGTATACAGGTAGATCTAGTCAAAAGCAAACAGACCCCCTCTGTCAATTACTCTTTCAAACTGCGAAAATATATAGAATTCCAAACAAAACTTGAATTACAATTATAAAAGATCGATGAGAGCCAAGATAAAACCAATATCTTGTTGATATGGGATTTTGGTGGGAAGTTTGGTTTGATGAATAAATGACTCAAAAGGCATTTGATTACATTGGACTCCCACCTCATATCATGGCCGTGCAATTTTTTTTCTTTTTTTTTTTTTCTTATTAGGGTTTCAATATGGGCTTTGAGCAAAGATTTAGGCCAGAATGTCGCTTTGTCAATGTTACTTCACCTTTTTTCTTTTAAAAAAAATACATTCCATGTGATAATAGTCATCTTGTGTACATTCCATGTGAGAATACTTCTGCGGGGTGTGACGTTTTGCATATTGTAACCAAAAACTTTGACTCATTTAATAACAAATTTTAAGGCCTACCCCCTATTATAATTTTAATTCCATCAGTTCTTCTTCTTCACAAGTTCAAAACCCTCAACAAAAAGAAAATTCTTAACAATTATTTTTATAGTTTTTATGCTAATATATCAAGAATTGGTTGTGTCTTCGAATAATTTGGATTTTTTTTTAAAGACCTTTCCTATTGAGAGAGGCTATAATATACTAAACTCACACACACACTACACGGATACTAGGATTTGAACCCAAAACCTATCCTAGAGGGAGTAATTATTCCAAACCACTATATTAGTGAGACATTTTCTCAAATCGTTAGGATTAGAATACACTATTCATTCTCAAGTAAAACATGTGTACATAAATTAAGTTTATTTTAACAGAATCAGGGATAAAAATTAAAAATTTCAATTAATTATGACGCAATACTTAATAATTTTGTGTTGTTTGATTGAGTTCAATGTTAATTATGAATTGTTGACCCCATGAATAATTTTTGGCTACACACTACATCGTTTATTCCTTTTTGTTCTTTTTGAATGAAAGCCTCAGTGTTTATCGTTTAGCGCAAAGACAATTCAAATCAAAGAACTAGAGGGGGACACGCATGAATTGTTGACCATATATATCTCAGGATGGATCTGCTGGTTTTGGAAGTTTGTATAGCCAATGAGATAATGTAGCTTTTCAGAAATAAAATCCAAGTGCAAACTCATTCGTCCCTTAGTCGCCGACTCTCAATGAAGTACTTCAAATTACTTTAATTTACGGAAAATAAGATTAAATTCGAGTGTAAATGGAGCGAGTATTTTAGTGAACTGAATTAAATAGTAACTTGGATATTTTGGTGAAAGTTTAGAAGGGAAAGAGGACGTGATTGACGTGGCGGTGTAAATTAATAATGAAAAAGAGTAAGGAGTTGGAGATAGCTGGTAGAAATTGATGACCGAATGGTGGTGATCCTTTATTTGGAACTTCGATCAAAATCAAATGTAAAATCACCTAACTCATTTGAAATGCAATCTAACCAAAGCACCTAGCTTCAAGCCAGATCATGAGTGTAATGTATAGGGAAAAAAAGAGTAATATAGGCAAAGGTGGACCTATTTGCTTCAAATTGCCCATTTGCTAAAATGGTGTAAAGATTACTTTATTTCCATTTTCAATATTGAAGTAAATGTCTTTGTCCTTTTACTTTCATTTATTTTTATATATTACTCCATTTACTTAAGTTTACAGTGTAAATAATGAAGTATCCCCCATTTGGATTCAAATAAAAATACTAGAAAATCAAATTCCTACCAAATCAAAATATGAAAAATCGGTTTTAGTACAAAATACGATTTAGGCTAAAAATGATGGCTCATTAAGTCAATATATACTTCATACTAAAATCTCATAAAATCAAGTTTTCTTATTTGATGTGTAAGGAATAAAAGCCGCCAAAATTATCTTGAGAAAATGATTATTCCGAAAAACCATTTTTCATACTTAGTCAATATTGCACATCTGCTAAAAAAATTATGGGTCCGCCAATGACTATAGGAGTGTGAATGGACCGTTCGGTAATGTTTTCGGAAAATGTTTTCTTAGAATATTTTCAGAGAATGAAAATAAGAAAACGAATTTGCATTTTCTGGAAATGAAAATGGGTCTATTAGATTAATTAGAAAACATCTTCATAAAACAAAAACAATGAAAACGTGTCTGATATAGTACAATTTTAAATAATAATATGTGAGTTATTTTTGTGAAAACGTTTCCCATGAGAATGAAAACAACTTTTTTTCTGTTTTCTACAAGTACACATGAACTTGTTTTCATTTTATGAAAACATTCTCAGTGTTTTCTGTTTTGGGTCACCGAACGTGTTTTTGCCTCATTTTTGTTCTCTGAAAATGAAAACAACCCCTTAAAACATTACTGAACAGGCCCTAAGTATCTTAATCGGTACGTAAAATCAATGTTTATATTGTCAGATTCACAATATGATAATAAGCATCTTACACGTTTTCAAACTATCTTGACCAAAACAAAAATACGTACTCTATATATACCACTCGTTATACTAGTATGTCAAAATGGAGAAAATTATTGCATAGAATTGTTGTATACAACTTTCCTCTCAAAAAAATTAATATAACATCACCAACAAGAGAGGGGCTGAATATGAGAGAAGTGTTGTATACGGTACCGGCAAGATGTTTTGTGGATGTAGGGTTCATTTACAGAAGTTGTGTCATAAATGACTTACTGTATTAAGACAGCTTAATGGGGAAACTTCCTCGAAACTTACACGCCAAAAAAAAGGTTGTGTATTGATGGAAGAAAGAAACCCATGAATTTTCGACAGGAAAACGTCAAGCACAAGGCTTGTTTCAGACAAGAATTGCTCTAAAATTTTGGCACAACTCTCTCATTTAACTTCAAGAAGTGGGTTTCAAGACAAGACATTTTCCTTTTAGAGGAAGGTTTTGGTAACAATTCATCTCAATGTTTTTTTAAAAGAATTTCTTTTTTTAAGGTTTTGGGGGGCTTGTTTATGACAGTACATGTAAAATCTAGGGTTGGGCAATTGCACGAAAAACTGGCCACACTGACTCAACTGAAACGACCACGCCAACTTACTTCTTTTTCCTTCTTCTCCTCTCTCCACCGCCCGCTGCTCATATATCTCTCTCTCTCTCTCTCTCTCCAGATCTGCTCGGGCTTATCATCTAGTTGAATCTTGTCGTTTGGTCCATTCTGCTCTTTTTTCTCTTTATCTCCGCCACTAGTTTCATCTATCTCTATCTCGACTCGAATCTCATTTAAATCGACTGAATCGAGCTTTCTCGATGAACGAATCACAGTTGACAGAAACTTTGGACGGTTCGGCATTAGACCCCGGAAATGACTCACTTATGACAGCAGTTCCATTATCGATTCCAGCCAAAAAAGAAGCCAAACCGCATCGACCCCAGCCCTAGTAAAATCACCTCACCCTTTTTTTTTTGGGGGGGGGGGGGCCTAATTTGACCATTTGTACAATGTATTATGCCTCATATACTATAAATTATATTTAATGGGGACCTCGAGGCCATGATTGTGTGTACTTTGATTAGCTTCTGTTGAGCATTGCATTTGGTACGTACACACATGACAACCCACAGCTCATGGATCACGTTGTTGATTAGGAAAACTTAGTTTTAAAAATGTCGATTACTAGACTAATCAGAAAATAGGATACGAACAATAATTCATACCATAAAAGACTGAATATAATAAGGAACTAGATTCATAGACAACCTGGTACAAAATATTCCGTCCAATGCTTTAATTATACAACAAAAATGCGAGTCATTACACATTCTGTACCACCCCTATTAGAGAAAAAGTACAAAAGATTGTATAAAAATGTGGTATGCCTGGCCCTGCTTATTATACAATTACGATGACTAGTTGTCGCATAATTCGAGTTACAGGTCAAAAAGAATTTACTGACATTTCCTTCTACGCAAGTCCAACCCAGGACCTGAAAACCTTAAGTTATACCAGAAAGCCTACAAGCTACTAGGTTAATGGCAGGAGCAACTGTAATAAATCTGAATAATCAGCCACCACAACAACCCAACAACTTACCCGATGCCCAAGTGTATTTGTATACATTATACATACGTACCCACATCAAGCATGCATGCAACGATATATCATATATGCAAAACAAAGAACTCACAAACACAGATATATAATTGTCGAAGATCGACCTTAAATATATAGATTAAATAAGCTAATCGACAAGAACAACAGATTAAGCACCGGAAATTCAAATGGCTCCGATCTTCACACAGCAGACATGCATTCTGTCATCTCTCTCTTAATTTCTTCTTCGTCTTCTTCTTCTTCTTCTTCTTCATCCTCCTACAAATAAATACAACAAAACACAAAACGCAGACATTATCGTCATCACAAACAGGCGAGAGAGAGAGAGAAATGGTTTTGATCTCACTCGCCACCTTCACTCTCTCTCACACTCACTTACTCTCTCACTGTTCACGAAATCCTGCGCTTTGTTTTGAATCGGAAACTCAGGCGATTCTTTTTACTATCAACTACTACACCAACTAGCTGACGTGGACCAAAACCATCCAGCCAATCACCAAGCGCCACGTCCCCAACTTACGCAACAACACAAAGGCCCGTTATATATAATCCCTGTTGTCACATCTGAATCCACTTCGCCAGTTGCGTCGGGTTCACAATCCCAGGAATGTGGGCCCCATCAGTCTTCAACATGCTCGCCACCTCAGCGTAACTCTCCTGCGCCGCACCCACACCCGAACCTGAGCCCGCCCCGACTTTCCCGGCTTCGACCGACTTCCCCCTCCTCGGCTCTGCTGACGAGCTCATAAGCGGCACCGCCTCGGCTCGAGCCGGGTCGAACTTCTGACCGAACAGCGTGCCTTTCGTTAAATACTCGTACGCCATGTAGCCCGCCAGCAGCCGATTCGACGACAAAGTCGGAGCTGTCGTTTGGCTTGGGGTTGGAGCCTTTGGAGCCGGCTGTTTAAAGCCGTTGGACGAGGCATTGGCTTGTCTCTCCTTTCGCTTTCTGGATGCGCCAGGTGGCACGATCCTACGGCTATGGCTTTGTTGGAAACTCATCTTTAAGTTTTGAAAGATGTGATTTTGTTTCCAAAAAAGAAAGATGTGATTTTAAAACTCCATGCCACGTCAGCGAACGAACCTCGAAATGGAAAAAAGCCAGAGTGGGCAAAACCGTCAAGTGGGGATTCGTTGCCGGGGGAGAAATGCGTCAAATCAGGTGCCGGAGGACTCTTTTTTAAAACGCCAGAAGTGGGGATTTGTAGAGTTAGAAATGTAATTTCACAAAGAAAACAAAGAAGAAGAAAAATGCCTTTTTAGAGAAACAAAAGGAAATTTGAAAAAGAAAAATAATTATTTGTGAATTGGAAGGAGATGGGGTGGGGATTGGGGGTTAGGTTAGAGGCTTAGATTCGATAGATGACATCGGATCCAGGTAGCTGTGGCCCGAACCGATTGGGATGATGATGTATCGGACTGTACGGACGGCGAAGAGAGAAGTGGAGCCACCGGAATCTGGCGGAGTATGGGGAGATACAGAGTTTGAGATTGTAGAGAGAGCGAGAGAGGAGAAGAGGAGGAAGAAAGAAGATTGGGGATTAAATAGAAGAGAGAGAGGGGAAGACTGACTGAAGCGGCGTGGTTCATGAATTTATATGTGGTTTCGTTTTACATATGCCCCGCAGTTTTGAGGGAATGACATAAATGCCATTGGTATTGTCAAATGACTCAACTGCCCTTTTGTTGTGAAATACTACCAGCTATTTTTATTTTTTTTTAATGAAGAAAAGTTTAGGGAGAGGGGAGATTACCCATCCCAGGATCAAGGTGTACTAAAATCTTTTCGAGGATTTACAGAGGGGGTTTTAGTCCATTTTTGGGTTTTTACAGATTACCTATAAAAAGAAATTGTCAACAACGAGAAACTTATATCTGAATAATGAAGAGAATGATTCTTACCAACTCAATCAACCATCGTTGGCTACCATCTATGTTTTATATTATCAAAAAATTATGTGATATTACATATAAAACCATGGAACACAGTCATATTAGACCATCAGATTAGGTCATGGTGGCTGCACAATCACATAGGCGGCGGCCCGGCATAGATAAAATACTTTATTTTTCCATGCCAAAAGAAATTGTGTTAAAGTTATTTTAAAATCTAGAGAAATGCATTGAATAACTTCTTACCACGATTTTCCAAACGAAGATTTGATTATGTGGATCGATGTTTTTATAGTGTTGTACATTTGATGTATATAATGATAATGAGAAATGTTTAGGAGAGTTGTCTAACAATGTAGCAACCAAATAAACATACGGGTGACTATGATTAGCATCATTTAGAACAAATTAATTCGTAACTAATGTATTCAACATAATATAGTAAAATATCCCCATAAAATATGTAAAACAAAAATACTCATAACTCCACACCAAAGTATTTCATGGAAAAAATATATATATTGTAACCGAAAGAAAAGATTTCGAAGAAAAACCAAAAATTCGTATAAAAATTCCAAATAAATATAACGACGTATCTAGTCTTCGTCATCTTCATCATTATAACGACGTAAATGCTACTCTAGTCTTCGTCTTCTCCGAAAAATGCCACAATTTTCTCAAGTTCATTAAGTGAGAAATTCATAAAATGCATCTCCTCCAATATCTCACTTCTAACATTCAAGTCATTTTTTGACCCCAAAAAAAAAATTCAAGTCATTCTTAGAAATTGCATGGACCAAAAATAGTTTTCCAACATCAGGGATTTTTTTTTCTCTACATCACATCGAGATCTTTTAGGATAAAATTAATCATAAGATCTTTTAGGATAAAATTAATCATAAGACTTTAGATGATAGAACTAACACCTCATCACATAAAGTTGTTAAATTAGAGACAATTAATTGAGCACACATAGGGTGATTAAGGCGGTGTCAACTCAGGTACACAAAAGCAATGAGTCGCCAATATGAGAGCCAATAATTTGGAAAATATCCCATATCGGAAAATATTATCTTTTCCAAACAATTTGGCATGCCATCTGAACAGCTCGATAATTTGAATATTTGATTTTATGAATTCAAGTTCAAATATATGATTTAGATTATAATTAGCAACTTTAAGTACCTTGAAAGCTTACTATCTCAAACATAAAACAAAAGAATATTAGTCGAATGGAATTTCGAATTTTTTGTTGTTAAGTTTTTGTTTTTTTTCTCTTGCCAGAATCTTTTAAAGTAATGTTCTTTTTGGGTCGGTAAGTAAGTTCTTTAAATAAATAAAAAAATTTAAAAAGAAGTGTAAAGCTATAAAGAATAGCCAAAACTTTTTTTTTCTGAGAAAAAAATAGCTCCTAAAAAAACCCTTTAAAAAAAAAAAAAAAAAAAACTATTGGCCAAAAGGCCTTGAGCTTATCTATGTTTGAGGTTGCCCGACTAGGACGTTAAGGGTCAAACGGGGGTCCATATTTCTGTGTCTCTTTCATTAGTATTTGCATCAACTAAATTGGAGGTATTGACAAATAAATGGTGATGATGATATATATTTATGATGAACGCGATATTTAATTATGATTAACGCTATTATATTATTGTGATTGTACTGCCCTGTTGTAAAAGTACTTGGCAAATATCATATCGTTTGTAAAATAATAATAAAATCCAATATACCCTTCAACACACACATTTTGAGAAATTAATATAAGACATGTTTCGTTAATAGGGTCTAACCCAGTTAATAAAAGAGCCTTAATTTACAGACCAAAATATTAATAATGATACAACTGGAAAAAAAAAAGAGAGATTAAAGTCCCGTAGAAAAAACTGATATGCATTGCGACCTTTCACACCTACTCCGATAAAGGAAAAATAATGACATATATGGTGGCCAACACCAAATTTGCATGATTCACCAACCAAACTAATATGGCAGTAGTAGGAGTCTCAATTCTCTTGGTCTTCATAGACCAAAGATTTTGATGGTCAGCTATTGTTATATATATATTGTCAAACGAGTGAGCTATTGTTGAGTTAGAATTCGATAAATGATTTAAGTTTGGTTCATACCTCAATATATCACTTTATATTTTGGTATTTTAGTTTTTCCATTTCCAATGGTATTTTAAAAATAGAAAAATCATTATATAAAAAATTGTATATCTTTTCAACAATTAAAATTGTATAAACAAAATCTCACCTTCCCTCATCCCTTGTGCTCAACCAACTCGCCCACCTTGAAATCCATTCCCCTTTCCCTCTTCACATCATTTTCCTCCATTCCTCCTTCCCTCTTCCCTCTCCTCCTTCTCTCTCTACCATGGAACATCTACCCTCCACACACAAATTCCCTCAGCCCACCCAAACCGAGTCCAACTTTTTCTTCCTCTTTTTTCTTTTTGGTACTTTTCCAGTTACATATATTGAAAATTTGTGGGAGGATAGCTACCAAACCAACAATTTGATAGCCTACATACAGATGGTAACCAAGCAAACTTTAGATCATTCAACAGAAACACAGTGGCGTAAGTTAATGAAGCTATGAAGACAAGGGGTTAGATTTTGGGTAAGCAATAGTTTTAAATTAGGTATTTGAAAATTTCAGACATGCTCACTGATCAATTGCAATGTGTTTTAAGGGGGGGTTGGGGTGGGGCAAAAAGGGAGAGTGGTCTCTTTTTTCTCTTTTTTTTTTTCATTGAAAATGGAAAGACTAAATTACCCTTAAAATTGGATGGAAAATTGGATGGTGTTAAAGTCATACGACAAATCATGGATTTTGAAAAATTAAGATGATATTTCTCGTAAATTTTTCTTTAAGGTGACAAATTGAAGCTGATGTATATATTTAGATGACATTTCTACAAAAATCCCAAAATAATGTTGTTTTTAACTTAAGAGCAACCATTTATATGATACTAATACAAACTTTATACCAATGTACAAATCCAATCTAGTGAAAGTTGGATTAGTTTGGTTTTTGTTTCTCTAATTGAATTAAGTGATGCAAATGTGGGTTATGCAGTTGGTCAAGGCATTGCGTCTCTTCCCTTACACCCGAGTTCAAACCTCCTCCCCATACATTAAAATAATTTAGAACATTACTTTTATAATATAAAAAAACCAACTTAATAAGTGATTTTGGGGGCTTCAAATATATTTTTAGATTGTTTGAGCTTTTATTAGCTCTAAATATATTAACAACTATTGGATTTCAAGAACTAAATATCAGTCCAATGATTCCTCGTGACATTAAACGAGAAACATGATTTTGTAAATAAATCAAAAACACGATTTTTGTTTAGTAAGCGATACTCTAAATTATAAGGGGAGGAATGAGGGTTTCTTACACACACACACTGTTGGACAAATTTTACTCTATCTATTTCTCGCAAGTGCACGAACCAATTATAGTATAGGAATGCAAGCACGAGGTCGTTCCACAGAGACTTGGATGAAAAATACTTATTACTACTACTTAGACTCACAAGTAATTCTAAGACTAAACAGAATTTAAATGAAGTTTTGTTGAGTTTGTTGGAATGAAAACTACACAAAGGAAATGCAAAACAACAAGTGACTGAAAACTACTAAAAGGGGATGCAAAATAGCAAGTTACCAGCAAGTAGTTGTTTAGAAAATTTAGAGACAAAGGAGACAAGCACTAGGGGTTCAACTTCACCATGACAATCCAATTTCAAGCTACAAGTTAACAATCACCTAAGTTGATTACAATTTCTGGAGTTCGTTCTTTCTTATGTATGATTATCCATATGGTGTTTGGTTTTAATCAAGTACTCAGAAAACACAACTTAGCTATGGTGTTTAGTCTATGCTATGAATCTGAATCCATTAAGCTTAAGAAGAACACAAAAGAACCAAGTAAACATTTAAACATGGTGTTTGTCCTAAATGCATTACCCACTCATTCACTAATCGGTTCAAGAGTCATATGGTGTTTATGTAAACTTGAACTAGATAACCAACATGCATGTGTTCATAGTGGCCAGTTATTTAAACATGCATAAAGATTCAACTAAGAACAAGTGAATGAGACCAGAAAATTAGAAGTAATCAACAAAGGATAAAATTAACTTGAAACATGAAATTGTCTTGTCAGGTTACATTGAAACCCTAGCTATGGATTTAGCTGCTCATAATGAGAAAGAAATTAAGACAGAAATGAGAAAACATAATGAATGCAATAAGAGTAGAAAAACCCATTTTCTGAAGTTCTTGTGGTGTCCAAGGCTTCTCCAAGTGCTTCTCCACGTCTAATGCTTCTCCAAGAGCTTTCTCACGTCTAGAAGGATGTATGAAGGATATGGAGGTGATTTGGGATGAGTTTGAGTGAGTGGTGATGGCTGAGAAAGATGAAATTCGTAGGGAAATAGAAGAGAGGTTTGCTGGAGTTGTTTTGGTGATTTGAGGCTGTTTAGAGCTTTTGGTTGATTGCTGGAGTGTTTGGGATTGTGAGAGTGTTTGAGGATAATTTCTGAATGTGTTTAGGAAAATGATGGAAGTGTTTGAGGGGGGATGGAGTGAAGGATGGCTTGGAGTGAATTGTGGGGTTGTGAATCCCAGGATTTTGCACCTAGAGTGTATGAGAGTGTTTAAGGATGGATGGAGAGGGTTTTGTGGGGTTGTGAATCCCAGGCTTGCACACCTTGAATGTGGAATGGAAGTTGTATTTATAGGGAGAGGGAAGTAAGAAATCAGAATTAATTATGGCAATCACCTAACACACTTGCAATTGAAAATCAGAATGTGGTTGCTGCACTTCACCAACTAATCCCACCAGCATCCATAGCTCATCATCATGTCAGCATGACCAAGCTTCCATCCAGAAACCAATAGCTCATCCTCATGTCAGCATGACCAAGCAAGCAATGAGCTCATCTGCAAATCAGCATGATGTGTATTTTGATGGGCTCACGGATTGGGCTTGGATCAATCAAATGTCGACTTTAAGCTGTCTATCTTTAAGTTCAGAATGTCTTCTTTCCAAGCACACGTGAATTTGCCCAATCCAAGCACAGATGAAAAAGATATGTCCGAAATGAATTTGTAACTCAGTCTTCAGCTTTTACACATTGTTTTTACCATTTTACTTCAAAAGCCTCAAGTGATACCTAGAGCTCAATGAACTGAATGACAAACACAAAAGAGGTTAAAAGCACAAGGTTAACTCAAAAACATAACGAAATCATAAGCTAGAAGGGTACAAAATGATATACAATTGTGAACCGAACACACACACTATCAATGTGTCATGGGGGTTTGAACTTGAGACTATTGATCAGCAAGCCAAGACCCTTTTCCACTTAATTAGAACCCATTGACATCAAAAACACAATTTTAAGAAAGCAAACAAATGTATTATCTAAGGATGGATCTAGGATTTTAAAATCGAACTGGAGTGGATTTACCTTACAAAGAAACTCGACGCCACAAGTGAATATCATTGATAACAAAAAATGATACACATACACTTAGTAAGGAGGGAGGGACCCTTTAAGGCTTCAATCACTAATTATTGATTCATTATCGATATTATCGGAAAATTCCCTTAGATGAAAGTGCACATAGAATAAGAAGAGTTAACATCAAACTCTTATTCATGATTTAAAACAAAATAAAAAAATCCATAATCTTAACAAAATCCCTAGTAATAACTAAGTGAAGAAAATTACCTCAACAAACAAAAAGAGATGAAAGTTTTGCTATGTTTCTCACATGCTTGCTTACACAAGTGTGCTTTTGAGTTGTATAATAGGTACTGGGTGAGTTGGTTTCAAATCTGGGATTGTCTATTGAATACATGGTTTTTCTTTTTGTGTGTCAAGAATTACATGATATTTAATAATGAAAAATAATTTCGTATGGAATGTAGCCCATATAGCCACGCATCGGTCCTTGTCTAGGACCAAACATTCTGACCCAAAAAAAACAAAAGACATGGACTAAACATGTGAAATGTTAAATTACATGTTACACGTTAAACATGTTATTGAATTGGTTCAGTGTTAGTCCGAGTTTTAAGGGAAAGACTTTCATAAAATAGAGATAGTATTATTTTGTTATTTTCGATCAATAATGTTATGATATTATCTGATAACATTTTCACGTGGTATAGCATTATTTGTCAAAAATAACAAAATAATGTTATTTCCCGTTGCAACTAAATTTTTATCGAGTTGTAGCCCTAAAAATAGCCATTTCACATCAGATCAAATCCATTAAAGCTAAGATAAAACAATAAAATTGGTGGAATTAGGTTGAATCAGTCAACTTGATCGATTGATTTTGGTAAGAATTTTGAGCGCTCTTGGAACAAAGCAGTATTCCATGTGATTATAACTTTGAAATCACATAACAAAAAACGGCAGCCTCTAAAAAAAATATATATTAAAGCAAATAAGGGGAGAAAATACATACCAAGACAAAAGTACTGAAAGGTATGAAACAAAGCATTTTTTTTTTTATAGTCTTTGTTATTTTAGTTTTGGAATAATCAATTCCTTGCGTTGCGGTGTGGATTTGGCCACTATACTTTGTTTTATTATTGTAATTTCCCGGGGGAACCTTCCCCTAAAGTGTCATTAGGGGACAAGACCCGATGTTACTTGGTTGAATGTTCTTCAATTATTACTATATAAAGGAAGCCGTTGTGTTAGATTGTGACTTTTATTTGATTAAATAAAAAAAAATCCAAGTACCAAGGTTAGAGTGAAATTAATCCAAATACCAAAAATAAATATAATATTATTATTAATCGTGGATTGCTTTCTTCCTTACACAAACCCCCAACGGCTAAACTTTCTCCCTTTTTGTATTTGGTTTTGGTATGGAACAACCAAACCTTATAAATTGGTTTTGGAATTTTCTCAAACAAAGTAATGTTAGATCGAACTTATCTTAATCCGCGTCTAAATCTTATTTATTTCTAACAAATAAGATATTGTCATTTCTAACAAATAAGAGGTTGTCACGTTATCCACCGTATTATTGATTAGGATCTCAAATAATGGTAGTAGTATAGAAACCGAAACAAATCTTAAAAATTTAGGATCTCAAATAATAAAGATACTTTAAGCCACCTTCTACATCGTTTGATGCCTAAACTTTGAAAAAATAATAATTTCGGTATAATAAGATAAATACAATGGAATAACACAGATATCTTCTCTCCAAACATCTACATCATATTGTATATTCGACACATCACATGCTTCTGTAATATTTTTAAAATTTATATAAGATAAATACAATGGAATATTTAAATTTAAAATCTCTTCTAACATATAATGAGAATTATGACTAGATCAGCATATGCTATGAGTATATATATATATATAAGAAGAAAACTACCAATAGATGAATACATGCACAACACAGCTGATTACAGTCACTGTCACGTTTGGCGTGCATGTTGTGGCGAATATGGAAAGAAAGAGCCCTCATGCTGCCAAATCAAAGGAGACTTGCCAAATTTTTAACAAACTTTGTCTCTCAACTCAGCACGTGTTATGTTCTTAATCTTAGCAGTTGAGAACATTTGACCAGAAAAACAAAGGGGTGAGCAAGGACGAGCCCAAACAAGCAATTTCAAGACAAAGCCCAACGGGTTGCAAGGCTTACCAAAAAGAAGCTCCACAAAGAGTACAAGACCATAGCCTACTCCAAGGAAACCCAACTAAAAATGATTCCGACAGTGTTTGACAGAAAAACTTAAAATGTTTATGGAGACGCAAATGTTTCTTGAGGAAGCACTTTCAAGTTCCTTTCTATGGAGCATTTGGATTTTAAATAAAAAATTATGCGTTTTCAATAAAAGCACTTATGAAGTGCTTAATCTTTTTGCTAATCATCTGGGTTATTCTTTCAACCGTTGCTTTTTCAGCTACGTTTGGTAGTTTTGACAAAGGAAGAACTGAATCTTTTTGCTTTCTTGTGCTGGAGATTTATAGGATGCCTGGATTTACCAAATGTCATCAATGGAGTACGACTTATGTTTTACTTTGTGGATTGAGGATGGGCCTTCCCTACTCTTGGCAATTATGCATCAAATTCAGTTCCAAACTATCAAAAAATACCTATCATCTTCATCACTGGCTGGCTACATTCATAGTAGTAGTACTATAACCACCAACTTCATGCAGTGGTACCAACTCTATTTCCTAATACTATCCTCCTTAAAACCAATGAGGTTTTGACAC
The DNA here is from genome assembly GCA_018703695.1 of Prunus fruticosa. Taxonomy (NCBI): domain Eukaryota; kingdom Viridiplantae; phylum Streptophyta; class Magnoliopsida; order Rosales; family Rosaceae; genus Prunus; species Prunus fruticosa. The sequence goes on from CM031917.1 coordinate 4,415,900, forward strand.
TTGTTAATGTTGCTATCCCCCGATTTTGAATTAATTATAAGTAAAGAAAAAGTATATATACTAGTTAATCATTAGTGCCTAATTATAACTTGTTTGATCAATGTGTTGATGTACACATTGATTTAACTCAGAAATGAATTATATGCAAGTCTTAAAGTTGCATATAACCCTATACACAAATTATTGGGCTAGGAATGTGATCCACCAAACCAAAGGGAGACTGGATCGAAAAAACTGTCGGTTTGCTTGACCTCTCTCCTCTTCACTATTCCCAGTACTAGCACTACTTGAAGGACGTCCAATCCAAGGTCCTCAATAAAATAGTAACCTACCTCATTAATAAACCATCCTTGAATGCATGACAGGCAATTATTGGACCAAATTATTCATGTGGTGCTAGTTTTACAACTCGATTTTACAACAGAATTTAATATTGGTTCGGTTTAGCTGCACGATGCTGTCCACAACGATGGTTTCATCCTAGGAAGTTGAAATCATCACAAATTAATATTGGTTCGGTTTAGGCATCCCTTTTAATTTGCTTGAATTAAAGGGAGACCAGCTGTGCCAAATAAACATCAATTAATGGATTGGGGATGTGACACATCCATTGCCTGAAAAAGTCTATCTGACGCTTAAGTCAGTCGAGTGTTTAGGAGTAAAGTATACAAGAGAGTTGTGATATTTGGCGATAATACCTTAACGCTTAGGTTTTACCTTAGCTCTCGGTCCATAGGATATTTTACCTCAACAACACTATACACACCCCAAATGTTATCCATTTGTATTATAGATCAAGACTCCCTCGTCACCAAGAATCAAAGACGTGTGCTACCAGACCACCTGCCTCTTAAAATTACTCTGCAATCAGTTATTAGAACAGCTGGAACTTTCAAAAAGATAGTCATTATTGTTAGTAAGATGAGAAGTATATCCCACCTCACTTCACACCGTCGACAGAGAAGATATAACGAGTCATTACAATAGTTTCAAAGGGACCAAAACACATTAATTCACGATCCAGCTTCTTTTTTCAGCTTTCTTTCATGAGGCGAGACCTTTTATATATGAGAAAAGAGTAGGATTGTATGACATTTTTCAATGCATACTTTGTTTGATGAGAATTTAAATGCGAGCAAGACAGGAAGAGCAAGTTTTCAACTGGCAATAAATTCTTCATCTACATAGCACATGGCACAGTTAGCAAAGAACCATTGAGACAATTGGTTAGTTGGATCTGCAAAATAACATGTTTTTTTTTTTTTCAATTAATTTCTACAGAAATGTAGTGAAATGCATTTTTATGTACATCTTAAAATCATAGCTAAAGATCCAAAAATCTTGAAAGGTTTCTTTTCTCGTAAATCATTGATGAAGCATAAATAAACATAATATAAATCGCTTCATCATCAAATCGAATAAATAGATGAACATAATATTTAACCTAGTTACTGTCATTGACGGAGCATATTTTCATTAAGTCTTCATAACTATGCCTGAAACTAAAAACTATATGCACCATTAATGTTTGCAATGTAGATAATAGAAAATCACTCATCTTATTGTTCTCATTACGTGATATAACCCAAAATTTTAAATTGATCTGAGGCAGATGAAAGTACTGTAGCATACGTTCTACTATGGGATATACGCACGTGGACCCGTGACGAGTGACCTTGATTTGCATTGAATGGTTCATACAAAATGTTTTCATATATCATCTTGGTGGTCCTTGCAGTGGCAAAAACCTGCTGTAACTGGTAAATTTCCCCAGTGAATGTCCAATTTTTGATCTTTTTGTTATGTCCAAACCAATCTCGCTAATTAGCCGAAAATAACATAGTCATGAAATCAATATCTTTTTCCAGTTTGTAATGTGACAGGACGGAAGAACTTCCTGTCAAGCAAACAAAAGTAGCCATGTGGGGGCAAGTGGGTGCATTTAGAGCTGCCCTAGATACTATTTTCCTGCTTAGGGTTTTCGTCGGGTGAAACCACAGGTATAAGTTACAACCGTACCCGAGCTGATAATTGTGGGTGCATTTATAATTCAATGTAGCGACCAGTTAGTTGTTGAGACCGATTTAATGCAAAAGCATAATGGACATATGCATGCTCCAGAATCCAGTATTAAAAAACCTCTATCATCTCTTGTAGCTCTCAGAATTTAGCTCAGCCTTGTAAAAGAATATTTTGAACATGGGAAGCGCTGGGAGGCTTGCTTTGTTTTCTTTGTTTTGCATTCAAATCCTTGCAGTGAGTGTGGTTGCAAGGAATGTAGTGAGTGTGGAGCATGATGAGGAGGAAAAGAACTTAGCTTTAGGGAAGGGAGGGGGATTTGGTGGAGGAGGTGGGTTTGGTGGTGGAGGTGGAGCAGGTGGAGGTGGTGGTTTTGGAGGCGGCGCTGGTGGAGGCGCTGGTGGTGGTGCTGGCGCTGGTGCTGGCGGTGGGGCTGGTGGTGGTTTTGGTGGTGGTGCTGGTGGCGGAGCTGGAGGTGGCGGCGGCTTTGGAGGTGGCAGTGGTGGAGGTGGAGGATTAGGCGGGGGGCATGGGATTGGTGGTGGTGCTGGTGGTGGATTTGGAAAAGGTGGTGGCGTTGGCGGTGGGATTGGTAAAGGTGGTGGAGTAGGCGGTGGTGCCGGTGGGGGTTTTGGGAAGGGTGGTGGCATTGGGGGTGGAATTGGAAAGGGTGGTGGAGTTGGAGGAGGAGCTGGTGGTGGATTTGGGAAAGGTGGCGGTGTAGGTGGAGGAATTGGAAAAGGTGGTGGAGTTGGCGGTGGGATTGGTAAAGGTGGCGGAGTAGGCGGTGGTGCCGGTGGTGGTTTTGGCAAGGGTGGTGGCATTGGGGGTGGAATTGGAAAGGGTGGTGGAGTTGGAGGAGGAGCTAGTGGTGGATTTGGGAAAGGTGGCGGTGTAGGTGGAGGAATTGGAAAAGGTGGTGGAGCTGGTGGGGGCTTTAGAAAAGGAGGAGGCATTGGCAAGGGAGGTGGTGTTGGAGGAGGAGCTGGTGGTGGTTTTGGCAAGGGTGGGGGAGTCGGTGGTGGAATTGGAAAAGGTGGTGGAGTTGGCAGCGGAGCTGGTGGTGGATTTGGAAAACGTGGTGGAGTTGGAGGAGGAGCTGGTGGTGGGTTTGGAAAAGGTGGCGATGTTGGTGGAGGAATAAGAAAAGGTGGCGGTGTTGGTGGGGGAGCTGGTGGTGGCTTCAGAAAAGGTGGTGGAGTTGGAGGAGGAGCCGGAGGGGGATTTGGTAAGGGTGGTGGAGTAGGTGGTGGGATTGGCAAAGGTGGGGGTATTGGTGGAGGTGGAGGCATTGGGAAGGGTGGTGGAATTGGTGGTGGGGGTGGTTTTGGAAAAGGTGGTGGCATTGGAGGTGGAATCGGTAAAGGAGGGGGATTAGGTGGTGGCTTTGGAGGCGGCTCTGGTGGTGGGATTGGTGGTGGATTTGGCAAAGGTGGTGGTGTTGGAGGAGGAATAGGAGGAGGTTCCGGTGGTGGGTTTGGAGCCGGTGGTGGATTTGGTGGAGGTGCAGGTGGAGGTGGTGGATTTGGTGGCGGCGGCGGTGGAGGTATTGGGCACCACTGAACTTCACGTTCTGTGTGTTACACGTGCATGTGTATGAAGGAGGGACAGTGATCGAGTGATATTGTACTATTTCTTTTGCTACTACCTTTCATTTATTTTGTTAAACAATTAATATTTAGAAGTAATTCTATCTGTGATCGATGATGACTAAAGTCTAGTAGTCTGCTTCTCATACTATGCTGGGGTTGGGGGCAACAATATATCAGTGTACATTTTTTTTTTCTGAAATTAAAAGAGTATTATTAGATTTAAGTTTTGGCGCAGGATTAACCCCTAGTAAATTTAACTAGCTAATTAATTGATTAATTAACAGTGAATGATCTATATCGAAACTAATTAACTGTGTTCATATTAAAATTGAGTGTTTATTAAAGGAGAAAGAAAAAACTGGAGTGAGCTTTGCATATGCATTTGTCTGCAGCACTTATTGGTCAGCCAAACCTGCACACAGTAGAATTTAAGATGCCACCAACCAATTGGAATTTGGTCCATATTTTTCCCTTCTGCTGATCAGAGAAGTTAATAAAGATATATGCATGCCACCACCAATCAATTGGAATTTGGTCCAAGTTTTCCTTACTGCATGCCACCAATCAATTGAAATTTGGTCAAGTTTCCTTACTGCATGCCACTAGTTTTTTTTTTTATATTTTAGTCTAAATTAAAGAGGGAAGAGTTTCTCACACTACTAAAATGTTATGGGGTTTGAGCTTGAGACCACTGTCCGTAAGTTATGATCTTTTTTATTCAGTTATACCCCATTAACAGATAACAACAAAAGTTAGTCCCTTGCGATGCTGATAATTGTGAGATGCATTTATAAATAAATTAGAAAATTAGATTAAAACTCAAAAGTATTAGACCACATTATTTTTATTTTCAATATAAACTCATTAATTAACTATATATCCACGTCATCAAAGTTACCATAGTGAGTGAACCAATATTTATACGTCGCATTATTCAATTTCTAGAGTGAACATTATTAGCTAGTAATTTTGTTGACGGATTGTAATTAATGGGTTTGTCAAGGAGGTAGTAAGAAAATTAAGAGATTGACGTTAGCATGTATAGGTACAACTTTACCAGCTCCATATAAGCTAAAATTGTGAATCTATGGGAAGCGCTAGGAGGCTTGCTTTGTTTTATTTGTTTTGCATTCAAATCCTTGGCAAAGGCGGCGGTGGTTTTGGCAAGGGTGGTGGCATTGGGGCTGGAGTCGGAGGAGGAGCTGCGGGTGTAGGTTTAGGAATTGGAAAAGGTGGGGGAGCTGTCGTGGGCTTTGGAAAAGGAGGAGGAGGCATTGGCAAGGGAGCTGGTGTTGGAGGAGGAGCTGGTGGTGGGTTCGAAAAAGGCGGTAGTGCTGGTGGTGGTGGAAAAGGCGGCGGAGCTGGTGGGGGATTTGGAAAAGGTGGCGTTGTAGGCGGAGGAGCTGGTGGTGGATTTGGACATAGGGGTTCCAAGAAATGGAAGTGGTGCTGGCGGTGGCTTCGGAAAGGGTGGTGGAGTTGGTGGGTGTCCTGATAATGTTCTATTTCTGGTAGTACCGCCTTTCATTAATTTTGTGTTAAACAATTAATATTTAGAAGTAATCTTATTTCTTTGTTTTTTTGTTGAAGCAATCTTATATATCAGCGTACATTATTATTTCTGAAATTGAAGGAGTATTATTTATTCTGTGTCTGGACAAACTTTTAGCGCAGGATTAATAGTAAATTTTACTAGTTAATTAATCAATTAATTAATAGTACTGGATCATCTTTGGACAAAGTAAAAGGTTTGAAAGGTTGAATATATATTACACGGCTGTCTTTGCGGAGCCTGTTTTTCCCTTCTTCTCCAGTTTCTTTTCTGTTTTTTTCAAAAAGGCTGGTGAGCACTGAGCTGATTTGTGATGGTATTTTGTTCTTTCGGTTGCTTACTTCTGTTTGTGTTCCCATTCTGGCCTTTTAATGAAAATCTCACTTGATTAAAAAAAAAAAACCTCGTTTTGAGTTTCTTTAGAGCATTTACATTTGTCTGCTGCACAATATTGTAGAATATATATATATATATATATATATATATATTTTTTTTTTATGCTGAGAGAAAATTTGCGTTCCAATGATTTATCTGACTAGTACAATAGTGTAGAATATTTATTTATTTATATTGAGAAAAAATGATAATAATTATTAATGAAACAGTACAAAGTACAAAGCAATCATATAAGAAGACTTGGGGTATCAGAGAGAGGTTTTTGGGTTTCGACTACCTACTGATTTATAGAATAACTATTTTGCAAGTGTCAATAAAACGCGGTAATTGAATTTGAGCTCAACTCCAATATTACGCGGGGTAGGCCTCGTCAATGACTCGGGCTGGGCCAACCCGGCCCAAAAGATACCTGGATTTGGGTTCGGTTCGGTTGGACTTTAACAAGTGAAAGGAAATATAGGGCCGGGCTGGGCTAGGTTTTTATCTTAAAATTAAAGCCCGGGCTAGTTCAATGGGCTGGATTTCGCAGGCCATATCGGGGTTGGGCCGGGCTAGCCCCGATTGGACCAGGCCAAAATGGGCTATTTTTTAAAGTATAAAGAAAATAAAAACCTAACAAAAGTAGATGATTTTCATTCAAAGTCTGATACAAAAGTCTCATACAAATAGCCTCTTCAAGTCAAGTCCCTTCCAAAGGAATAGCCTATTCAAGTCCATTACAAGAAAATACAAGTAATCCAAATTTATACAAAAACAGTCTGATAAAAATTAGAATTAAAGTCTTCCAAATAAAAAAGATTTCAGCTTTGAGTTGTCTCATTTTCAGAATCACTCTCAATCTCTTTCACTGTCTGCCATCCAATTCTGGTCTTGATGCTCTAATGTTCATTAATTCTTCGCGCGTTGCTCATCTGCCTGCCATCTTGCATCCTTGAATTTGCTAAGGCCCAATCTTTCAAGCAAATTAATGCTTCAATTGTATTTGGACTCAAACTGGCCCTCTTCTCAGATACAACTCTACCACCTGCACTAAAACATGATTCCGAATACTCCAAGTATAGGCCGGAATAGTTAGCAAATCACGGGCCATTAAGGAAACAATAGGATATAATGATTGATTACTTTTCCACCAACCCAAAACACCAAAATTGATTATCATCTTCAACCTTTAGTGTTGGTAAATCAAGATATAACTGTAAATCAGAAATGGTGGAGGAAGAAGGAGATGAAGATGATAATTTTGCCCTTTTCAAGGCTTGCATTGAGAAATTTCTCATAATAGGGACAACAATAGAACCAGCAGCTTGGCTCAAGGGACTAGAAGATACAATAGCAGATTCCACATTTTGACTCACATCAGATATCACACTCTTCTTATAAATATCAAAAAACTGAAATAATAAAGACTTTAATGCTAAAAGTTTTGAATTAATGGTTAATTGATCAATTCCCATCGTCCTTAACCATTCACCAATTGCATATAATTTAAACCTAGGGTCCATAATAGTAGCAAGGCAAAACACAGTAGGAAACTCATCCTAATACTTATCAAATTTGGCTTTCATTCCAGTCAAAGCATTATTAAAAACAGAAAATTCAGAATATGCAGTAAATGATGCATGAATATCAATTAAACAGTTTATAACACGATTTGAAGTGGGATAATACACACCTGAAAATACCTTTGATGAAGAATCAAAAATTTGTAAAAACCCACAAACAAGTTGTGCTATTGTCCAATCTTCTTCATTTGGAACTTGTAAATTGCAAGACCGTGATTGATTTACGGTTTGAACATACCTATGCAAAGGGGCTTTATATTTTATAGCAACATGTAAAAGCTCATAGGTGGAATTCCACCTATGAGGCACATCAATGTCTATATTTTTCTTTCCCATATTGAAATCACTACAACATTTCACCCAAATTTCATGTCTCTTGTTAGATGAATTCATGCTACGTATGATTTCAGGAATTTTCTCAATAAATGGAGATAAAACTTTAAGTCCATCTTGCACAATCAAGTTCAATATATGACAACAACAACGTACATGAAACAATTTTTCATGCACCGAATCAAGCAACAGAGATGATGGAAGTATACTTGCAGCTGAATCATTATTTGATGCATTATCTAATGATAAAGTAAATATTTTGTTATAAATGCGCCAAGATAACAATTCATCAAATATATGAGTTGCAAGTGACTCTCCGGTGTGTGGGTACTCAATCATTTTAAAGCAAATTACCCTTTTATTCAAACACCAATCTTTATCAATGAAATGTGCAGTAAGTGACATGTAGCCCATTTTCTGCCGTGATGACCAAACATCAGAAGTTAAACAAATCTTTGAACCAAGTTTATCAAAAACAGCATGCAAATTACTCTTTTCTTCACCATATTTTTTCATCACATCTCTTTTACATGTTAAAGCAGAAATTCCTTTATATTGAGGACAAAATGCACGTTGAATCATGCCTTTAAAATCATGGCTTTCAACAAATTTAAATGGCAGTTCAGCTCTAATAACAAAATCTACTACTTCTTTACGAGCAATAGCATGATCATAAGAAAAATTTGCCAAATTTCCAGCAGCATCAGAATTTAATAGCATTTGACCTGGACTAATCCTAGCTTGTGCAGCTTCATGTTTTTTTAAATGACGGGATAAATGACTAGTACCACTACTAGGATTACCAACAAACACAGTATTGCAAACAACACATATAGCCTTTGTTACTGGTTTACCATTTTCAGTTGCATTTCTACTGGAAAATAAGACCATACTTTACTTGTTAATCTCGGTGCACTAGAAGGTGTTGAGGGTGTATGAGAGGAATCATTTGTATTTTCATTCACTTGTGTCTGGACAGTCTCGCTAGCACTATCCATCTTGATTGATCGGGGCTGTCAAAATTCAACAAACGAAATGACTCAATATATATATATATACCCACCACAATTATAATAAGATAACTCACCACAGCAAGATAACTCACCACAGCAAATAAATGGTTTCTTTCAAATTTCCGTAGGCTTCACAGCAAGATCTACTCAATAAGAAACCACCTGTCAATAAATCAAAAATGGTGAGACAAACAAATTCAATTTATAATTATGATCAAACAAATCAATTTTATAATGATTACAGTAAAAAGCTAAGTGCGAAGAGTACTAGAAGAAAAAGAAAAACTAATACAAGTTCTTTTAATTTAAGAGCTTTAAGACGAAGCTTGCATGGTAAAGCAAAAGGCAAGAAAAACAAATTGAAGCCTACAAAATCCAAGCAAGCTTTGAGTGGAAAACTTTATGCAAAGTTCTTTAGGGTTTCTTTAGTAGTGCGCCATCTTTCTTCTTTCATGAGCTAAAGGCAAACATTCCTTTGCTACTTTTTTGATTTCCCTTCAAGTAGACAGATTCCTCCTTATATTCGAATAATGGACTTTCATTGAATATAATATAAGATATCAGGAAGAAAGTACATACCTAAAACAACCACAGCATAGAGAAGTACCAGAGAAGATATTGATAAGGAGTATGAGATCATAAACATGGATCAAGTAGTGTGAAAACATTTCTTACTCTGCTGTCTCTATTTGTCTAGTCTTTGGTTATTCTGCTGTCTCTTACTCTTACTCAGACACCACCACTCCACCCTTTCCAAACTCAAAAACACAAATGAAAAATAAGAAAACAAAATAAAAAGTAGAAATAGCAAAAATCGAGAGGAAGATAGAGACATATTGAAGAGTGAACTTGGATTATACCTAATTCGCACTATTGAACTTGGATCTACATCAACAGTAACATATTGAAGAGTGAAGAGAGAGACAGAAGAAGATAGAGAAATGGAGAGGGATGTTGAGAGTGTTTAGCGGCTAGGGTTAGAATGTTAGATGAGTGAGTGTGTGATGCCTAGTTTATATAGAGGTATTGGGCCTTTCCCAAGCCTCAGAAAACAAAAGTAACCGTTACTAACAAATGAGGTATTGGGCCTTTTTCCCAAATCAAAGTAACCGTTACATATATATATATATAATTATATATGCAGTGGGCTTGTGGGCTGGGCTTTGATGGACAGGCCGGGCTGGGCCTTTGCGGGCTGAATCGGGCCGGGCCTATGGGCCGGGCCAGGCTTTAAACAACCTAGTCCAGGCCTAGCCCAATGAACAATGGGCTGGGCTGGCCCATGACCCATATCGGGCTGGGCCGGGCTTTTTCTCAATGGGCTGGGCGGGCCCCTATTGACCCATGGGCTCGCGGGCCAAATGATGACCCCATTGAGGGGTGCCTATTCTCACATGTAATTATTATTTTCCAACCCGCTATAATTTTTTTATATTATAAATATCTTTGTTTATGCATACCATATTGAGGTCACGTTCTAATCTGGTTGGGTGTTTGGCAGACATAATGAGGCCAATAACCAGTCCAATGAAACTCCATTGAGGCCAATTCAAGTAGGAAGATATACGTACGATAAACAAAAGAAACTCATCATGTCTGGCTCATTCTAGGGTTAAGGGCTTTCAAGTGATGTGTCCATGTTGGCAGCCGGCCGGGGACGGACCCAGGAATTGCAAATTGGGGGGGCTAAATTTACCTTAAGTACAAATATATTAAGAAAATTTACCTTGAGTTTTAGGCTTGAACAATAGATTTTAGGTACTAAAAACTAAAGGTAACCCTTGTTTGTTATATTTTTTTGGGGTAAATTATAAGCCCTTGTTTGTTATATTTTTATTTTATATAAGCACTTTTTTCAGTATATTTTTTTCATTCGTATTTAGAACTTTTTGTTATTATACGACATTTGAAACAGAGAAAATGTTGGAATTATTAATAATATTTTTGAAATATTTGGAAGAGATTGAAGGGAAATAAAGAAAGAAAAAAAAAAAAAAAGATATTTATAAGGAATTGAAGTTAAAAAAGAAAGTAATAATAAAATAAAAATTATATTTATTATTATTTTAATTGCCGTGTCCGTGTCTTAATTTTTTGAAATTTTTCATGTCACCGTGTCACTTTTTCATGTCCCCATAATTGTGTCTGTGCAACATAAATGTTTTGAATGAACAATACATGTCACTCGTACCTACACAAGCTTTTTTCATTAATTATGTGAGAGAGTTCAAAAAATTGTTTGGAATAAAGTTGGGTTCCATGGGGGGTGGTTGACAGAGATGAGGGAAGATATAAGGCCATATGCATTGTTAAAAAATCACCTATGTTGAATTAGGGCTCGTTTGGGAGTGATTACGTAGAAGCGATTTTACTCATTAGTGATTTTAACATAATCACTTTATGTTAGTAGCGCTTTTCCGCAAAATCAATTTATTGTTTGGCTACCAATATAAAAGTGCTTTTATATTGTAAAAAAGTGATTTTAATGTTATTCGTAGCGTTTGGCTTCCCAAAGAAAAAAGTGATTTTTTTTGGCTCTTTTTGGTATTTTCATAATCAAACATTTTAAAATTGATAACCAATCACATAATATTAAATCTTGGGCATTCTTAAACGAAAATTGAAAATCTATAGCTTCAAATCATACTTCTTGAAAAAGAAACATGAATAAAATATATTGTTACTTGACACAAATATCAAGTAGACATAAGAAGATTCGCAATTCTCTCACGTTTGTCATCCATCTCTCGTGCACGAGTTACATTTTCTTGTACAATAGTCTCTTCTGTACTAGTCCTTCCATCATCTGTTTGAGGAAGTAACTCTTCATCATCATCATATGGTTGGAACTCTACATCCGTCATTGAATGAATTCTTATGAAGTTATGGAGAGCCATTGAAGCGACAACGGCTTGTACTTGTTTTTCCAAAGGAAAATTATGAATTTGATGTCCCATTCTCCATCACTTTTTTCCAAAACACCAAATGTTCTTTCAATTGTGCATCTTAGAGATGAATGCCTATGATTGAAGATTTCTTTTTTCCCTCTTGGTTGGCTTCCTCGTCGAAATCCGGAAGATGATATCGCTCACCCCTAGAAGGGCCTAAATATCCTTTCATTTGTGAATAGCCAACATCAACTAGATAATATTTACCTATACATGTGAATCAATAACAATATTAGTATTATTTGCCATATTTGATAAAAGAAACATATCCAAGGTGAAATAGTAAAGGAAAATATTGAACTTGATGACATTTTGATTACTAACCAATAGGTGGACGTGGAAATTTCAGTGTTGGTATTCTTAAGGCCTCCATGAATATATGTGCATCGTGAGCAACACCCTCCCATGCAGCCCAAGCAAATGTAAAGCACATATTAAAATCACATACAACCATGATAGTTTGGGTAGTAATGCCTTTTCTACCAATATAAGGTACATGTGTTCCATCAATTGCCCCGATGCAATTTTTAAAGTATGACCAATATCAATTATCATCTTTAATTTTTCTTTGGAACTCTCTTGAATTCAGGATCACTAGGTGTTAGAAATGTGCCCTAAGAGCCAATACATTTGATGTAATCTCCTTAGAATACATTTCATATATGATAAATAAAGGGCAATATTATTTTGTTATCTTTTATGTCGCATAAAGAAACAAAAGTCCAGGGTATACTAAATAAGAGATAAAGTAATCTAAAGAAGTTTAGATTCGGAGACCTTTAATCTCTAACTGTAGTATCCCAAAATGTTCCTAATCATAGGGTTATCACATGGGCATTGATAAACCGTCAAGATTGGCACATACTATGTATGCTCAATAATGAGGATGGTTGGTCTCAAACCATTTGTGTAGTTGACACTAATACAAGTATGTGGGTGCTCATTAGTGAATGAGTACACTGAGCGCGATCAACCGCAGTTCTCGTATGGAGTATTTATCTATATGTCAAACGAGAACTCATAGTTGCAATAATGCAAATTAGTCCTTAGACCTGAGGCATCATGATTGTCTTGTGATGCGTTATTGATCTTTGATAGCTCACAAAGGCAAGTCGTAAAAGATTTTCCTTATGTGTTATTGGGATCTCTTAATTCATCATGGAGGCATGTGAATGTACAATAAGGAATCTCTACCTTTGATAAGGAAAGGAGAATGTTTCAAGATATGATTCAGTGAATCTTCGTCCGAAGTACTTGAACATGATTTAGAAAGTGGTTTTAATTATGTTCTATTGAATCATATGAGGTTAATCATATTAGGGGTTTGACATTATCAATCCGTACCCTAATAATATGATTGGAAACATTGTATAAGAGAAGGACCGTATTGCATTGCAATTCCAGACTGAATAGGTTCTTCATCTATTCAAATTAGCTTGGGTAGCCATGATATATTGCTAGATGTCACTCTTGGCTTGTGGAAGTCCTAGGATTGATTGTGATCGATCCAAATGAAGGAAGAATTAAAAAGGGGTTTTAATTCCAGTTGGTTAGAAAGAGTTCTAATGTTTTCCCACTGCCTTGCTAAATTAGAACCTAATGGATCGCACACCTTAAATGGTTAACTTTGAGTAATACAAATGAGAATGAGGAAATCAATTTGATTGATTTGATGTGGATAATTTACTACGTGTAAAAATGTATTTGGGCCTCGATAATAGTTAATGAGAAGCCCAAATGGTTGGGTATCAAGCCCATGGACTTAAGACACCTAAATATTATGGTTTAAGTGTCATAAGGCCCAATTTTGGAAGCCCAATGGGATTTGACCGAAAATGCTTAAGTAAATGTGTATGGGAATTGTTTCCATAAGCTCATTTACATACAAACACAATCCAACATCAACCAAAGAGGTTTGGGAGATCAAAGAGAGATAGTTGTGAGTTTTCAAGAGTGAAACACAATCTTCTTTAAAAGGGGTTTAGATTGAAACCAATCTTGAGAATCTTGTACTAGCATCCTTGTATTTTCAAGATACCTCTTCTCATCTCAAGGTTCCATTGGTGTGGAGACTTAGAGGCCATATACTTTTGTGGCTCACAAGGAGGAGAAAGATCAAGAGGAGATCAACAAAGGAAAATCATCAAGAGAAGACCAAAACACAACTTGGTTCATATAATTGCTTCAAGGGTAATTAGATCTTATCCTTTCTCTTGAATTTTCATTTATAAAAATATATCAATGTTCATGGCTTAAGATACTTGGAAGAAGTTTTGTTTTTGAATTTAAACAACCACCATATTCTTCCGCTGCGATTAATTTGATTAAATGCATGTTTAATATTCAAATGAACTTCTTAAAAATGTTTTAAAACCAACACTAGGACTTATGAGATCAGTAGCCATTCGAGATATAGCTTCTAATATTATCCCAAACCACCTTGACAAAGTCTCCCTTGAATGCTGGAACCTTTCTTGTACCTTTCTTGAAAACCTCAATTCCCTTGTCATCCCATTTTGCTTTCTCTTGTTTTTATTTTTCTTCCCGAACTTTCATTTTGGGATGGGTTAACTATATTGTTAGACATTTTCTAATAAACAAATTGGACAAAAAAAAAATTAATGATGATTGTACAGTATAACAAGAAGTTTGGCTTAACATACAAGTATATAAGACAAAGCACAAACAAAAGGAAAAAAAAAACAGAAGCTAGTATCAAAGATGAAATGGGGATGCACTTTCACACAACATGAAAACGTTTGCATCAGAAAAAGTGCTCAGACAGAACAACAAATTGAAACTAAGCATTAATACATAAACCAACAATTTTGGTAAGTGTTCATGTCTCTATGCATGTATAGGTTTGTGTTATTCAAATCATCATTAAAATTCAATAGTTTTTTTTTTCTTAATATCTATGTGTCTATACGTCTCTCTTCCTCTCTTAATTTCTATATGGCAACCACATGACATTGACATCAATGTGGAATGAAGATTGCTTTACACGTTCATCTATGTCATATTCTTATGTCTGATGTGGGGAAGGGAGCTCAAAACACATTTATATAACCCAAAATTGCAAACTAACCCATCTAAACAGATTGCAATACGAAACAACTCTTTCTATTTCTATCGATTATTGCAAAAGAAGGTGTTTATAATAGCATCGACATATTATAGCCAACTGCTACGCTAGCTTTGACTCCTCTCTCATATAAATTCAATTTCTAATTCTGATAATATTTTTACAAATAACTAGTATTGATATAATATATGAATCAAGAAGCATGAGAATTTCATAGTACTATATGCTAAAAAAGAAAAGCTAAAATAAAAAATTATCAAGATAAATATAGAAGTACATAAACAAATATAGTGAGACACATAGAGAATTTTCCTTGAAGAATGATAGCCTTACTTCAGAGATTGTAGTGAGAGAGGGGGGGAGCAAGAAGCTTTTGCAGAGAACGTGATAACTAGGGTGGATGAAACGTGTGGATTGCTTAAAAATGGTAAGGTTAGGCTTTTTGGCAATATTGTAAAATTAATAGGGATAATATTCGTATTGCAAAACTTTCATTAAAAGGAATCAAGTGATTCCCGTTTTAAAAAAGCACCTCCCATGTGCTTCTCTCTATTTTAAGCATTTTTAAATTTTTGCTAACCACCCTATTTTTTAAGCAAAAGTGATTATACTCAATATGAAGTGATTTTGGCACTCCCAGAGTCACTTCTAAACGAGCCCTTAGTTAAAAACAAAAACAATAAAAAACAACTTCAATCTAAAGTACAAGAAATTCTTACAAAATAAAATAAAATAGAGTCATCGTTTCAATCATCTAAAGGCTCGACCCAACCATAAAAAAATAAATAAATAAAAAGAAAGAAAGAAGAAGAAAATCACCTAAAAGGGTTAAACATAGGGAAAAATGGTAGCTACCCAATACATGCAAATGGGCAAAATGCTGACAGACAGAGAGGGAAATTACCTTGCTGGAGCCGGCAGTTGACCAAATATAAAGTGCAATGGGGTTCATTTTCAAAGTGGGCCCGGGGCATTTCCTTTCGAGTAGCCTGGCATTTCTTAAATTTAATTTAATAATGAATTATATTATTATTATTATTATTATTATAAATTAGAAGGATATAATTATACGTTTTGAAGTGATTAACAGGTGCCCAAAATCTTCCCTCTGTTCACACCTTTGAATGAAGACTCAGGGGGTTAGATTTCATAATTTAATGCAACAATCTCTGAGCTCCAGAGCTGTTAGGAATTTATCGAGCAACACAAACAAAGCAATATACAAGACTTTCCTGAGAAAAAGAATAAAAGGAGGGAAAAAAAAGGGTTATTGTTGCTTTGGATTCTTGGGTAACAGGAGAAGTCCAACTGACCTTTCCTTGGATGAATTGGAAAGAGATGGATGGGGAAGTTGATGGCTTGTGGGCTCAGTCAATGCTTTTTGCCAACCAAAAGGTACTTTCTTGGAAGGTGTTTTGATCTCAGCGGTTTTTATGCTTTGATGGGGTTTTCTCTTACTTCAACTTTATGTTCCAAAATCATTGTGTTTTCTCTGATTGTGGTGTTGGGCGTGCTGAATTGAAACTGGGTTTTAAGTATTTCTGCATTTTAAATCTTCCTTTGTTTTTTTCATCTTTAATGAGCTGGTGGGGTGATTAGTGTTTGCAATTGGTGGTTGTTGGAGTCTATGAAGTGGGTTTCCAGAATACTATGTGAATTCCATTTGAGTGGAAAGCTTGGAATTTTGTTTTCTGGGAATCAGAAATTTTGAGTAAACAATGTGTTTATAGTGTCAATGGTTGTGTTTCTGATCATGATCTAAGAATATAAGACCTACTAGGGCTGCTCTGTCATGTATGTTCTTTGAAGAGCTCTGCTTTTCTCATTTCTTTCAATTTTTGTTGTTGGTGCTAATTTGGAAACAGCTCAATTGGAATGATCCGGTATGAGAACTAAAAAGTGGATGAATAAGAGAAGATTCAGCATTAAAGGGAGGTTGCATAAGATGCTCAAGTGTATGCGTTCAGGGGAGCAATTAAGGGTAGATGAAATTGCTCATTCATCTGACTCCCTGGCAACTCGGGACTATTCAGCTAGTGGTGGCTACTCCGGTCGAGCAGGTGAGATTGAAACAAAGGTGGATAATAGCAATATTGAAGAAGCTGAATCTTCTTTGCGTGAGAGTGGTTATCTCAACTATGAGGTTGGTTGCAATAAGTTTTGCATAACTCTTACTTTCTTGTTGGCTTTTGTTTTACTCCCTTGTATTTAAACCCTTACTGAATAAGTTGAACAACTTTAAGTCTTGAAAGAATCTGAATATCTTCATCACATGCTCGGAGCGGGTAGCAACTCATTTTTTGGGACTGTTTCTTTGAGTTTATCCTTCTAATGGTTAATTTAAGGTTATTAGCTGTTTTACTATATACTATATAACTCAAATGAGTTCCTAATTTAGAATCATCTTCAGCGAAATTAGATATCCGGAAATGCAGTAAATAATTCAAGTACATAATTCCAATTTTGACAAAATCCTGAGTGCCATTGCTTGACATTTAGATGAAATTGGAAGTTTGCTTTAAAAAAATTCCAAAGACGGTATGATAGATTTGTTATAGTCCATGAATATGCACTGCAAGCTCCACCTGTGATGAAATATTTATGAAAGTATTACACAGATGACATCAATTGTGAAGGCATGGTTGATGTTTGTGATAAATCAATGGCTTTAGTGATGCACTGGTTTACTAGTTATTTTGTAATTTTCTTTTTTCTTTTCTGAGAACCAGGACCTTGAATGGTAGGACTTTTTGAAGCAGTGACTTATTGACTTTCACTGATTTCAAAAAAGCACTAGTTTTGGATGATTATTATCATGGGGCACTCCACAGTGACACTGATCAAGGTTAAAGAATTAGGCCAATTTTTCTCTTGATAGGAGTCTCTAACACTTTTCTATAATAGGAGATTCTTAGGATTTCCCAAAATGACTTCATATCGGATCATCTGCATTGTTACAGTTATATGCTACTGTGGTTTGCTTGAATCTTCCATGTTCAGATAATTATTAAAGCTGAGAGATTTGTATATTTTATAGGAAGCAAGAGCTCTATTAGGAAGGCTTGAGTATCAAAAAGGTAACACAGAAGCTGCTCTTCATGTATTTGAAGGAATAGACATTGCTGCTGTGATTCCCAAGATGAAAGTCTCCATTTCTAGAAGATGCGAGCCCAACAGACGTCGTTCTCAAAGTGATGCTGTCCCACCCATGTCTATGCATGCTGTTAGTTTACTCCTTGAAGCTATTTTTCTTAAAGCAAAGTCGTTACAGGGTCTTGGATGGTTTGGAGGTATTCCTTCCATCTCCTGTTGACTTTCCAATTCCTGAGTGTCTTATATATGTATATATATATTCATACTTTTGTGACTTTCTTGCGTCTCTGTCTGGGATGTATTCATCTCATGAGATTTGAATGAACCAGGGAACATCCTTTTGCTTCTAGAATTATAGGTAGTTTATAAAGGATATAGCTATAGTCAATCACACAATTACATTTCAAACCAAAACTGAAATTCTTACATGTGTTTTGATACATTGCATAATTTGGCTGCG
This sequence comes from Prunus fruticosa, assembly GCA_018703695.1. NCBI lineage: Eukaryota > Viridiplantae > Streptophyta > Magnoliopsida > Rosales > Rosaceae > Prunus > Prunus fruticosa. Next base: position 4,433,953 of record CM031917.1, read on the forward strand.
TATGCTGAGCTTTATACATACAAGTTTATGAACTTTGAAGATTATTGAGAAAGTACATTTTCATAATAATTTCTGCAGGGCTAATTTTACTTGCTGACCCATTTTGCAGAAGCTGCTCAATCATGCAAACTTATTTTGGATACTGTGGAATCTGCATTACCAGAAGGCTTGCCTGAAAACTTTGCTTCTGATTGTAAGTTGCAAGAGACTGTAGGCAAAGCGGTTGAGTTACTTCCAGAGTTGTGGATACTTTCTGGGGCTCCCCAGGAAGCTATCTTATCATACCGGCAGGCTCTCCTCTATCATTGGAATCTTGACATTGAAGTTACTTCAAAGATCGAAAAAGAATTTGCAGTTTTTCTTCTGTACAGTGGTTGTGATGCAAACCCTCCAAATCTACGTTCACAGATGGAAAGCTCCTTTGTGCCAAGAAACAATATAGAAGAGGCTGTTCTGCTGTTATTGATTCTTCTAAGGAAATTTGTTGCTGGAAGGATTGAATGGGACCCATCAATCCTTGATCATCTTTCTTTTGCCTTGTCCATTTCAGGGAAAATAAGGGCCCTAGCCCATCAGATTGAAGAATTGATTCCTGGAATTATGGGAAGACAAGAAAGATATTGCACCCTGGCACTCTGTTACTATGGGGAAGGTGATGACTTGGTTGCTTTGAATCTTTTAAGGAATGTTTTAAATAATCGAGAGAACAAGGACTGCATTCTGGAATTATTACTGGCTTCTAAGATTTGCAGTGAGAATTTGGTTTGCATTGATGATGGGACCAAATATGCATACAAAGCACTTGCACGGTTGGATGGAAAATGCAGCCAAATGTTAAGTATTGCAAATTGCTTACTGGGTGTTTCCCTGTCGGTTAAATCCAGATCAGTCGCTTCTGATTCTGAAAGGATTTTGAAGCAGTCTGAAGCGTTACAAGCACTACAAACTGCTGAGAAAATTATGAGAGAGAGGAGTCCATATGTTGTATTTCATCTTTGTCTAGAACACGCTGACCAAAGGAAGTTAGATTTTGCACTTTATTATGCAAAGCAGCTATTAAAGCTTGAAGCTGGGTCCAGTACAAAAGCATATACTCTTTTGGCACGAATATTGTCAGCTCAAAAACGGTTCATTGATGCTGAGACTGTAATCAATGCTGCTCTAGATCAGACAGGGAAGTGGGATCAAGGAGAACTTCTGCGAACTAAAGCAAGACTCCATATTGCACAAGGCCAGCTGAAGAATGCTGTAGAAACATATACCCATCTTCTGGCTGTTCTTCAAGTTCGGACAAAGAACTTAGGTGCTGAAAAGAGGCTTCTAAAGGTAATAGTAATTAATGGTGATACATTTATTTTGAACCCCTGCATGTTTGATATCTTTGAAAATCTGCTTTGCTGGCAAATCTTTTATTACTGTTAGCCAAAATTTGCATTCTTTCAGTACTTTAGCTGATTATAAAATTCATGGTTACGGTTTACTATCACATTTGGGTTTGACAATAATTTACACATTATTTGTTATTTGAGATGCGTAAAATATGCTATAAAAAATAAACATTGAAGTGGAGGAGAGGGGTTTAAAGCTTAGCTTTGAAGTTAGTACCCAATTAATGTTTACAGAAGACTGTTCTGAGGTAGCAAATTGTGGAATATATTACATTTCTATTTTTACATTGTACAGAGTAGGAGCAAGATTAATAGAAGCTTGGAAATGGAGACGTGGCATGATTTAGCTAATTTATACATAAGCTTGTCACAATGGCGTGATGCTGAGGTCTGTCTTTCAAAATCCCAGGCTATCAAATCCTCATTCTGCTTCTAGATGGCATTCTACAGGTATATTGCTACTAATATATTTATGTAATACTGGTACTCTTTCCATCTTGGATGCTTATATTGATGCCTTTATTACTTCCTGATACTCATTTTCTCTGGTAGCAGAGAATCTCAGTTCTTGAAATATAATTTTAAAGTACAAAGTGAAATCGCCATAGGGTGTAACTTTTGGACCAAATTATTCAAATTTGAAGTGCTATCTCTCTTTCATCAGCCTTCACTTCTAGCTTCCAGTAATGGAGTGGCAACTGCTTCTTTCAGTACTTATACAAAACAGTTGCTTCAAATAATGAACTTGTATTTTGATCTTGATCCTAAAAAACTTGCATAGAAGTTTTCCAAGTCATTTCTCTTGAAGTCAGTTTGAATAAAAACCTTTTGCCATTTTTCTGATCCTCCCCACATTGAAAGGAAACCATAGTACATTAGATGTTGAAAGACCAAAAATATGTTCAAAACTAGGTAAGGACCTCTTGTTATGGGATTTAAACTTGGTTATTTTGCTAGGTTTACTCTATGAAGCTAAGGGTCTCCACCAAGAAGCTTTAGAATCATTCAGGAAGGCATTAGATGTTGAACCCACTCATGTCCCAAGCTTGATATCCACTGCCTGTATTCTCAGACAGTTTGGTGGGCAATCATTGCCAGTAGTCAGAAGCTTTCTCATGGATGCACTACGACTTGACAGAGGAAACCCGTCTGCTTGGTACAATCTCGGGCTGCTCTACAAAGCCGATGCGGGGGCATCAGCACTGGAAACTGCTGAGTGCTTTGAGGCAGCAGCTTTCCTTGAAGAACATGCACCAATTGAACCATTCCGATGACAACCTATACTTCTGAACCTTCTAAACTATGTACGATTCTACTGCACCTTCTAAACTATGTCTTCTGCACCTTCTAAACCATGTACGATTCTTCTGCACCTTCTAAACCATGTATAATTCTTCTGCACCTTCCAAACTATGTATGATAGTCAATCAACCAGTGGTTTGTCAATTATACAAAAAGGTGAAAACATAGAATATGAAAAATTGTACCCTTATCTGTGTTGAATTTGCTTCACCCGAAATTATATTGAGTTCTAATCTATTGCTCTACCTTGCGACCTCCTATGCACAAGCTGTTTGTTTGGTGTTTTTGATTTCTTTTCCTAAACAAGATGGTATGATTCTGGATTATCTAAAGCGCTTTTGTGATAATGTTTCTTTGATGGTCGCTATTTTCACCCTTGCCAAAGCTAGTAGGCAATAGGCATCTTTTTTATTATTGAAACTTTTCAGCTCTATGCGGGTGGCTAATTATTTCTCCAATACAGAGAGTATAACCAGTAAACTCAACGAAGTTTTGTTCATAATCAACACACACAACCAAGAAACCTCGAGAAAGTGAAGCCTAACCATGATTTTTATAAAACCTATAGTCCTGAATTAGAAGCTTAACCATGATTTTCCTAAACGTCTATTAGAAGCTTAAGCGTGACATGTATTTGCTAAAATCTTTATGAACAATCAAAAGTTGAAATGATATCATTTCGTGGCATGAAAGCAGAAACATCTAATACGAAATTCATGTTTACTACCTTCACCTTGCTAGCAATTTGTAAAATGTATTCCCTCATTTCAACGTTAATGCAGAAGCTGCCATATCTTGCAAATAGATCTGCAACAATGGACCAGAAACTAATTCTGTAGAAGCCTCATGTGAGGATTCAAGTCATGATACTATTGCCTTGGAAATATTTTTGTCAAGTGTTCTTGACACTTGGTACAAAAAAAAAATATTTGAAAATATGAAGAAACAGTTGAAAGGGGAATACATAAATTGGGATTTTCTGAAGTACAGGCTAACAAGTAATAGCCATTAGATCATTAGAAAGTTTCAGATCTGATAGTTTTCAAACCACTTTTGTGAGAAGTACAGGGCATGCTCTGCATGAATGTATGTGCACATATATCTTACATGTCAATGAGCAACCATGACAAATATTCAGCTTTTGATCATTTAAAGGGCTGTATCAATTATGTAAATGACAGCATTGTTTTTCAGATTTAAAGGGCTGGATCAATGATGTAAATTCAGCTTTAGATTCATGTTCATTTTTACATTAAAGTAAATATCTTATGAAATATTGGAGGAAACTAAGAATGACAGGAAAAACACAATACCAAGGGTAGTGGCCATAATGGCTTGAGGTGAGTTCTTATGAGCTTGTGAGGTACCCTGATGTCTTAAGAGGGTCTAAGTCTACTTTCTGTTCCCGCGAGTAGTGTGTTTCATATAGGTGATGAGAGCATGTCTGATCCAGAAAGGCAAAGGGTTATGGCTGACTTGGAGGAGCTCAAAGCTTACGACAAGGAGGAGATAGATGATACCTTAGGTATCTTCTTGGAAGACAGATTGGACCTTGACGAGCCCCATGAAAACCAGATTGCATTGGTTGGGTATCAACAGTTAAAGAAGTGTTGAGATATGTATGGAGTAATATGGGGGTCGTCAAAGTCATCAAGGCAAAGACTAATGTTTACCCCATCACTGTAGGAGATAAGCAGTGGCTAAGCGATTGTTGGATGGAAACCCCTGGTTTGTCAAGGGGTACACTCACGCGCCTATACTTTTAAAATAAATATATTTCCACACAAACAATAAAAATCTAGATTTCTCTTAGTAAAGCTGAGCTTTAATGAATCAGTTAGACATGGTATGTATTTACGTTCTAGCTTTGTTTCCCTCTGTGGTTAGGGTTAAGGGAAAATTTATGCCTTGTTTGTGTGTTGCATGTGAATGAACAATGATATAATAAAGAGGTGGTTTACCTTTTTAGGTGCCCTTTGTTATATTTTCTTAAATATATTCGAATATTTAAACAGTATAGCCACATGGTTACACTCTTTAAATATATTATGTTTTAATTATTATTTAATAAATAAATATATAAACAAAGTCCACAAATAATTTTAAATCATTAATTACTATTTATTAAGTAATTTATGAAATCAGTAAAATATTTAAATATCACTAAAGAAATAATAATTAAAACATAATTATTAATTAAAGTAATTAAAAAAGACTAAGATATTACTTAATAGCATATATTAAATTAAAGTACTTGGCCAAAAAACAAAGGAAAGAAACTAATTTTATATTTTAAATATTTCTTGAGTTTCGGCAGAGTATAGAGGACCAAACCTATGACCTGCAAGACCTTGATAGCGTTAGGATAGAAGATCAGCATGAAAAGAAAGTGACCTTGTTGGGGAAAGCCAATAAGAGTCAGCTCAAACTAGTGACTCCAATTTTTCCTTGTTGAATGTCCATTGAAATTTTGTAATTTTACTTTTGCAATCATCTAACTAACAAGTGCTTCATCTTTACTATTTAATTCATGCACTCCTCAGACTTCTTTTCATTTTACATTTACTCATCCGAGACTTGTTGTCTAATATCTAATAATTTCTGACTGCCTTTTCGATTATTTGCTAAATACTTAGAAAATGCATGAATGTTGCATGAAATAGTATTAGACATTGCAGTCACTTCCTTGTAGTCAATTAACAAGAACAGGGTACCTGAATTCGGTAAAAATAATTGACTGACCAGCTGAATTAAGAAATAAAGCAAAGTGAATTCCTTCACTGAAACTATTATGTTTGATGTTTTTAGGGAGCAGTTTTTTGTTGCAGAGCCAAATAGTCAGCAGAGTTATAATCAGAAATGTGCCTACAGATGTATGATGAAGTCTCCCTATTGAGAAGAAGTTAAGAACAATGAGAACTAATATATTATAGAATCTTGAAGACATCACAAATAGAATTAACTTGTTTTTAATAGATACTCGATGGAACAAAGAAAGTGATTATGAAAAATCTGAGACATGGTTACCTTCAAGAAAATATGAGAAACCTGAAAGTGTATTTTACGCAACTGATCAAGTCAATTCCTCCATCTAACAAGAACCTACCAAGGGACAGAGGAAGAATGGGAAGAAAAATAGTGAAGCACAAGATCACTCTATCCAAAGTCTATGCCACCTATTACCCTAAGAATAAGAAGCAGCCGCCATAACTGCCAAAAGTTCAGCCTCAAGAGCAGATCCCTATCCAAGAGAAGCCCCTAGGACAGCTCAAAACCGAACCAGTAGAATCACGAAAAATCACTCCATACCCCGAGAAACCCCTAACAACCCGTCAAAATTCAACTTGACACAAGAAGAACTAGGAGGATGCCAAAGTGAATGGAATAATTTGCGAAGCACCTAAGTTTAATAGTGAAGGGGGCAATGATTGCTTGGGATGTCATGCAAATTTCTTTTTACTGGACATCCCACACATCATAGTGGGACACTTCCTTCGCGAGAAGGACTGTAATAGGGCAACTGAAAAAATCCCAGAGTGAAAGTGCAAGTGTATTTCGATATATATGTAACGTGTACAGTCGTACCATTTCTGCAGAAGCAATAAAACTACCTAACAGAAAACTAAATATCTTGCTTGGTATAAAATAATATTGTACTTGTATATGTGAACAGAAAGCTGATAGAGAAAGCGTTGAATGACTATGCGTTAGGAGACATCCCTTTGAGAGTGACTCTGCGTTAGTGGTTCAGTTCATGCATAGTTAGTGGTTCAGTTCATGCATAGTCAGTGGAAGTCCTCACATCCCTTTCTTTGTGGTTGGTGCTCCTGTCGCAGTGTAAAGCTTTATTGCATACTTGTATTGTATGGACCTTATTTTGTTGTCATTAGTATTATTGATGATAATAGAAATAGAAACTGTCTGCCTATGCTTTAGAGTTGAATGAAATGGAAACTTTTTATTAAGTATTAAAATAGTAATTAAACTTCAATCATATTAAAATTGTATAAAGAGTACGGACAAAATTGACATGCATTTTTCTACAAATATAAGATCCTTTCAAATTTTCTAACTTGAAAAAGTGGCTTGCATATTTTTTTGCTGTCGAATGTTGGTTGAGGTTGACTTACACCAAAAATCATAGTGTCAGCGAAGAAATCACGATTTTATTTTCAGACCACAGTAAAAATGCAGGAATGTCTTTTTTTCCATCAACAGCATGCAAAAAAGATTATGAGAATTAAAAAAAAAAAACTCCGAATTTATCTGGTCGTTTTTCATATAGGACAGAGAAATATCATGCGATGTTACTGTCAAATTCACAAGGGAAGTTTTCAGTGATGAAAATTGGGATCAAATAGGTTAACAATGCTATAAGAGGGCTCTAAATCCTGTTGGCATTGACGAAAAGTGTGTTGTGTATTTATTTATCTTGATGCAAAGGAGAGAACATGTAGCACAAAAGCAACGTAGAACACAGCTATTTATGTATGGAGAACATTAATTAGTGCTTTCTACTTCTTGGATAAAGGAAGAGGTGCCAAGGACGATGTAGCACAAGCAAGAGCCTTTATCATGCCCGTAATTGTGGGCTTGACATTAGAACACAGAGAGGTAAGAGGGCCTTGGTTTCCACTGTAGGTAAGATCAATGTCAGTCAACTCCACATTCTCACACGGTATGCCCCTAGTACATACAAGCTTGACTGCAAGTGGAGTGAAAGATGAGCCCTTAATGTTCTTGAAGCTGACATTGCTGATCTTAACTTTTGACGGAGGCTTTTGGTCACACCGAGTATATGGACAGTACAATTGGTCTATGAGGATAGGGTTACTAACATTAACCATGATAATATCCTCAAAGTGTATATCTGAGGCAATGCTAGGTGAAGGAGAATCTGGCCCACGTTTTGATTCTCATACCGTTTTGTGTATTAGTCAGGGTGCAGTTCTTAACTATGATCCCGGTCACATCCTTTTATTCCTTATATCTTCCAAGGCTTCCAATGCTTATTCCATGGCCTGGCCCACAAGTAACATCAGTCACTGTGATTTGGTGGGAGTCATCACCAATAGAAACACAGTCATCCCCAGTTCCAATCTTTGCATGAGTAATGTTGATACCAGTCGAAGCCCCAATATGGATTCCATCTGTGTTTCTGCTCTTGTCAGGTGCTGTCATGGTAAGATGTTGAAATGTAGTATGGTTGCACCGGAAAACATGCATGTGAAAATTTTTGCTGTTAAGTGAAGTTATGTCTTGAACTTTGGAATTGGTGAGGAATTCGAGCCGCAGATTAACGGGAATAGGTTTGCAATTTTTGTTTTTGTGGCAGTCATTTTGACTCCAAGCAAGTGCCCCTTGGCCATCAAAAGTCCCACCACCTGATAAGGTGAGCATGTCAATGTACTGAAAACCAACCCAAGTATCCAGTCTTGTGAGTTGGCCAGCGTCTGCTGGAGCCTGCAATGTGCCTCGAACTTGCATCTCAATAGGAGCCTTACAGGGGCCTCTGAAAGTTGCTTCTTTTAACTTGTATGTCCCGCTCGGAACAACAACTTTACTCGACGAGGGCGATGCACATGCATCACTCCAAGCCTTGGCCAAGGCCTTACTGACATCAGAGCCAGGCTTTGCACCGTATGTTGCACTCGTCACGTCAAACACACTAGCATGAGCTTTAGTTGTAGATGCTAACAATAAGAACAAAAGCATTGCCAAGAAACTTAATTTCAGAGCCATCTTGATTTTCCTTCCACTTTGTTATTTTGTTCTCTGTTTTTTTTTCTTTGGAAGGATGATGCAACTCCATTTTGAGTTGAGGCCAATTTATAGTCCGATTGGGAAGGCTCAACACCATCAAACTATCCAACCAATCACTAACTATTTTTATAAGAAGTTGCATTCTAGTTCAACTTTATATCCTATAATTAGTAAGCTGTTTAGCCTTAAGAATATTCATCACCAAATCTCTATCTAGAACGTGCTGAGCTACTGTTGTCCTTCTCAACACCCCGCAATATATGTATATTCCAGAAAAGGGGGACCAAAACCATGCATACATACCTGGATAGAGTTAACAAGATCAACAGGAAAAGAGCATGCCTAAACTATTGGCCCATCTATATATATACTTTTTCTAATATCATCCAATTACATGTAAAAAATAATCTATTATATTTAAACTATTGGCCCATTCAATTACATACCCGGCGATACGTTTAAACTATTATATTTTAAGCGTATAGCCGCGCGGCTATACAGTTAAAATAATCTATTTATGGTGTATAGCCGTTCGGCTATATTATTCAGATATTCTAGTTATAGAGTATAGCCGCACGGCTATACCTGTAAAAAATTTATTTAAAGGGTATAGCCGCCCGGCTATACGTTTAAAGTTATCTACTGTTCAGATATTTTATTTATAGAGTATAGCCGCGTGGCAATACCTGTTAAGCTATATTGTTAAAATATTATGTGTCGTCGGGATAATCCTGTTTCGATGAAATTTCATCGAAGAGATTTTAAAACATAAATAAATATAAACTTAGTATCTTTAGGTCAATAAATTATTTTTTATTAATGAAATAATATCTTAGCCTTATTTAATTACTTTTACTATAATTATGTTTTAATTATTATTTCTTTAGTGAATAATTAGTATTAAATATTTTAATTAACTTCATAAATTATATTACTTAATAAATAGTAATTAATTTTTTTAATTTTTTCTTTAATACAATATTTAAGTACTAATTATTCACTAAGTAAATAATAATTAAAACATAACTACTAATTAAAGTAATTAAGAAAAAAAATGCAGATTATGCTATTTAAAGAGTGGTGGCTATAGGTTTCAAATATTCTATTCAAAGAGTTTAGCCGTGAGGATATACTTTTTAGGTTTGGAGGCTTGAGAAAGGTTTGAGACTTGGATTTAGGGTTTGGTGGCTCAAATCCATTTTTGGAATACTAAAATAATTTTCAAAAATTTGAAACTATTTTTAAAATATATTCAGAAATTGAAAATAATTTTAAGGTCCACAAAATTATCTTTAATAAGTAAATATAATTAATTAGTATTTATTAAGTAATTTATGAAATTTATTAAAATATTAAAATAATAATAATCAATAAATAAAGAATAATTAATATAATTAAAATAAAGCTAATATATTACTTAATTACAAATATTAAACTAAACAAACTAATTTTGAAAAAGCAGGTGTCAATAGAAGACATAAACTTAATGCATATGAACTGTACAAGCAGAGCCGTCCCAAGAATGTCAAGCTTGTATTCCAAGAAACAACACTACAGCTCGAACCTAAGATTTTAACCATTTAGCGTTATTTAATTAATATAATTAGTAATTAGCTTTTAGTTATTATTTGTTTAGTGAATAATTAGTATTGAAATATTTTAATTAGTTTTATAAATTACTTAATAAATAGTAATTAATTATTTTGAATTATTTTGTGCACTTATCATTTATTTTGAATTAGTATAGAAATATTTTAATTAGTTTCAGAAAAGACCAAAAGAAGAACTCAATTGTTAGTTTATTCAATTCGGCCGTATTTGTATGTTCTTTTCGGTTATTTTTTCCGATTTTTAATGTTAAAGGAAATTATGGATTTTATCTCACGTTTTAAAAATTAAAGACTAATTTGAAGCAATATTGGTACTTTAACTTATTAGCAAGTTACATTTTAGTCCTTAGACTTATCATTTAGTTTGTATAGTCCTTGTTAAAGGGTCTAGCTTAAAGAAAAAACCTTTGAACTCGGAGATGGCTCCTTTTAAGGTTAAAACCTAATGACATCATAGTTCATAGTGTGTTTTGAGAAATTCATCTTCTTTTAGTTTAGACTATAATTTATGCTCAAAAGTTTCTATATAGTCCTTCAAAATAGTCTTTAATTATTAAATACTTGAAATAAAATTTCTAATGTATCCCCAGTTACGATAAAATTGATAGAAATAAAGGACTAAATGTGCGAATATAATCAAGTTGAGGGACTTCGAGAACAATTGCTCTGAATAATTTCTAATTCACCGGAACAAAAACCCTAAATCCCCAACCTTTGCTTCATTTGCTTTTCTACGCTCCGCCTCCTTCCTTGCTCAGAGTTCTCACAGTCGCACACTTGATCAGAACAAAAAATGGTGAGCTCTCTCTAGTCCTCCTCCCTCGTCCATACGAAGTCGTGTGCCTTCTGTTAACTCGCTTTGTTTGTACGACCTCGTGCCGTTCTTCTTTAATCTCATTCTGCTTTGTTTCTTCTTGTTTTTGTTTGGATAGCCTTTCAAGAGATACGTCGAGATCGGGAGGGTGGCTCTCGTTAACTACGGCGAGGACTATGGGAAGCTCGTCGTCATTGTCGACGTCCTTGACCAGAACCGAGTACCTTCTCTTTCCTTTTTTCTCTATCAAGTTTTCAATTTTTGTTAATTTTGTATTGCGTTCTGTTTGGCAACTGAGGGAATTGTAGGAAATAAATTTTGGGATTCATGCTTTACTGTTAAATTAGCACGTTGGATAGTATTTTCTGAGCTACCAAGCTGAGATTTTTTCTTCACGAGCTGGAATTTTTTTATTTTGTATTTTTGAATCTCCTACCAGCGGATAGATTTACAACAAACTAAACGATTCCGTAAACGTTAATGGTTTTCTTGTATTTGATTATGTAAATGTTGCAATTCAACTCAAAGATTGATTTGATATTAAATAAAAGGGTTTTAGAGTGAAATATGAATACTTGGGAGTTTGTTTTTCTTACTTGTGTTGTATATGCCAACTTCTCTGATGCATCCTGCGATGTCTTTTGGTTTTCCGAAGCTGGTAATAACTATTTTGCTCATTAGAAGTATAATATGACTACCAGGGGCTTTTCTTGGTTCTCTATTTGCTGGGAAGTGGTTATTCTTGTCAGAATTTCTTTTGCACTGATTAGAAGGGTTAAATCTTTTAGCAGCACATAACCCTCTGTACTAGGGCTTTTCTTGGTTTGTAAGTGGGAAAATTTTGAGATATGAACTTTTCATTTAAGTCCAAATGTTAACATGATTTCCAATCCAACCTGAATCGATTGGGTTTGTCTAGTTTATTAATGATTTGATTGGTGTTGGTATTGTATTAGGCTTCAATCCGGTCCAACCTGACCTCTGCCCATCCCTAGTTGTATGTTCGGTTAACATGCTTCGCATCTCCTTCAACATATTTATAATGTTTCTCCTATTGTTAATTGTCCTCTGTAGGCTCTTGTTGATGCCCCTGATATGGTGAGATCCCAAATGAATTTCAAGAGACTTTCCCTAACTGACATCAAAATTGACATCAAAAGGGTCCCCAAGAAGAAGGAACTGCTTGCTGCCATGGAGGCTGCTGGTAAGCTCAACAACTTTTAAACATTGCTGGTCTTGTTTTCATGTCATACTTTCCTTTTGGATAATTGTATATGTGTTGGTAGATGTGAAGAAGAAGTGGGAGAATAGCTCTTGGGGTAGGAAGCTGATTGTTCAGAGGAGAAGGGCAGCTCTTAATGACTTTGATCGATTCAAGCTCATGCTCGCTAAGATTAAGGTCGGTTATGCCATAAACAAATACTTATGTTTTAGCTATGAGTTCCTTTATGCAAAAGTGTCCTATATTTCCTTCATTAGCCACTGTTTCGTATGAGTCTTATGGATGGATGTTTCTATTAGTTTCTTTGTCTTTGTCATGTTGAACCCTCCCGAGCTAATTGGTTTTCCTTATTTGCAGAGAGCTGGGCTGGTGAGAACCGAGCTTGCAAAACTGAAGAAGGAGAGTGCATCTTAGGAAATATCATGATATTTAGTTTACAATTTTGTCTTGGATTTTCTTTTGAAAGCTTTATGTTTGAATGTAATCCCTTTGTTTTTCTTCAATCAATTTTAGTTTTCAGATCATTGTTGTTTCTAGTATTGTTGACAAATGTTGGCGCATCTCTTGATTAATTCTGCCAGTCTGTTTTCACATATAGAATACCAGTTTCTTGTATGGATTTTTATGCTCTTTTTTGGTGCACGCTTTGTATTATTCGTCATTCTGCACCCAGGTGGCGGCATAACACAAAAGAGTTGGTATATCAACAAATTGTGATCTGAGCTTAAATTGGATTGATTGTATGTGTTGCGGTTCACTACATAACAGTTGGGGTGCTGAGTTTGATTAGTTCCTATACAATTTGGGAGCAAGATTAGTGATTTCAACTGTAAAATTTTCTGCAATAGTCTGCGCAAAACAGATTTGGCATGAATTCTTTACCTTTGTTCTTGGCAAAGCAAATCGAATTCTGAAGACCAATATCTGCTTTCCACTTACCCTCACTCACACCATTTAGGCCAACTCTAATTGTGAGCGGCTTGTAATTCAAGTGTTTATAAGCGTTTCGATGTTTGTGTGCAAAATACAAAATAATTATAAAAAAATTGTGTTTTACAAACTCATAATAATGTCATAATCTCACTATTTTCCCAACCAAAATAGGAATGAAATGAGTAACTTATAATCTCAATCTTTCCCAATTTAAATTGGAATGAAGTGGTTACATCTCACTCAATCTTTCCCAATCAAAACTGGAATCAAGTGGTTATTAACTTCATATGTTATTCTTCTCTCCATAAACCCTCACAAGATTTTGAGTTCGTTATCACAGTCCGTACGAGAAGAAGCCTCTTCAGGTGACTGAAACGATCTCATCCTCTTTCTTTCAAAGTCCATTTCTCAAAACATCCTTCGGGTTCAGGTTAATTATGGCCGACGTCCAAGGTCTCGTAAATGACTTTGCCACCAAGCTCAGCAAACGGTGCGTTTTGAACTGTTTCTGCTACGTGTATCTTTCTATGCGTGCATGTGCCGGCTCTGTATTGTGTTATGTGTTTTTTGTTTGGTTAGAGTTGTTTAATGTGGTGGCAGGAAGGTGGAGGGTTCGAGGGAGACTGCTCGGATGACGGCAGAGTTGCTTCGGACGATAATATCGCAACAAAAGATGACATCATCCACAAACCATGCCGCCGTTCTTATTGACACCGTCAGAGGTGTTGGCCGGCGGCTTATTGATGCTAATCCTGTTGGTATGTTCTTTTAGAATTAGAAGTTTTACTTAGGAAAATTGATTAAATTACAATTTCTATTTTTAATTAATTAAGTTAAGAAAACACCCTAGGAACTGATAACGTTTTGGATGTGATTAGAACAGGAACCGTTCATGTAATTGTTATAGTAGTAAATGTTACCAAACTTACAATTGCGAAGGTGTCTGTCTTGTTATCTGCTTTGGCTGAAAAATTTGCAACTTATACTGAAAACCTAGGTTGCGGATATTTGTAATCTGACAAAATATTCTCTTGTCAGATAGTCTGACATGTTATGTTGTTAGATTGAACAATGGTCATTGATTAGGTGGATACATGTCCCAATGTGTGGTTCTGATTTATAATATAGTAACATAACACTGTACACCCGATATAGCTCTAGCAAAAACATTACCCTTTTAATTGAAATTAAATATATTACATAAGCACTTGTCAAATTAGGTTTTAGAGTATCATCATCACAAGTTTTTAACTTTCAAGATCATAATCAAACATCATATGTAAATCTGCATACACAATGTATGACTAGTAATGACAGGACGTTCCACACTTCCCAAGATGGCCCTAAGTCTTGTTCAAGTACATGAGAGCTATGAATTTGTTATGTGATTATAATGACTATGTTTTGGCATGGTGGGATTGCAGAACTTGCTGTTGGGAACATTGTGAGGCGTGTTTTGTATATTATTAGAGAGGAGGAGTTTTCACTTCAAGCTGGAGAATTGACTTTATCCTCTCAAGGCAGTGATAGAGAAATTGATGAGGAAGATGATAAACTTTTCCTGTCGTCTGCTGCTACTTCTCAAAGAATTCTGCATCCAACTTCATTGGCTACGCTGCTTGGGAGCAAACCCGACATGCCACCAGCTTGCCATCCTTCAGCTTCAAGGAATCATGATATTGAGGGAAAAGGCAAGTTTGAGCTATCCTTGTAGTTTATATCTAAGATCCTGTAACATTTTGTTATCAAAGAATATATCATTGCTTTCATGTTCCTACGCCTACAAATTGACATCTTAAAAAATGACAAAAGTTAATTACTTTTTAAGAACACTAATGTTTTGTTAAAATGTTATTATTTATCTGAGAGTACAGTAAGTGTCCAATAAAAACAAATTTAGGCATTTAAAAAAAGTATTTATAGACTAAATTGCAGTTGTCCTTTACAGCTGATAAAAGTCCAAGCAGCTTGACATTGAAGCGCCATATCATGGAGGCAGTAAATGATCTCATTGAAGATATAAAAACTTGCCATGAGCAGATTGCAGATCAGGCAGTGGAGCTAATCCATCAGAAGTAATTTTTCTTTCACACTATGAACATATTTTCTGCTACGGATTTTCTTCACATATTTAAACAATCTCCTGAAATTTTGTTTTCTCCTCATATCCATTTGATTTATGATATGTAGTATGCATTCTAGCTTCAAAATATTTTTGATGTCATATTTAATGAATACTCTGTTCTTATCCTCTGATCCATATCATTCCTTTTCAGTCATATTTATATGGTTATGGTCCCTCTGATTGTGAAGGATGATATTCAGGTGGATCATATCCCTATATAGTCAGTTGAAAAGACTTTAAATGCAAAAAATAAACACGGTTGTTATATACTGTCGGTTTTACATCCATATTGAATTGGTTTGGGTGGAACTTCATTATTAGTTTATTCCTGCCTTAAAAATCTTAGCTCTACTGCTCGGTAGCTCATATAACTTATGCATCTTAGTTGGCATGCAACCTCCCTTAGTTGAGAAGAAATAATTAGCCAAATGAAGCTTGTAGACAGCCCAATGAACAAATATTTTGAAGTGGAGATTTTTGTACCTCTTCATTAAATGCCTGCTTGCACAGTGATCTATTGATAGACATGTTTCCTCAGATAGACAGTTGAACTTATCGTATAGGTGTTGCTTATGAATATTTACTGGCTTCATTACAACTGCAACTGTTTTTCAGCGAGGTGGTACTTACCTTAGGCCACTCAAGAACTGTGAAGAAGTTTCAAGTTCCTATGTGCTGCGAAGGAGAAGAAACGATCGTTCCAGGTGGTCGTTGCTGAGGGTGCTCCAAAGTATGTACATGATTAGAACCTACTTGTTGATTAATTGATCTTTCACTCTTTTTTTGTGGCTTGTTTCTTACTTCGTTCTTGCGTAGGTATCTTGGACATGTTCTTGCAAAAGGACTGGCTGCAAAAGGTTTACAAACTACAGTGATTGCCGACTCTTCAGTGTTTGCCATGATTTCAGGAGTAAACATGGTAATTTTTAACTTTGCTTACTCTTTTACTTCTGTGCGAATGCTATGTAGAATCTAGCTGTACTTATCAAAAACTTCGCGTACAGGTTGTAGTTGGGGTTCATGCTGCGGATCCAGGATCCGTAACCCAAGGGTCATAGTATAAATGTTTCAAAAAAATATTAGAGAGTTTTTCTTTTTCTTATCTATTGTTTCTCTTTCAAATTCTTTTTTTTTTTGAGTTCCAATTGTGATATAACATGATAAAAGATAACTTATGATTATAAATGGTTTTAATCAAATATGCCATTGCCAACAACAAAATAAATATAACTACAAAAGTGGGTAGAAAAAAAAAGAAAGGAAAAAGAAAAAGAGACTGACTAGAAGATAGATCCATCTTCTTTTATTTATTTATTATTTTTTTCTATTCTCTTTTTCTTTTCTTTTATTTAATATTTCCCCACTCTCTTTCTTTATTATTTTCCTCCTTCCAGCCAAGCTCTCTTTTTTTATCCTTTCTTTCTCTCTTTGTTTATTTCTTCCCAGCCTCCCTCGCCACTCCCTCACTGCTAACTAAACGAAGAGACGTTCTTCCATTATTTCACAAACAAGAGCAGCACGAAAGTTGGTTTGGCTTTTGCATCAGTGCACAATTGAAAAACAAATGGTCTATTGATTCCATGGTATACCAACACAAGACACAGACAGGCTGAGACTTTCGTCAAGCACCTGGTGTGCACAGAAGGGGTCGCTCTGCAGCTGTCCAAGGGGTCGTCCATGGAGTCCATAGCCAAATTTCAGGCATTCCAAGGGGTCGTTAGACCCCTCTTGTCCCAACGTGCGTCCGCCTCTGGCCAATGGTGGAGTCATAGCTCCTGTTGGCATGAACATGGTTGCACTTGCTGCAAGAAAGCATGCTGTTCCATTTGTCGTGGTTGCTGGCACTCATAAGGTATTGGCATGAAAAAACTTGTACACGTTTACTGAACTTTTGCCAAAAAATTGAAGAATTCCAATACTAAAAGGGAAATAGCCTTTCAATATATATGTCAGACCGATCAATTAAGTATACGGATGCATTATTGCAGTAATGCTCTTTGTCTTTATTCACTTAACATTTAGCTGTTCATCTTTTTTTTTTTTTGAAAAATTGTAGAAGATCTCAAAACTCAATGTATACAAAGAACAAATTTAATCTTCTATGGATGTTCTGATGCTTATCAAGAAACTAAATAAAAAAGAATGAATGTTGATTTAGATGCCAGAGTCTATATCAACAATACTATTAACTACCGATCTCATTAGAACTCCTTAGAACTTTACATTTTTATGGTAAGGAGTTTCTATCCTGTCATGCTGAAACTTTTAGACATGTATTGCTGATTTCTGGGCAGCAATTTATGGTTGAAGAATGGAGTTCAGTGCAAAGCTTCTGTTTTGCAATTTTAGGATTATAACTTTGCTGCTTAAGAACACATTCTACTGATCTTTTGTGTTTTCTTCCCCTATTAATTTATATTGTCTTGATATTTCCTTGTTTTTTTACAGTTGTGTCCTTTGTATCCAAATAATCCGGAGGTTTTGCTGAATGATATGAGATGCCCATCGGAACTCTTATCTTTTGGGGAATTCTCAGATTGCATGGATTTTAGTATCGGCAGCGAAGCTCCTCTTCTCCATGTTCTTAATCCTGCATTTGATTATGTGCCACCAGAACTAGTCAGTCTTTTTGTCACTGATACGTAAGACCATTCTTTTTCCCATCCTTTTGTGCAGACTTAATTTGAAGTTCCATTCGTATTCTACTATAGTGCAATTGCTATTTCATTCAAAACGTTCAATCTAGCTTTCTGTTCAATATACAAACGCAGTTACTTTGCTTTAGGTAGTTGTCTTGCACGACTATGATGGGATGCCGAGCAAAAACAACTTGCACGACAAGCCAAGCAATCATTCCCCTTTTGCTTTAAACTGAAAATTATACTACTAAATTCAACTTTAAGTGCTTGCAAATCTTTCCTTTCATTTCTTTAACTGATATGATTTTTTCATTTTCCTGAACTTTCTCTGCAGTGGGGGGCATACCCCATCATTCATCTATAGGCTCATTTCTGAATTTTACTCTGCTGATGATTTGCCTCTGCAACAAAAACTGCTTCCTGAAAGTGAACATTCTAATTCCATGTAGAGGAGCTATTTTTTCTGTTTATAATGTAAGTCCTAAATACTATAGCTTCTTTTTACTTTTTAACTTTTTCCGGCATACTGATTATGTCTATCAGTGTGCCTGTAGAGACATTCAGATATCTCATGATTTTGGTATATTTATACGTATTACATTTAAAATCATGGTTATTAAATATCAAGACTAGGTGCTATTTCCCCCAAAGATGAAAAGTTTAGCTTGGATTAGTCAAACTTGCTTTGAAGACATTGATGCATGATTTCCCCTAAAGATGAACAGTGTATTTTAGATTAGTCAAACTTGCGCTGATAAATTTGTTTCATTTTTCAAAGTCGAGATACAGGGTCCAAATACCAACTTCCAATTAATTTGCTCTCCAGACTTCATTTGGAACCCCCTAAATTTTGTCCAAAGGAGCAGATAAGCTGCAGCAGAAAAGTAGAACATAAAGACACAGAATGCTAGCAGGAAAATAAAAATAAAAAACCAACACAGCAAAGATAAAAGAAAAGCATTTGCTTTGCTTACCAAGTTATAGGATAGCTCTCTACTACAGAAATGATAATTATTGTCTCAGTTTTTATCAGTGTTCCATGAACCAACCCTCTTGAAGAAATTTTTTACAGATATTATAGAACGATAAGTTTGGTCTTACAAGCCTCTACCTGCCTGCTATAGTTTGATGTTTAATACTATCCGACTGCTTCCTTGTTTTGTTATGATTATTCTGGAAGGCGGGCTAGGTCAGAAAGTGATACAGTAGAAGGAAAAGGTAATTCAGAAACTTGGAATTTTTATTTTCTTTGATTTTCATCAACATTAATACAGTGGAAGGATCAAAATCAAGCTGGCATGCTAATCCCAGCTTCAATTGGCCAAGCATGGGGAGAAAGAATGCCCTCTTGTTGGCTTCGGACTAGTTGTAGGCCAAGAAAAGTATATAGAGTAGAAACTGATGCATTATCTGGACGATGATGAATTAGTGAACGTATGTTTTAACACAAGCAATTTATTTGCAAAGATTAAATATTTTAGTATTTTATAGCTCATCAGAACATATGAAGGTATCTGACAGAAGAAAAAAGACAGGTACACGCACCACAAAATCAAAAAAATCAAAGAACACAACAATTTATCTTTAGTACTTTCCACTTCTTTAACCCAGCAGAGGTAGCACATGCAAGAGCTTTCATCGCGCAAGTAATGGTGGGTTTGACATTAGAACATTGAGAGGTAAGAGGGCCTTTGTTTCCATTGTAAGTGAGATCAATGTCACCGGCGGATAGTAAGCAAAACCTCTGGATTATAAGAAAAATAAAAAGAATATGGTCAAAAATAGATGAACTAACCACCACAATGGTGCAAATGGATTATTTAAGCTAAGTAGATGAGTTAAAGTTGTTAAGATGAGTTATAGTTGGATGATATTAGAAAAAGTATATATATAGATGGGCCAATAGTTTAGGCATGCTCTTTTCCTGTTGATCTTGTTAACTCTATCCAGGTATGTATGCATGGTTTTGGTCCCCCTTTTCTGGAATATACACATATTGCGGGCTGTTGAGGAGGACAACAGTACTACAAAGAGCTTAGCACGTTCTAGATAGAGATTTGGTGATGAATATTCTTAAGACAAAACAGCTTACTAATTATAGCATATAAAGTTGAACTAGAATGCAACTTCTTATAAAAATAGTTAGTGATTGGTTGGATAGTTTGATGGTGTTGAGCCTTCCCAATCGGACTATAAATTGGCCTCAACTCAAAATGGAGTTGCATCATCCTTCCAAAGAAAAAAAAAACAGAGAACAAAATAACAAAGTGGAAGGAAAATCAAGATGGCTCTGAAATTAAGTTTCTTGGCAATGCTTTTGTTCTTATTGTTAGCATCTACAACAAAAGCTCATGCTAGTGTGTTTGACGTGACGAGTGCAACATACGGTGCAAAGCCTGGCTCTGATGTCACTAAGGCCTTGGCCAAGGCTTGGAGTGATGCATGTGCATCGCCATCGGCGAGTGAAGTTGTTGTTCCGAGCGGGACATACAAGTTAAAAGAAGCAACTTTCAGAGGCCCCTGTAAGGCTCCTATTGAGATGCAAGTTCGAGGCACATTGCAGGCTCCAGCAGACGTTGGCCAACTCACAAGACCGGATACTTGGGTTGGTTTTCAGTACATTGACATGCTCACCTTATCAGGTGGTGGGACTTTTGATGGCCAAGGAGCACTTGCTTGGAGTCAAAATGATTGCCACAAAAACAAAAATTGCAAACCTATTCCCGTTAATCTGCGGTTCGAATTCCTCACCAATTCCAGAGTTCAGGACATAACTTCACTTAACAGCAAAAATTTCCACATGCATGTTTTCCGGTGCAACCATACTACATTTCAACATCTTACCATCACAACACCTGACGAGAGCAGAAACACAGATGGAATCCATATCGGGGCTTCGACTGGTATCAACATTACTCATGCAAAGATTGGAACTGGGGATGATTGTGTTTCTATTGGTGATGACTCCCACCAAATCACAGTGATTGATGTTACTTGTGGGCCAGGCCATGGAATAAGCATTGGAAGCCTTGGAAGATATAAGGAAGAAAAGGATGTGACCGGGATCATAGTTAAGAACTGTACCCTGGCTAATACGCAAAACGGTATGAGAATCAAAACATGGCCAGATTCTCCTTCACCTAGCATTGCCTCAGATATACACTTTGAGGATATTATCATGGTTAATGTTAGTAACCCTATCCTCATAGACCAATTGTACTGCCCGTATACTCGGTGTGACCAAAAGCCTCCGTCAAAAGTTAAGATAAGCAATGTCAGCTTCAAGAACATTAGGGGCTCATCTTTCACTCCACTTGCAGTCAAGCTTGTATGTACCAGGGGCATACCGTGTGAGAATGTGGAGTTGACTGACATTGATCTCACCTACAGTGGAAACCAAGGCCCTCTTACCTCTCTGTGTTCTAATGTCAAGCCCACAATTACGGGCATGATAAAGGCTCTTGCTTGTGCTACATCGTCCTTGGCACCTCTTCCTTTATCCAAGAAGTAGAAAGCACTAAGTAATGTTCTCTATACATAAATTACTGTGTTCTACGTTGCTTTTGTGCTACATTTTCTCTCCTTTGCATCAAGATAAATAAATACACAACACACTTTTCGTCAATGCCAACAGGATTCAGAGCCCTCTTATAGCATTGTTAACCTATTTGATCCCAATTTTCATCACTGAAAACTTCCCTTGTGAATTTGACAGTAACACTGCATGATATTTCTCTGCCCTATATGAAAAACGACCAGATAAATTCGGTTTTTTTTTATTCTCATAATCTTTTTGGCATGCTGTTGATGGAAAAAAGACATTCCTGCATTTTTACTGTGGTCTGAAAATAAAATCGTGATTTCTTCGCTGACACTATGATTTTTGGTGTAAATCAACCTCAACCAACATTCGACAGCAAAAAAATATGCAAGCCACTTTTTCAAGTAAGAAAATTTGAAAGGATGTTATATTAGTAGAAAATGCAAGTCAATTTTGTCCGTATTCTTTATACAATTTTAATATGGTTGAAGTTTAATTACTATTTTAATACTTATAAAAAGTTTCCATTTCATTCAACTCTAAAGCATAGGCAGACAGTTTCTATTTCTATTATCATCAATAATACTAATGACAACAAAATAAGGTCCATACAATATTACAAGTATGCAATAAAGCTTTACACTGCGACAGGAGCACCAACCACAAAGAAAGGGATGTGAGGACTTCCACTGACTATGCATGAACTGAACCACTAACGCAGAGTCACTCTCAAAGGGATGTCTCCTAACGCATAGTCATTCAACGCTTTCTCTATCAGCTTTCTGTTCACATATAAAAGTACAATATTACTTTATACCAAGCAAGATATTTAGTTTTCTGTTAGCTAGGTAGTTTTATTGCTTCTGCAGAAATGGTACGACTGTACACGTTACATATATATCGAAATACACTTGCACTTTCACTCTGGGATTTTTTCAGTTGCCCCATTACAGTCCTTCTCGCGAAGGAAGTGTCCCACTATGATGTGTGGGATGTCCAGTAAAAAGAAATTTGCATGACATCCCAAGCAATCATTGCCCCCTTCACTATTAAACTTAGGTGCTTCGCAAATTATTCCATTCACTTTGGCATCCTCCTAGTTCTTCTTGTGTCAAGTTGAATTTTAACGGGGTTGTTAGGGGTTTCTCGGGGTATGGAGTGATTTTTCGTGATTGTACTGGTTCGGTTTTGAGCTGTCCTAGGGGCTTCTCTTGGATAGGGATCTGCTCTTGAGGCTGAACTTTTGGCAGTTATGGCGGCTGCTTCTTATTCTTAGGGTAATAGGTGGCACAGACTTTGGATAGAGAGTGATCTTGTGCTTTACTATTTTTCTTCCCATTCTTCCTCTGTCACTTGGCAGGGTCTTGTTAGATGGAGGAATGGACTTGATCAGTTGCATAAAATACACTTTCAGGTTTCTCATATTTTCTTGAAGGTAACCATGTCTCAGATTTTTCATAATCACTTTCCTTGTTCCATCGAGTATCTATTAAAAACAAGTTCATTCTCTACTTGTGATGTCTTCAAGATTCTGTAATATATTAGTTCTCATTGTTCTTAACTTCTTCTCAATAGGGAGACTTCATCATACATCTATAGGCACATTTCTGATTATAACTCTGCTGAATATTTGGCTCTGCAACAAAAACCTGCTCCCTAAAAACATCAAACATAATAGTTTCAGTGAAGGAATTCACTTTGCTTTATTTCTTAATTCAGCTGGTCAGTCAATTATTTTTACCGAATTCAGGTACCCTGTTCTTGTTAATTGACTACAAGGAAATGACTGCAATGTCTAATACTATTTCATGCAACATTCATGCATTTTCTAAGTATTTAGCAAATAATTGAAAAGGCAGTCAGAAATTATTAGGGGTGGTTGCGGTTACCAGACCGCAAATTTTCAGAGAAACCGCAGACCGACCGTGATTTTGCGGTACTGACATATTTGATACCGCGTCCGAGAAATGAGGTTAACCGCGATGCGGTGGACCGAGAAATGCGGTTGGTGTCGGCAAAACCGCAAAAACCAAACATTTATACGGCATTATCATTTACATTTCCCACTTCTCAAATTCTTTCACGTTTCCCTGCCTCCCTCTTCCTTTTCCCAAGGTTTTTTTTGCCCTTTTTTTTTATAGAACTTCCAAGGTTGCCTCTCTCTCCCACTTCCCAAGGTTTTTATTCCTTTTTATTTTTAAAAAAACTTCCCAATGCAGATACACGCAACCTGCCTTCTCTCTCTCTCTTTTGGGCATTCACCCATCTCTCCCTTTTTATTTTATTTCTTTATTCCTCTTCTTCCTCTTCCATTTTACTCACTCTCAATCTCTCTTTTTCCCTTTCTTCTTCTATCTCTCCGTCTCTCTCCCTCTCTTTCCCTTCTTCCTCTTCCCTCTTCTCTCTCGCTCGATCACAATACAAAACAGTAAAACATAAAGACCCACTCCAAACTTTTTTTCCCTCTTATTCCCTTTTTTTTTTTCTCTCTCTCTCTCTCTCTCTCTCTCTCTCTCTCTCTCTCTCTCCTCTGCTTTTTTTTTCCCTTCTTCTTCTATCTCTCCGTCTCTCTCCCTTCTTCCCTTCTCTCGCGCTCTCCAAACTTTTTTTCCCTCTTATTCCCTTCTCTCTCTCTCTCTCTCTCTCTCTCTCTCTCTCTCTCTCTCTCTCTCTCTCTCTCTCTCTCTCTCTATCTGCTTTTTTTCCCTTCTTCTTCTATCTCTCCGTCTCTCTCCCTTCTTCCCTTCTCTCGCGCTCTCCTCTTTCTACATTTTTTTTTTCTTGAGTTGAGTTAAGATTGAGTTGAGAGGGCAGAAAGGCTGAGTTTTGGAGGCTGAGGATTCATCTGAAGGCCGAGTTTATATAAAATAATTTTATTTATTTATTTAATTAAATATATTGCGGTTGCGGATACCGCAAAATTTGGATATCTAGAACCCCGACCGCAACCGCAGATTGCGCGGTCGGTTTTCGTAAGATGTCGGCTTTGCTCGGTAAAACTGCGGTTGGTTTTTGCGGTGTTTTCGGTACAAAATGTCAGCCCTAGAAATTATTAGATATTAGACAAGAAGTATAGGATGACAAGGAAAAAATGGAGTCACTAGTTTGTACTGACTCTTATTGGCTTTCCCCAACAAGGTCACTTTTTTTTCATGCTGATCTTCTATCCTAACTCTATCAAGGTCTTGCAGGTCATAGGTTTGGTCTGTTGAAATTGGCTCAAATTTTGCATGTGGGTCAATATTGGTTTGCCAAGGGAGTTGCCCATGTGAGTAAATGTTGGCTTGCTATGAGGTCAAAATGTGTGGCTAGTTTGGTAGCCATCCATTGTTGAGTTTGGTAACCAACATATGAATAGTTGAAGCTTGCATTCACACTCTTGCATCTTTGGCTATAAATTGGAAGCAAATATTTTCATTTGTAGCAATCACAACCAAGTGTGAGAAGAAGAGAAAAATTGTTCTTTCTTTTCAATTGTTGTGAGAGTGTGACTTGGGTGTATTTGGGATTTGGGTTGTGAGAGTTAAACTCTGTAATTCCTAGGATAGGTGAGAGGGTTAATCTCCTTTGTTTGTAATCTCCTTTGGGATACTAGTGGAATTTCTCGCTGTCTTCGAACTGGATGTATGCTACACACGGGCCGAACCAGGATAAATCCTTGTGTCGTTTGGATTTCTGTATTTCATATTTTGCTCTTGTTATTTCAACGGTTTCATATCAACCACCCTAGTGCAATCCGCTTCCGCTGCGCACAACAAGTGGTATCAGAGCTCCAAGTTTCGACTTGGGAGTTTTGTGTTCGTGATGATGAAACCTGGAAACATATCAACAGAGTATGAGATAGCTGTGTTCAATGGGAGGAACGACTTCAGGATTTAGCGTGTGAAGATGAGAGCCTTGTTAGTGCAACAGGGGCTGTTCAAAGCGCTAAAGGGTAAGGAAGTCTTGCCACAAACGTGGTCTGACGAGGAGAAGGATGATGCCTTGGATCGGGCACTCTCTGCAATTCAGTTGCAGTTCAGCGGATGTTGTTCTCCGTGAGGTGGCTGATGAGACTACTCCTGCGAAGCTATGGCTGAAATTGGAGACTTTGTACATGACCAAATCGCTTGCAAATCGGTTGTATACGAAACAACGGTTGTACACCCTTCGTATGGCAGAAGGTACACTTATTCAAAACCATCTTGATGAGCTTAACAAGATTATCATGGATTTGAAGGCCATGGATGTGAAAATTGATGATGAGGATCAAGCCTTGATTTTGTTGTGTTCTTTACCTAATTCTTATGGCAATTTTGTGGAGACCATGTTGTATGGTAGAGATACTGTGACTATAGAGGATGTTAAGGCATCGCTTAATTCTCGCGAGTTGAAGAATAAGATGTCCGAGAACTTTAAACTGAGAGTCGAACAGAGGCTTTGATGGTTCAAGGCAAGGGTAAAGAAACAGAATCAAGCAGTGGTGGAGGGAATTCACGTTCCAGAGGGAAGGCTCGGAAGGGCAAATGCAACTATTGTCACAAAGAAGGGCATTGGAAAGTTGATTGCCCATTAATCAAAGAAAATGAGGGATCTAATAATGCAGGTGCTTCCGCGAATATCGCCGGAGAGATGAATTTGAGTTCGCCTTATGATCGATGTTTTCGGTGTGCCATTGTTTGGGGTGTGATCTTTTATTTGTCTTTGGTTATTTTTTTTTTGGAAATTTCCCCTCACGGTGGAGTTCCAAGAATTTGTGTTTTTTGTGAGTTTTGGGTTGTTGCTATTTTTCTCCATGTAACATTGTTGGTTACTTTTGGGTTGTTTTTCCTTTCTTCATCAAAATTTCAATTGGGGTTTTTTTTTAAGGGGTTATCTTTGGGAGGGTAATTCCCTCTTTTTTGGGCAGCTGAAATTGTTCGTTCCTGCTACTTGGTTGTCTAGACTCTGCGTGTACTGTAGCGGAAGAAGCTTGAGATTCAAGCGTTTAAGGTTCTGTGCGGTTTATGCACGTACATTCAGCTGGTGTGGCTTGGTTATGTGGGTGACATTGAAGAGGTTCTTCTGTTGGGGTCATCTGGTTCGATCGAAGCACACATTTTTGGGTTACAAGTTCAAGGAATGTTGAGCTTGATTTGGTAAGAGGAAGATGGGCGACAGAAAGTTCTCCTGTGGCTTGGTAAATTTGTGCCAAGGTGGAGATTGTTGAAATTGGCTCAAATTTGGCATGTGGGTCAATATTGGTTTGCCATGGGAGTTGCCCATGTGAGTAAATGTTGGCTTGCTATGAGGTCAAAATGTGTGGCTAGTTTGGTAGCCATCCATTGTTGAGTTTGGTAGCCAACATATGAATAGTTGAAGCTTGCATTCACACTCTTGCATCTTTGGCTATAAATTGGAAGCAAATGTTTTCATTTGTAGCAATCACAACTAGGCCTGGGCGCGGTCCGGTTTGGACCGGTTCTTGCTTAAAATTGGAACCGAAACCGCACTGTTCATCCGGTCCGGTTCGGTCCAATTTTTAACTAAAATGAGTGGCAAACCCGAACCAATCCGGACCTATAAAGACCGGTTCGGTTCTTCCGGTTCACGGTTTCAAACTGGTTTTTTTTTTTTTTTTTACATACACATATCTAATCACTTCCTCTGCAACCCAAAAGCCCTATAAGAAAAATCTCAAACATAAACAAAGGAATACAAATAAACCAAGCTAAAAACATATTAAAAAATAACAGATCTAAACTACTAAACATATTCAACAAACAAATGCCCACATATCTAATTTTAGACCTACAAGAAGAAAGAGAGAGAGAGAAACAGAAATAAACCAAACACCAGAGAAAGAGAAGAAAATCGCGAGAGAGAGAAGGAGAAAAACCAAAGCAAGAGAAGAAAACTGCACCAGAGAAAGAGAGGAAAAAAAAAGGAAGAAGATGAGAGAGAGGGAGAGAAAAAGAAAAGGAAGAAGAGACGGAGAGAGAGGGAGAAAAAGAGAAAAGGAAGAAGATGAGATGGATTAGAAAAAAAAAATGAAAGGAAGAAGACGAAGAAGAGACTTAGAGTGAGGGAGAAAAAGAAACAGGAAGAAAGAAGTAAGAAGAAAGAAAAGTGGGGGAGATGAAAAGATGAATCTGACAGGAAAAATAAAGTAACATTGAAAAGATGAAAGCCATGCCTTGCGTCAGTTTTGGGACAATAAAAGAACAATATTTGTTTTGTGTTTTTTATGGTATAAAGTAAACAACAAAAGTTGGGCTTGGAGTTAGCTGAAGTTGGGCTTGAAGATGGCTCAAGTATATATATCTTAATAAATAATTATATTTATTTAATCCGGTCCGGTTCGGTTTTATTGCGGTTTTAAAGGAGATAAAACCGGATCTAGAATCGGTCTCTAAACCGGTCCGGTTCGGTTTTTGATTTTTTTTGTTGACTTTTTAGTCAATACGGTTTTTCCGGTTTTTTTCAATTCGGATCGGCTCGGTTTTGCGGTTCTCGGTTCTTATGCCCACCCCTAATCACAACCAAGTGTGAGAAGAAGAGAAAAATTGTTCTTTCTTTTCAATTGTTGTGAGAGTGTGACTTGGGTGTATTTGGGATTTGGGTTGTGAGAGTTAAACTCTGTAATTCCTAGGATAGGTGAGAGGGTTAATCTCCTTTGTTTGTAATCTCCTTTGGGATACTAGTGAAATTTCTCGCTGTCTTCAAACTGGATGTAGGCTACACACGGGCCGAACCAGGATAAATCCTTGTGTCGTTTGGATTTCTGTATTTCATATTTTGCTCTTGTTATTTCAACGGTTTCATATCAACCACCCTATTGCAATCCGCTTCCGCTGCGCACAACATGGTCCTCTAATCTGCCGAAACTCAAGAAATATTGAGTGATCTTGCTGCTAAATTCTCAGTGGACACTTTCAGTGATGAAAAACGTGATGGAACAGGTGAAAAATTCTATAAGATAACTGGTGTGCTTTAAATCCTGTTGGCATTGATGCTTTTCAAGGAAATATTTGCAGCATAGTGCCGTCTTCCCTGAACACCTTCGTTTCTTGGTGACGGTTTTTTTTAGGCTAAACGCTTACTAATTATAGTATAGAAGTTGAACTACAATGCATCTTCTTAAGGAAACCTATAAAAATAGCTAGTGGTTGGTTGGATATTGTTTGTACCGTATCTGACCCTCCACTCATACAACGACACGTGGATCAGAGAAGCTCACCCAAGCACCCAAGGCCTCGAACAATCGGCATCTGCTCCCGATGACATTGTCTCAAAGCTGCAAACAGCCGCTACAGGCCTAGCTCGTCTACAATCGGCATCCCCTACCGATTGTACATAATCAACCTCGAAGTACCCGTCCGAAATATCTAAGGACTCGTGTCAACCTCAGGGCCCTCACACGAGTCCCACATCGGAAATGAACACTACTAGCATGCCAAATGTCCTCTATAAATACACCCCTTCACCATCAACAAAGGGGTAAGACTTTTCAGCTTGACTTTTATACTTCTATATAGTCAACAACAAAGGCTCTTAGAAAACAAACTTACTTTGGCATCGGAGGGTCTTAGGCTGGTTCCACACCGGTTCCATAGACCTCAGAAGCCTCGTCTTCCTTCTATTCCGGATCAGCATCTAGGGACAGGAAGAATCTGCATCCAGCATTCAATCGATCTCTTAGATCGTCCACATCACAAGTAAGTTGCACTCATCTCTATCTGTTAAGTTTTAGGGCCAACAGATATTTTGATGGTTTTGACCCTAGTCAGACTAAAAATTGGCCTCGAAGCAAAATGGAGGTTCATCATCCTTCCCAACAAAAAGAAAATAATCAAGTGAAAAATCAAGATGACTCATAAATTGAATAGCATGGCAATGATTTTGTTCTTATTGTTAATTAGCATCTACAGCTAAAGCTGAGCCAGGTGTCTTTGATGTTACAACTGCAACATATGGTGCAAAACCCGGCCCTGATATTACTCAGGCTTTGGCCAAGGCTTGGAATGATGAATGTGCATCGCCATCGGCGAGTATAGTTGTTGTTCCGAGCGGGACATACAAGTTAAGAGAAGCAAGTTTCAAAGGCCCTTGCAAGGCTCCCATTGAGATTCACGTTCAAGGCATATTGCAAGCTCCCACAGATGGCAGCAAACTGACCAAAAAGGATACATGGGTTGGTTTTGAGCACATTAACATGCTAAGCTTATCAGGTGGTGGAAATTTTGACGGCCAAGGAGCACTTTCTTGGAGTAAAAATGACTGCAACAAAAACAAAAATTGCAAATCTAATGCTATTAATCTCAGGTTCAACTTCATCACCAATTCCACAGTTCAAGACATAACTTCACGTAACAGCAAAAATTTCCAAATGAAAAACAACATCAGTTGCCACATAAGGTCATATACATGAGATTAAATAATAGAATTAATGAGGTCGTGTACATAAGGTCATAATTAATGTTGAATTAACTTCAGATTATTTAATCTCATGTATATGACTTATTAAACACTTCTATTATTTACTTCTACGTGTTTAATTATATTATAAAAAACAACATGCCCGAATATATATTTTCCAAATTGTATATGACTTGTTAGTATTGCTGTCCTCAAAATACCCGAATATATACTCATAATTTGCAGAAAAAGAGGACCAAAATCAACAGGAAAAAAGCATGCCTAAATTGGCCCATTTGTTCATTTTCACCATTATTATAGTGGTTTGTTCATCTATTTCTGACCATATAACATTGTTTCTTTTTCTGTTCTTATAATCAGCTCTTGCTGAGTTAAAGAGACTGAATGGACCATTTACTCATTCGAAGCTTGTTCTCTAATATACGACTCATTTTCACTAACCATTTTATTAATATTTTTCCAGAACTAATCATTTCGTTATTGGCCAACCATTATATTTAGTTCTGCCGAAATAGTTAGAAATTTGATGAAGGTTGCATGAAAAAAATTGCTAATAGACATTCCCTTGTAATCAATTAACAAATTTAGGCGGCCGAAACTCGTTGAAAGAAATGGACCAGCTAAATTGAGTAATAAAACAAAGTGAACCGACTTCAACTTCTTTTCATAATATTTTAGGAAATCTGGATTGAAACGAAAAGACATTCCTGCATTTTGCTGTGATCTGAAAATGGAAATGGAGAGGTACTCTTTCGCTAGACCATGATGTTTGATGTAAAACAACCTCTACCGTATTTTGACAAAATATGCACACCAGTTTTCATGTTAAGTAAATAAAAAAGGCCTGCACAAAAGATGCCTTTATCACCCAAGGAAAAGAACAAACCAACTGTATTTCCATAGAAAAGCATACCACATTTTCATGCTCTGTTATGCAAATTGAGTATGCACATAAAGATGTAATCTAGGGGAATAACTCACCTATTCCAGGCACGTCAAGAGAGAGAGAGAGAGAGAGAGAGAGAGGTGGATAGAGAGAGAGGTATTGCACCCACAAGAGGGGAGTTCCTCTCCTAATCTAGAGACTAGAGCAAAACAATGCCATTGACACCAAGAAAAATGGCGAAGTGATCGTTTGCAGAACGTTGGTTTCTTTTATAATTTCCATATCTCAGGCCCTGGTTCATCATTGAAAGCAAGGCACAAATGTAAGACATTGCCTGTAGAAAAACATTCCTTGTGCTTTAAGCAAATAAAAGTCGTAGACTCAGTCTACCAAACATATATAAGAGAGCAACAAGGACTTGTAGACTGCAGTAAGGAAAACTAAAACTGAATATCCCCAAAAACAACACAACCCCTATCATAACTTGCGCAGATCCATCCCAGCCTTCTTGGCAACAGCATCAATTCCCTTTTTCTCTATCGTTTTCAACGCTTTAGTTGACAAACGCAGCTTAAGAAAGCGCTTCCCAGCTTCCCACCAAACCCTCTTGTACTGTAGATTCACAAACTGCAGCTTTTTGGTCTTGTGAGCTGAGAAGGAAATCTTGTTTGCCCTGTTTGATTTCTTCCCAGTGAAAGGACAAATTCTACCTGAAGAAATTAACCAATTCACAAGGTAAATCAATTTCTACCATTCTAACAATTAGTTGTAATGACCCACAATTGACCATGAGAACAATCAAGAAACTTCTCAAATAAATTATCAATCAAGAAACCCCATTTATGGGACAATACATTCAACTTGATTCCACTACCAGACTAAAATTACCGTCCCCTACTACTATATAGTGTTAACCATGTGTTTTAGTTAAGAAACTGTTAGTTCATCATGTGCAGCTCACATGCTCTCTGTTAAGTCTGTTAGTGAGAGTTAGCTGTATTTGTTAAGTTTGTTAGCGTGATATTAGGAGATAAGCACTGTACTAAAGCTGTGCTTTTTACCATTTGTTCACACACAATCAGAAATACAGAATTACAAGGCTATTTTCTTTCTTACATTCTTTCTTCCTTATTCTCTTGAAATCCCTAAATCTCATCTTCTTCCTCTTGTTAAGCCTCAGAGCCCAAAACTCACCTTTTTCTTAGGTCTGCAGATTTCCTATAATTCCTCTGGTGACATATTCGTGAGTCAAACTAAGTATGCCAAGGATCTACTACATAAAGCCGGCATGAGTTCATGTAGAGCCTGTGCAACACCTTGTAAGCCACACACTCAAGTGTTACAGACTGATGGTGAGCCCTTGGCAGATCCTACTATGTTTCGCAGTCTAGTAGGTGCTCTACAGTATCTAACATTTACAAGACCTGATCTGGCCTATGCTGTGAATCATGTGTGTCAATATATGAATAATCCTACTGAGGTTCACTAATTTTTGGTGAAGTGTATTCTCAGATATGTACAGGGTACATTAGAGTATGGAATCAGTTTTACAAAGGGTCCTTGACAGCTTCATGCATACAGTGATGCAGACTGGGCAGGGGATATCAATACTAGAAGGTCTACAACCGGATATGTAGTATTCTTGGGTAGTAATCCTATCTCCTGGCAGTCCAAGAAGCAAGGTTCTGTATCTAGGAGTTCAACAGAGGCAGAATACAGGGCCCTAGCAAACACAGCTGCTGACTTGTCATGGATTCGACAGGTTCTCTTGGATTTGAAGATGTTTCTGCCAGATGCTCCTATTATGTACTGTGACAACTTATCAGCACTGGTTTTAAGCTCACACCCAGTATACTATTCTCGTATTAAGCATTTGGATATAGACTTCCACTTTGTGAGAGAGAAGGTACAAAGAAAGGATGTTATTGTGCAGTATATACCTACTGAAGAACAAATAGCAGATGTCTTTACAAAGGGGTTACACAGTCCCATTTTCTTACAACACCATCTTCATCTTAGACTGAGGAGTTCAGCTGGGTAGGGAAAATGTTAACCATGTGTTTTAGTTAAGAAACTGTTAGTTCATCATGTGCAGCTCAGGTGCTCTCTGTTATGTCTGTTAGTGAGAGTTAGCTGTATTTGTTAAGTTTGTTAGCGTGATATTAGGAGATAAGCACTGTACTAAAGCTGTGCTTTTTACCATTTGTTCACACACAATCAGAAATACAGAATTACAAGGCTATTTTCTTTCTTACATTCTTTCTTCCTTATTCTCTTGAAATCCCTAAATCTCATCTTCTTCTTCTTGTTAAGATATAGAGGAAATGCAATTGAACCCATATTCCCACTCCCCAAAACAAAGAAAGGAAACAATTGTTTCAGCTTCTTTTTTTCGAGAAGATTGAGCTTCATTTTTATTAGCATATCACACTGTCAACATGTAAAATAATTTTCTACAATTTTCTATAAAGCTTCTACCTTTAACTATAAACATCAAGTTTCCAATTGTACAACTGCGTTTTAAAGTCTCTCAGCATTCAAAAAACATCAAAGTGGACAACCTTAAGTTATCTAATTAAGAACATGAAAAATGACTACCAAAATTCCTAAAGAAAAAGTGTTCCTCGAAGAAAAATAAAAACAGAGAAAATACGGGAAATTGAAGGTTAGAGAAATTACGTGCAACAATGGGCTGAAGGGCAGGTGCGGAAGAGGTGGAGACGGACTTGGGCATCTGAGACGACATGTCGTAGGAGATTTTGACGCCACCCAGCTGACTGGTTACGAACCCAATATCCGAAACTGCTTCGGCCTTAAAAGGCTGCAGCAATCGCTTGGAAGACTCTGCTTTGCGAAAGCATATACTTCGGTTGTTTGCGAAAAACACTCCAGCTGTTGCCGATGCTGCCATTGATGCTCCTCAGTCTTCACTCTTCTTGGTTATCTTTCTTATCTTCTTTTTCTGGTAAAAGGATCGTATTGGATTGAAGCCTCTGGTTTTGAAGGGTCATAGCCTACGGCATGCGCCGTGTGTGTAATGGGCTTAACGCTGGCACTGGGCCTTGATTCTCTATATTTAGATAACCTCGACGATGCGAAAGAAATTTATTAAATATGAAAATT
The DNA here is from genome assembly GCA_018703695.1 of Prunus fruticosa. Lineage (NCBI taxonomy): Eukaryota > Viridiplantae > Streptophyta > Magnoliopsida > Rosales > Rosaceae > Prunus > Prunus fruticosa. Next base: position 4,467,696 of record CM031917.1, read on the forward strand.
ATACCATAACATTACTTAGAGCATCCATAATCATGTTCTCTATTTTTTTAGTTAAAATTAAGCTAAAAACATATCAAAGTTATTTTAGGAGCTCTTTATAAAATTTAAACTTCAATCATGCTCTTTAGTTTAAAGAGTCATAAATGCTATAACTCTTTTTTAATTGGTCAATCTCTATTAAAAAATAATATAAAAAATAGTTAGCATTAATTAAAAATCATTAAATAAAAGCATAATTAAATTATAAGGAGCCACTAGGAGTCCTTTCTCTCTCCTCAGATTTAGGAGCTCCTAGAGATCTCCCTATTTTTAGAGGTGAATAAGGAGCATGGTTGAAGTTTTATTTTTCCAATTCCTCTCTAAAATTTGTCTAAGGAAGTGATTTAGGAAGCTCATTGTGAACGCTCTTAATACATAAAATGTTTCATATTTGATAAGGAGCTTATATGTCAAGTGATTAAGTGCATTTACTCATATATCATAGGTCCTAGGTTCGATTCCCCCCCTCTCCATTATCGCTTTGTATAATATAAAAAAATTTATATTATATATGTCAAATTTGTGCATATAGATGTGAGCAATCAACAGTTGATGAGTCCAATAGAAGTCATAAATTTGAAGGTTTAAGAGACTGCGAACGAGTGTAGGTGTAAGGGGATGAGGGGGAAAGAAAGATGATGCAAACCTGTATCTGATTTTTATTTTAGTTTTTTTTAAAATTTATTTTTGCGATTAGAATAATTAAAATGGTTATTTGAGTAAAACAAATAGTATGAGTGAGGTTAGTTAAGTTGAAGACTACTATCTATATGCACAAAGGTCCTCCCATGTACTCATTTTTAGGGTGAGCGAGCGGGACTGCACAGTCACAGTTGCATGATATTTTTTTTGAGGAGAGATTTTTGATATTATTGATTTCATATCAATAAAATCTAATATTGATACGAAGTCTTTTATTTCCTTGTTGTTTTGGCATAAATCCTTGAGGCCTTTGCTTTCTACTTGTGTCAATACCGATTGTTATAAATGTGGCCATGGAAGTTGGAAACCCCAATTTTGGTTTTCACATTTCTCGAAGGTAGGGTTTAAGTGAAGAGGAATGAAGGTAAGTTGTATGGTTCGCCAAATCCTCTCCATAATCATCCTCATTACTGTAAGGCTTTAACAAAGGGCATCGTACCGTTTCACATTTCATACTCTGGAACGAAGCTCCAGTTAGATTAAACATCAAAGTGAATCTTTTTAATAAGATTTCAGCATCCTCAACCTGGTCAAACTCTAATAATATTCCCATACATGTCATGGCCAAAGCTCAAAGATAACACATTAACAGGGCTGGAAAATGTTGACTATGGAGACACCAGCATAGTTCGATCGTGGAGCCTGCCTAAATGAGTAACATGTCATTACAACACGAGCATTGTCAATAGCAATCAAACATGCTCAATTTTGAAATGATCCCTGTAATGATCAAGTGAAATGTACTCCACTCTCACAATTCGATCCTCAAAAACCCGTCCGTGTAAACAATGTGCTGCCATCAAAGAGGCTTCTATTCTTCCAAACTCCACAAAAACGCACCCTGGCTCAAATATGCTTCCAAGATCATAATCATGCTCCTTCCCATGATTCTGTTCCTTAATTTCAATCTTCTCATTAGCATCCGACTCAGTTACCAAACTACAGTCCTTTCCAGCAAAACTTCTGAGTTTCTCACCATTAGCTTCCTCTTGAGTTGATCCCTCTTCTTCAGCCATTAATTCGTTTTCCAAACTCAAGTCATTTATTTCAATAGCTTCAGTAGCCTTATCATCATAGCGTTCGGAAGCATCTTTCATGCTGTTCAGTTGGTTGTGGAGTTGCTCAGGAACCCTGTTAGATGGGTTCTCGCTTCCTTTGATTTCGATATCTTCACCAAATTGACCTATTTTACATGATTTTTCCTCCATAAAATCATCTGTAGGCTCATCATCTAGAGCAGTTACACTAAAGCAGTTACCTTTGGTGACTTCATCTTCTTTAACTTCTTTGGCATTGCTAGGAAACTCCACGAACTTATTATCAATATGTTCTTCCAAAGTATCTGTTTTTGTTCCCTTTTGTTCGGACTCTAAGATGTTCTGGTACCCTCCAGATTCTGCATCATTGATGGCTTCAAATACCCCCGTGGTGACGTAATTGTTGCAATGCTCGACAACTTTTACAGATTTGACAGTTCCAAACCTGCATAATTGAAGGGCTTTAAGATTTACTCAAGTATAATTTATAAAGAAAACAAAAACAAAAACTGAAAATAAAATTCTCTGGGACCTGGCACACTCTAATCGCACATCTTCCAGAACTTCTTCTACCTCTGGTTCAGATAGCAGTGAAATGTGCTCTAGATTTAACTAGTTCACATTGAGGAAAAAAAGATTAGGAAAAATAATAATAAACTGATCCATATAAAACATACTTCTTACTATCCCAAAATTGATCCCATAACAAACTGTCGATTTTCCTAAATAAATTGAACATAAAATCAAGCATGACAGCATACCACGTTTCTGAGCTTTAGGACCTGCGAAGGTTGTTTGAGAAGTGGCTTTGCATATTCTGGGATCTCATGTAATGACGCATTTCCACTATTTTCCTACAATATGTCGATTCTTCCATCAGTACACATCTCCAAGTAAAATAACAGACGCGGTCAAGCAATCAAATATCGAAAGTTGTTTGAAAAGGGAAGAGGGTGGTCTTCGTACCAAGGATGATGCATCATGAATTGCCTGAACTGCAGTTAGCACTCTTCCACCCAATTTCATACCATTCAGACCCGCACATGCTTTGAGAGTAACCGACTGGTCTACATACTGATGCAGCATCCAGATGTCATTAGGAAAACAGGGGGGAGGGGGAATTGATTTATGAATATGAAAAAGAGTGCAATATCACAGTTCTAAATCAACAGTGGTAAACACTAAAACGCATGCTTCTCTTCCAAATAAATGTATAAGAACAACAGTATTTCAAACAAAGACAGATAAAACTGACGCTGTTACCAAAAATTAACACATAACGTTTACAAAGAATATACTAGAAACAAAAACTAACTTGAGTCATAAATGTGCTTTATTACCTCCAGAAAAGCACATGGTTCATTAAGTTCCTTATTGACCTCAAAGTGGTATGCCTTCAAAGGTCCAAAGACACTAATGATCTCCATAAGCTGGAAAAGCAGCATAAAAGGCCTAGTCACTAAAGTTGATGGATGAGCATAGGAAGAGAAAATGAAAAGAGGAGATGAATTTTTGGTGGGAAGAGAGAACTATTTGCATCATAAACATCGTGTCATATTACCATTTTTGATGAAAGAGACTTTGAAATTCCACCAATGAAAATCTGCATAAATAAGGGGAAAATGAAAAATTAATGAATTTCCAGATAACAACAAAGGCAAGTAGCATATCACAACATTGAGATGTAGTGTGGAATCAAAGAACAAGATAATATAATCTTCATAAACTATGATTCTATGAAGCTTGGATATATTAGTAGAACCTAGATGCTAGACATCACAAGAAAAAAGGTCTATGTTGTCCGTGGAGCGAAATTGATGCAATAATACGAGTCTACACATAGGTCTTTTCATGGATACTTAAATAGCCTCTGGGTACGCACTAGAGACTCTCAGAGAAGGGGGGGGGGGGGGGGGGGTAATGTCACTTAGAAAAACGTTGTCTTGATGCCATATTGTGTCATTATCTTCACAAATATATTTGATTTCACTAATAAGAGTTATATCCAAATATATTTATAAGTGCCGTAGATTATTTCCAAGGCATGGCATAAGATGGTTACCAAAAGGAGGGACAGAAAAAAGATTTCTGTCATCCGTTAGGTATTTACAAGTATCTATCAGGCTCCCCATGCAGTTATAAACTTATGATAATCGCCCTGTATTAGAAAACAGAAATTTGCAATTTTGCAATCATCTTTAAGGATAAAAAGCTACTTTGCAATATTGCAAGATTAATCAACAAGAATATAAGGATCATGAACCATAAAGGTGATGCACAAGGATTGAGTCCTTTTCCCTACCTTAAAATTTTATGTTTACTAAAACATTACAGGAAGCAAAAAGCTTTCACTATTGAGAAAATCAAGTGGAGGATAAATAACATCAAAAGACCCTGATCTCTTAAAAGTAGCATGCAACAGATCAACTACTTAAGCTTAGTTAGAATCCCAGTCTATCAATGATGTAGAGAATAAAGCAAGGACAAATCTATAAGAACAAAGCCTGGATGATGATGCGACCAACTAACAAAACTAGTTCTCCACTACCCTGAATTCGTGAGGAAGTGCATGCACAGTGGTCTTAAACTAATCGTAGCAGCAATTACATGTACAATTACTATATGTTGTATCACCAGCTTACCTTGTTGGGTGAATCCTTCACAACATCACTAATTGTCTCAACCACAGCCATTGATTTATCTGGGTCACCAGTCTGCATGAAAATAGCAACTGTCTGAAAACCTGCTCCATGGATAGTAAGCACAACATACCTCAGAATTTGCAAAGCAGTAATAGAAAGTAGTTTAACCAAATAAAGTTAAGCTTGCAGCATAGAAGAGTATAACCAGATTGTACTAAAAGTAAGAATTAATGAAATCAAAGCTTTTTCACTTATGTCTTTTTATTTAAAGCACTTATTATCCAAAAGAAAACATACATAAATAAGTTTCATTGTAATTAATTTGTTTATCATATTTGGATTTTAATTGGATTGGATCCACCCAAATCCAGAAAATATCATTTATGACAATCTCAATTCAGATTCAAATTCGAAAAAGTGGTATGAGAAACAAAACTCAATACGGTCTTTTATCTTTGACCCATTAATTCATTCCGAGTAGGAAACCATGTAATTAAAATTGAAAGAAGGAAACCGTGCTAGGTCGGATTCTGAAATCTGTCCTCTATCCTAGGCTCTCAGCTTTCTTGACATAGAGTCAATTCAATGAGATCATCAATTTTTTTCCAAGAATACCAATAAGCATTAACAGATAGCATATGTCATCAAGGTTAATAATTTAAAGGGAAGCTAATTTCAATAAATTGATAATGTAAAAATAAAATAAAATAATTAAACTATAGAACCTTCTGACTTTCAAGGAAATTGCTACAAGTGTTATATCTCTAACAATAGAATACAGCGCATCCATGAGAATCTAAAGAGCCATAGACTAGAGGGAAAGCACATAAAGACTACGGGAGAAAACTTTTGGCCAGATGAGTTTTTTCTCATGCAGGCATGCAACAAAGACAAAAGGCAACATGGAAAGGACGAATGCTTATATTCAACATGAAAGAGAGACACATGAAAATCACCACAGAACTTGATTTTATCTCTAACTGTTTAGTATCTCTCTCTGTCCCACTTCCTAACGTTAAAATAGGGCGTCTCCGGATTGGCTAGAAAACCGGATGGCTTCCATCTATTCATCTCGAGCCCATAATGGTATTTGTACTAACTAAACAATCAAGCAAAGAACTACCCAGCATGAAGCTCATACTCGTCTAAGCGTGTTCCTTGTTTCTATCATGTCTTGTGATGCTAAGATTTCAAAAAAGTTTCAAAAACACTACACAAGAAGCATATTACAACATGCTAATTGCAAAAAGGATGAAAGCACATCATGACTGATGCTTAAATTGACTTAAGTCAAGCACATCCATCAGAAAATTCAAGTTGCAGTTAATACCACTGGGAATGAGAGCCAGTGTCCTAAAAGACTATATTACATGCAAATTATATGTTAAACGCCAAATAAAGCAAACACTATACTCCATGTCATTAAATATTACTGTTTAAGCCTAGATCAGTAACCCAAATCCAAATCGAGAGAAGAAGCTGCAAGCACATCAAACTTGTCACTACACCTGGAAATCTTCTTATTTAGGAGTCAGCTTCATCATCGCCCTGAATGTGAATTACGACACACCCAACATAAACATCCTATTTAAGAGATTCCAACATGACAGTCAGAAAAATTCTTGTGTAACAGGACAAAGACATTATTCCATGTACAATAGAAAGCTTGTGAACCTACAGTAACATATCCCAATGTTAAATTTAACAAACAACCTTGATTCCGCTTCCAAAGTACAATAATAATACGACCATATAAAATTTTACAGCTAAGAACCAATCCTAGTCCTAAGAATGGGTGTCTATGGCCAACTCCATCATCTAGCGAACGTGCAAAGACCAGGGACTCAAGAACATGATAGATTCAATCAGATATTCAAGGCTACACATTTTCTTGCATTGCAATACCTCAATCCCTCCCATTTCATAAAGAAAAGAAGGGTGAGGGAAGTTTGTATTAAAACAATAAAAGGTCAAAGAAGAATTAAAATTATCACTTTGTTAGATCGTGTAATTTGCAAAGCCATTCATATAAAAAATAATTTTACACATGCTAAATTGTGTGCTTATGAAGTAGTCAACATATTCAAAATTTGTACTACACATGCTTTTGTGACCACAATTTAATATCCTGAATCAGTGCCTATTCATAGAATATGGAATTGCCGACAGAAAACTCATATGGTAAACAAAGTAAAGAACATAAAATTGGAAAGCTATTTGGAAAAATATGTTTCTTTAACTTGGAAAGCAGGGAAAGAGGGAGTTTTATCACTTACAAACTAGCCATTTATCCTGCCTAACTATTGTCCAATAAATGGCAAAAGGCATGTCACTCTACAATCATGCCATCTGTTCTGTTTTTTTTTAAAGAATTCTCCTGGGAAGAAACCATTGGTCAGGAACTTAGGATTTGACACGGCATGCTGACTTATGGGGCTGTAGGCTTTCTATAGACCTTTGACCCCTCTTTACAACCACCTAGTCAATGAGGGCTCGAAGTCCAAATTTTACTATAGAAAAAAGTTTGTTTTTGCTGAATTTTTGGGCAACCCGGGCAACACCTTTTTCAATCAAGGTAAGCGAGAATTGAAATGGCTTCTGCTCTGTTGTGTGGCAGCAGATGGATAACAGTTGGACCATGATTCAGTTGGACTTGGACTTTGATTTAACAAATTTGATAAGTAAGAAGACAATTAGACCAAATCATAGTGTAGATTAATAGTCACCCCTAAGAAATGTAATAAATAATTAAAAAATTACAACAAATCAGTAAGTTAAGACAAGGATTCCACAGTAGGTGAATGCATTATCAACAGATAAACAGAGAAAAATACGTTGACCAGCTAAAAGAAGAATATCAACTTCAAGCAACATAACTTCGTAGATCATATATCAAAAGGAAAAGATCAAACAACCAACAAGCAACAGAAAATGGTATAAAGCAACAATGAGATAAGAAAAGAAAAGGTGAGATGAGAAATAAAAGGTGAGAATTATCATTCTTACAGCCACTTCAACAAAGTCTTTAGGGCGCCTTATTTTAAGAATGGAACCAGAGAAGTCACTGCCGTCAAATGATAGAGCAGCCAAAGCATCTTCAGGCGTAAGAAACTCCACAACAGCTTGACCCTTTTCTTTGTTAATCTGCGGTTAAAATAGTTAAAGCACGCCTCATCCCTAAGTCATACTTGCATGTATCACAAGGATAAACATTACATGCTCAAAATTATTACGCTTACCGAACAACTAATGCATGGTTGTGTTCCTTGGATATGGTTGACACCCGAAGACAACAAAAAATTATTAAGAGATTCCACTAAAGTGTTCTCAGAGGTTGAAGATGGAACATTTTCTACACAAAGCCTCCTCATAGGCCGGGTAGCTTGTGTTAGTTGGACAGAGTCAATGGAAGCATTCTTCTTAGACAATAAAGAATTAGGAGAAGCCCCAGAAATAGATTTCCTAGTAGCCGAAGCAACAGCAACAGCAATGGCCATCTCATGTACATTTGAGGACATATTACTGTTTGATGAATTAAAAAGAGAAGCAACTGAACCAGATAATACCTTGTCAGTCGCTGTAGGGGGATGATCCCACCTGGCTCTTTTCTTTTCGGGAGAACGATCAGGTGGGGATGGAGTCTTAATAGCAGACTCAGTTCTTCTCTTCCTCGGTGAATAGCCACCAAGCCTATTCACAGGCACACCATGTCGCCAATAGTGGCCACCTGAGCCATTACTAGATACTCTGCTCCTGTCAATATCGGAATGCTGTCTTTCAGATCTATCTTTGAGCACATGTATCTCGCTGCGCATCCCTAAATTATGAGATGTATACTTTTGTGCCCTTGGTGAGACAGATCTAAATCCATGTCTATCCTCACGGTCTCTACTTCTTGACCGTCCCCTTTTTAGCCTTGATTTTTCCAAACGTGATTTTGATGGCTCTTTCCTCTCCTTTCTCTCTGAAACTTCTACAAGATGATGTTTCCCTGGATCGTGTTTCTTTGGAGCATTTCTGTCTCTAATTTTGTCCTCATTTCCATTCTGGTATTTTCTCTTGCTTTCTCGTTCAGAGTTTCCTCTACTTAGGTCCCCATGTCTCTCCTTTCCTTTTGAATCCCTTGAATGCTTCTTCACAGATTCATTTGGAAAGTTATCAATTGAGCATTTGTCAATTTTTTTTCTGCTGTGTACTTGTTTTTCAGTTTTTCCTCCTTTCGCTTCAGTTCTTGTATCTTTCTTCGGTTTATCCTTCAAGCTTTCTGACTCATGGCCTCCTCTATCTTTCCCTTTAGCAAAATCAACTTCTGTTTTAGCATTCTTGGAATTATATGTTTCTTTCTTTCTGGAACTTGCCTTCACAGCTTCCTCTGAGACAGATTTTTCAACAAAAGGGGGTAAATCTTTATGGTGTCCGTAATCCCTTTCAGATTCAAAACGATCTGAAACATTTTCAACAATAGCTTCCCTTGGTATATTCCCTAGATCTATGGCATTATCACATAACTTTTTGTTGTTCCTCCTAAGCATAATTTCTTCACAGCTGAAAGGCCTTGTCCTAGCAGCACTTTCTTCATCATGATGCAGGGAAATCCCACTACTTTTTCTGTTCTTTTCTTGTAGCCGACTAGATGTGCTCATCTTGCCCAATATAAATTCAGTGAAACAATTCTGAGATTCTAAAAGAGCATGGGGAACAGTTAACCAGTATTGTGATGGATATGTCAAAATGAATATTGCTGCACCAAGAAAAAGAAAAACGCGTGGATATTAGTCAAACACCCATGTGGATCAACAAATTTTAGTCCCTCTGACTACAATGCAGAACAGCATGGTAAAATAGTTGTAACCAAATTGTAGAATACAAAGAAGACTGGAATAGGTCAAGAAATTATAATATCAAGCAAACTAGTGAAGCACATGTGCTTTTTTTTTCCCCTGGTTATGTGTTATCTAATTGGGTATCAGTATCATGTGACAAATTGGTAAGCTAAATGCAGGTTAACAAGCACGATCTGCACTCCATTGTGTACCCCACTACTACCATGTAATCAAAGACAACAACTCCAATTGGAAACTACCCTGTGGGCCTTTCTGTATGTTACTGTAAATCGCCTTATACTAGCACTTTCACTTCTTTTACGTTCAATAAGACAACTTCCTTTCAACATTTTTGCAACATCTCTGATCCATTTACAAAAATTCAGTTCACAACTGTGTAATGAAAATTAAATTAGTACCCCATAACGACTGAAAGAGCCATTTTAACTTAATACTACTACCCAGAGAAATGGTCACCCTTACAACAGGGTAATAAATTTAAAGCGTTAAGTGTTTCCATTACATCCTAGAATTCAGTATAAGGAGACAAAGATGGCAAGATAGTCAACAAGCAATCTGTTACACATACGAAAAACTTAGAGTAATCTAATCTAGGTCTGTCCATCGGTCTGAGAAAACCAACCTGCCCGACCAGATATGGCCAAATTTGTTTGGTTTCCCTTTATTTTTGCTCAGCAGTAGATGCAATTATCAGGATCCTGATTATTTTGGTTTGGTTGTCAGGTTTGTGTGCTGGAAACCCAATCAAATCTGGATGGATATACATTTTACATAAAACTTATGAAAAGAAAAACCTCACCGAACACATATTCTATATTATAACACTAGAGGCTTCTTTTCACTACAGTGGGCATGCACCCACAGGATCCTTAGTGAACCTCAAAACCCTAACCCTTCATTCAGCTCTCTAAAACCTACAACGCCTCAATCAACCACACCCTCTCTATTCTCAATCTTCTCATCACTAATTTTGACAGCTCAAGTCTAGATTTGCACCACTCTCTCACCTCAGAAAATATTTTCCCACGCCATGATGTGTTCTTCTCAATCTTTTCTAACACCGTGAGTCATTATCAATGCCACCTCTGTCAAGCACTTGAGGCTCCATTGAGGCCTCTCACTTCCTGTTCCAATCCAAGCCCGCCAAATCCTGGATCAGATGGGATATTGTTTTGGAAGCTTAGGATGACATCAAGCAACCCCCAGCAGAAGTGCTGAGTTCAGATGGAATTTGGGCCCTAAAACAATCCAACTAACCCTAAACATTTGTATTCTTATCTTTACTTTGGAAAATTCTTCTATAGGCTAATATTTACATCTTTATAAACGTTTGAAGAAAACATGTGAGGCCTATTGAAACTTACAATGAGACATCTGAAACAATTTAAAATACAAAATTACTCTTTCCCTAAGTAAATTCAGTCGCCTTGTTAACATATATGATAGAATTAGGTGCATTCTAGCAATTCATTGCCCATTACATCCACCTATCTCAAGAAACCTATTTATCATGTAGGAATTAAATAAAGATGTGTCATCCAATCACCTCGTAAACAAAAACAATCTAAAATAGAGGAATTTTCTCATACACACATGTCACATTTGCAATACATATTATGAGTCGTTTCCTGCATTGCCACACAAAACCTACCTAAATTCAGAGCTCTCGTTAAACTGAATACAACTTTAGGATATGAAAAAAGAAAAGAACAAAAAAAATCCGCGTATATTGTATCTTAGATAAGATGGGTACAAACATAATGCTATCTAATTTATCATTTAGCACTAAGCGAAAAAAACATATTACATTACAAAATGAAAATGTAACTGAAGAAAGCTAAAATCTCCACACTCCACTCACTAACCACGAAACAATTAACTCAGCCAATACGTTTTGCATTGACTCTGTTTTCCCCAGAAAAAAGATTTCCATTTTTACTTCTCCTTCCCTTTCCTCTGTTTTCCGTGAAACTAAACGGAGTAGAGTAGGAGTTGACCAAAAAAAAAATATACGGAGTAGAGTAGGCGCAAGAAACCAATTAAACATAAGTTCAAATTACAGACGAACATTCTATTAGCAACCTCCATTACTAAATAAAGAGAAAAGGCAAGAGAAAACAAGTTTCTTATATAAGAAACGTTTCTCTTTGTAGAAAAGGAGAAGATGGTGCAAGTAAAGATTGTACCCTTGGGACGAAGATCTGGCAGCGAGTTCAGTACGCCGAGAGAGGCGTGCGTTTATGAAGGGCTTAGCGGCAAGAAGCGGAAGTGGCCAAACAAATTGAGAAAATGGGGAAAACCTAAAGAAAAGCAGAGAGGCAGGCAGTTATCCTCAGACACAAAGAAAGCTGCGAGCCTGCGAGTTTGGCTTGCCCTTCGGCCACTTGACATTTCCTGGATATTTATTTTTTGTTGGAAATTTTCCTGATTTTTTTTTTTAGTTGGAAGAATTTCCTGGATTTTAACACTTGTTATTTTGTTTATTATTAATAGGAGTAATCTAAAATCATCAAAGGATTTCATAAATATTGGTCACCAAATCATCAAGTATCATAATTCACGATATATCTTATCTATTATAAATAAATAAATGAGCCTACAAGTAAATAGTTAATTAATTGACAAGATAATAGGATTTAACTTGACATCTAAAGTCAATGGGGTTAGTCTAATGACCTTAATTTGCAGACAAGTGATTTTAGGTTCAAACTCCATGACATTTTAGTTGTGTATGTGTGAGAGAAATCTCGCTCTTCTTTAGTTTAGACTATTGTTTATACTCAAAAAAACTTAACATCTAAAATACTGAGATTTTATTATTTTTGGAACAAACTCTATTTGTATAATTACTCTTTGGAGCCCAAATCCCTTTTTTTTTTTTTAAATGTGGATTGTTGAACTCTTACCCTTGATATAGTTAAACTCTATTTGTATTATTGCTCATTTGTTTCTTGTTTTCTTAGGCAACAATGAATCAAATTGAGTTACCTTGACGATGAAACCTCGAGAGTTAAAAGCTAAAGATTGTAGGAATGGATTGATTTTTTTGAATCAACTCAACGGAGGATTCGAATTTGTGACATTTTCAAACATGGAGGAGATACATTAAAATTAACTCGATTTTCTTTCAAGCGAGAGAGAATGCGAAAGGAATACAAAATACGTTGTTGGTTTGTAAGAGCTTAGCGATTAGAGAGAAAATTGGGAGGTTTTAAAGTAGGAAATGCTTAGCAAATATAGATAAATAGAGATATAATTGAAATTTATCATGTCTATGCAATGTTTTCTTCATAATACACTGCTTATAGACCGAGCATATTTAAAATCCTTTTTTAAGCGTATTTCAAACACAAACCCTTTTTTGCAACAAATAATTGAGTTCCATGCTCAGCAAAAACAGCATATGAATAACAGATGCTTTTGTAGAAAGAAAATGCTCATCCCCAATCCAGAGCATTTCAAATTCATTCTACTTTGCAAATGCTTCTGTGAATAACAAATATCGATTACAAAGAAAACTGAAAAACTGGGCATGGGAGCAAAATAATAATTTATATGGGGCCAAAGGAATTCTAGAACACTAATATATAGTGTCAAATTGCATACATAAAACTGCTAAACTTGTTCAAGTTTTTGACATTGCTCAAAGCCTTGAAGGTCCATAACAACTTAAGGGTTTGAGAACAGCAAATAATGATCATCCAATTTCGTAGTTACAACTCACAAGTTCAACTACCAAGGCAAACAACCTTTTTCTTCACCATAGATATATGTACATAGCTGGCCTTGCATTTATTTTACCGCACATTTTCCCTTCGGCGCACGTATCGGGTTCTGTCATTGTATCTTGGTCTGTCCTGAGCTCTCGAGGGCTGTGGCTCCACCCTCCTCTGCCTTTCAGGCGACCTTTGAACAATTTCTCCATTCACAAACAACTCAGCTGCATTAAAGAAAGTTAAAAATATTTAGTTACACAAACAAGAAGCCTTTAGAAAATTCAAAGATAATTAAGACTAATAATAAATTTAAGACTAGACATCGTTTTAAAATAAAGGAGAACATGCAATGAAGGCACACTGTTTAGTAGTAAAAGAGAAACAATGCAACAATGCATATGGCACCAAATCAAACAATAATATATACACATGACAATAATGCTTGTTGGTGAACCATTAAGAGTATATTGGCACCAAATTGAACAAGATTTACAAGTCAGAGATTATCATACTATCAAAATCACCATATGTATCCACTCCAATGATTCTGAAACTCCACAACACCCAAGAAGCAACAGAACAGGTTGGAGGGAATTATTATGAGTCCATTAGCATTCAAAGCTAGACATCACCAAAGGCTACTAGCATTGCCAAGATGGACTGGGATTTAAAAGAAAGAAAAATTATTGTTAAATGCAGCAAACTGTCAACTGTCAGCAAAGATGTCTTTCTAATGATAAAGGTCACCAAATGTATCAACTCCAATGATTCCAAAGCTCCATAACATACAAGAAGCAACAGAACAGGATGGAGGGAATTATTATGAGTCCATTAGCATTCAAAGCTAGACATTGCCAAAGGCTGCATTGCCAAGATGGACTGGGAGTTAAAAGAAAGAAAACTTCTTGTTAAATCCAGAAAACTGTCAACTGTCAGCAAAAATATCTTTCTAATGATAAGGGTCACCAAATGTATCAACTCCAATGATTCCAAAACTCCACAACATAAAAGAAGCAACAGAACAGGATGGAGGGAGTTACTATGAGTCCATTAGCATTCAAAGCTAGACATCGCCAACTGAAGGCTATTAGCTTTGCCAAGATGGACTGGGAAGAATGAAATATGTAAGTTAAACGAACAAACTGTTGGTATGGATGTCTTCTAATGTATGTTAAACCAAACAAACTGTAGACAAGAGTAAAAATTCCTAAAATATGTTTCATCTCCCCAGATCTGCATCTCCATGAAGTATACAAAGCACACAACAGTTAAGAGAGACATTTGATGTAAGTCCATTAGCATTCAAAGCTAAATAATAACTCAAAGGCCTATTTAACTTCTCCAAGATGGACTGAGAATTATAAAAATAACTTTGAGAGAACCAGAATCCAACCCTTCGCACTATGGTTAACCCATTCTCACTGTGATGTTAAGCATCACACTGAGACAGATAAACAATGAATAAAATCTTCTAAAGCATAATAAGTATGCCATTTTATCAAATAGATGGATGAACAAAGGCGTAAAAAGACTCAAATTACTAAAACCTCAATACGGAAATCAAATTACTTCAAGAAACTTCTTTATTCAATTGTGAGTGCAAGAGGTTTTAAATAAGAGAACATGATATCTGAAGACGCATGAGTGGTTAACCATTAAATTAAATACTCAAAAAACTTACCCCCATAGTCTTTATATTCGGGATCAACATATGAATCTGGAAGCACAAAAAGAACACCAGGCAGGCCTGAAAAGAATGAAAACAAAGAGATGTACACTCATGATCACATAAACACATATAAATAGTTTGTATAATCACTCAGAAACGGGTAGCTAAAACATCAATGCAATTTAAAAACACTGACCTTCAAGCTTATTCGAGGTCTCCTCGTCAATCTCACAACCAAAACCAAAATACCTCTCGCAGGACACATTGTAAATTTTCTTCTTCGCTTCTTCCTCGCTGTCACATCACAACAAGTAACAAAACAACAAAAGTTTAACGCATACAAACACCCACGATGCAAAGAAATAAAAAAATGAATTAAAATTCGCTTTTTCAATTACAATTACAAACACATTTAATTATAGCTACGAACAAATAATTTTTTAAATAAAAAACTAAGAAATTCCAACAACATATACACTACCAAAACATTTCAGATATATAAAAAAATCATTTTTTTCCCGATTACATTTCCATCATTTTCCTACTAATCAAACTCGAAATCAAAGAATCATTACCTCCCAAGGATTTTAGCCAGGGTCTGAACATAGCAATCGATCATCTGCTGCTTTGTAGCACCCTCACCTCCGGGCTTGTCCATGACTATGAGCCAGTGCTCGTAGTCGCATCCCGGGAAAAGCGGGGCCATTTCAGTGGGTGGACGGTCACTGAAGTTTGAACCGGAGTTAAGGGGCGAGTAAGAACCGCCGGAGCGGTTCACCCGGCAGCGGATCGGAGTGTACCGGGTGGTGGCGGTGGGTAATCGGACGGCATGCGAGAGCGGGGCGAGAGAGCGACGGCCGAGTATAAGAGATGGGATGGAGGGAGGTTGGGTGAGTTTGGATGTGGAGAAGAGACGTTTGGGTACGAGGAGAGAGATTGTGGAGTGGCGAGAGGCGGTGGTGGTGGTTGCGGCGGCGGCCATGGCAATGGCTCGGACTAGGGTTTGAACCATTTTTAGGGGAATGGGACTGAGGGAGAGTGAGAGTGAGGAAATCAGATGAGGGTTTAGGGTGTCGAGGGATAAGGGCATGAGGAAGTATTTATCTCTGGTTTTAGGAATTTTGGGTTGGGCCACTACGGTTACTTTCTGGGCTTTGAATGTTGAAGATCAAAATAAGCCCATCTTCTGCTTCTCACTAGCCCATATGTGAAAGGGTTTGATTCTCACTAGCCCATATTTTTTTTTGAGTAAAAAGTTAAAGAGTAAGATTAACAGTCAAATCTTTCTAGTGGTATAAAGAGTGAAAAAATCTTGAAGATGGTATGCGTTTAATTTAGTAACAACGTGATTTTGTACTGCATATATAGGTTAGATCAGTTGGTCAAGGCAGGATCCTAGAGTCTGTCCTTTTACATCCAAGTTTCAATCCCATTTCCCATTCAATTAGATTAATTCAAAGTAATATAGACTATCGCTTATACAAAAGAAAAAAAACCGTGATTTTGAAGTATTTAATCGGCATGATACTCAGTAGGGACATTGTGCTCTTAATTAGTATAACTCCTTTTGAGTAATTTTACATGATGACATAAATTTATACTACAATAAATAATAGTGAGCACGCATTTGTTATTAAGCAACGATATTGAACAATCACCACATTTGGTAACGAGAAATAAGCAATGACGTATTTGCCTACTAATTTTTATTTTACATTATTTCTTGCTACTGTAGGGACATTTAATTCTATCAAGGACAAAAAGTGATCGCATAGTTAGGTCCACCAGTACATGTGAAAGTGCTAGTTTTATCATCAAAAGCATAACTATAAGCTTGAGGGCACTGGCTCTTGAATATATTTGAATAATCGGTAGGAGGGCATGTATTAGGGCTCCCGAATGTGCCGGTGCAACAATAATCCGGCCGGTTGAAAGCCAAACATGCACTTTTGCATGCAATCACACCCCCATCTGACCCTTTTACGGCCAACTCTGCCGGGCAAACACTATTGACATTAGCTGGGCAGCTTGTGGCGCTACATCCACCAGACCCTCCTAGTGGGGCTAATTCGAGAGGCACGTTGTAGCCGTCAACGAGACTAACATCGTAGAAATCTTGCCCTCCACTCGGGTCTAGAGTCAATTCTATCAACGATGCTGGTGGGATTGCACCAGCACCATTGCATGCAACTTGACCAGAGCCGCAGTCTGCAGTGCCACAAATAAACTTTCCTGAGGCATCTGTGGAGCACTGGGTCCGACCCCAGAAGCGGCCGGACCATGGAGAAGGGACATCCAAAGATGAGGAGGCGCCTGATGCTAACTCGAATCCGGTTGAAGATAATTGTGCACCACTCCCAGTTAGGGCTCCTGGCCAAACTGTGTAGGGGCAACGGTTTGTGAATGTGAATGTGGCTGAATTAGCCCCTGCATGTCATGGAAAATGAATAGGTTTTCAGTGATTCAATGGTAAACATGAAAAAAGAAAAATTAATTCTAAATCAATACAAAATAAATCTTATTAAAATAGTATCATATATCAAAACATGTGTTCGAATCCTCAACTTAATCATCAAAATCGTACTGTTGGTATCAAGTATGAACTTAAATCATTTTCCTAACAAAAACCATAAATGCTTAAAAATAGGAAAATTTTCTTTATCTTGTGCTAATGCCAACACAAATTAAATCCAAACTCAAACATCCAAACATGAGCTTAGCCAAGTTGGCTAGAGTGGATGTGCTCTTCATTCTACACCCAAGTTTTCAATCCAAACTCAAATATTAAAAACAATAAAATCCAAAGACTAATAAGCACAACATTTACACACACAAAATATTAATAGAGGATCCTAATTTCATACACAATAACATAATTAACAAAAACCCAACAGAAAAATCTAATGCTTTCTTGCCTGATAGGAAGACAGTGACCAGAAGAAGAGAGAGCAAAGTTTGAGATGCCATGGTTGAGTGGTCTGAAATATTGATGCTTTGGATCTGATTTTGTCGATGCTTTGGGTGATTGAGAACCCAAGAGGTGGTGGGGGTTTAAATAAGGCTATAAGCCCTGAGAATTGGCTTTAATTAAAAGGAGAAAGAAAAATCTAAAAAAATGGAAAATAGTGCATGCATCAAATCTGGCATGCTTGGCCATCAATTGGTTCATTGTATTTTATATTTCCAATGGATATCATCTCCAGAAAAGGAAAATTACGTGGGCTCAGTTTTGATTTATAAAGAAATGCATGAATTTCTTGATTTGTTTTGCTGATTAAGGCCCATTTGGAATTGCTTTTTTTCACCAAAAATCTGCTTCATTTTAAAGTTAAACAGTTTAAGGTGTTTGGTTAAAATAAAATATTCCGATTATTTAAAAAGCAGTGACCTTTTGACAGGTAGCTTTTAAAAGTAAACTCTGGATTGCTTTTCAAAGTTGCTTTCAAAAAAAGTAGAAATGAACATTTAATGAAATTTTTTTAATTCCCAAAATACCATCATTCATTATAAAAAATGACACCACCTCCACTCCATCACCACCACTACCACCACATGATTAGTACATAACACTTTTCAACATCATATCTATTTTAATCATTATTTACAGTTACAACAATTTTATATTAAAATTTATCAAATTATTTTGACACTGCTTTTAGTCATTATTTTGTACCAAACAATTTTATGTTAAAAATATTGTTTACCAAATATTGAGCTGCTTTACTTTACAGCTAATTATTTTCAAAGCACATCATAAGCAACATTTTTAAGAGCGACAACATTCCCAAACTAGGCCTAAATCCCTTACTTTGTGCTAATTACTGCCAAGTGTTACATAGGACCCCAAGCTTATCTAAACTAAAAATAAAAAATAAAGGAAAGAAAAATAACCATTAATTAATGTTGATTATTTTTCCTGGGTGGATACACTATTCATATTGTTGTGAATCAAGCTATAATGATCTTAGATATGCAAATCTGATATATCAATTACACAATTAAGGCACCGATGCTTTATAATCCTTTCTTCTTCCTTTTTTAACAGCTTGACAACCCTAGTTTTATTTTTAATCAATGGAAATCGACTGAGTTTTGTATTTTGATTTGGGGGGGCGGGGGCGAAATCAGCCAAACTGATCAGTCAAATAGAACTAATCGACTGAGTTTTGTAGTTTGATTTGATTTGGTCTATATGGAAACTACATAAATTGAACCAAATCACATGTGCTAAGTTTTTTGTTTTGGCACTTGACGTTTTCTTTTTTTTTTTTTTTTTTGTAAATTTAAATTTATTTTAGAATTAAAAAAGAATAATTTTCTTATTGTGTTCCATAAAAATAAGATTTATTATCTGATTTTTCTATTAATTCTAATTGTTTTAATATGAAAAAGTTGATATTAAGTTTAATTAAATAAGGATAATCTGGTAAATTCACACTTTTTCATATTTAAAAAAATTAAAATCAAAAGAAAAATCAGATAATTGATCATATTTTTATGGAACACAACTATCTATTATCTTTTTTAATTCTAAAATAAATTTTTAAACAATAAAATAAAAAATGCCTCCCGCATGCGAGGAGAGGCTAGTTCCACACATCGGCATCAATTTGTAAAATATGTTAGTTTGCTATTTTGGTGGAATATTGAATGTTATTAGAGCAACTCCACTCATTTGCCCATGGCAACTGCAGGGAAAGGGGGGGGGGGGGGTTGGGGGGCTACGGCAGCACTATTCATGTGAATAGTGATTTCCCTTGCAAAAAGCAATGTGTGTTTCCACCCGTTGCCATGGCAAAGGGCAATTACTATTCATTTTTTGTTTTTTTCCAAATTTTTGGACCTCAATAATTAATTTAGATAATATTTTTTTTTACCTCAATCATTAAGAATTACTACTAATAAAATAAAATACATGAATTACAACTACTTTAATACAAAACATGAAAAATACAAATAAATAAAAGGTATGCCAACTAATTTAATGGTTTTGATCATTTAACAAATCCGTGTTGCTAGGTCTATTGTCACAGAATAGTCTTCTTTTCATAACATCCCTTTGTTCTAGCTTCCAAAATTGTTTTGTTTCAGAGGACATATGGCTTGTATCCATGGCCATGGTTTCCCGATCCTTCTTGTCAATGTGTTCTTTGTGCAAATACTCCCTTTCTTTTACATATTCTGCTTCGAATTGTCATCTCGTTCTCTTGGTGTTTCAGGTCCATTTCAATTCTTATGGCGCTTTGCCTTGCAATTTCCTCCAAATTTTTTGATGTATTAATGCTAGAATTACTCACTTTCTTCGCCTTCACAGCCTTTCAGCCAATGGGCCTCGGCTCCTTTTCAATGGGTGAGTCTTGACTCATAGGGGAATAGAAAGGTGAATCCGATATCGTTGAATCATGGAGTGGTGTCTCGTTTAACATAACAGGGGGACTCGTGGGAATAATTGTGAAGCGTTTGCAATTTTTCACCACCTCCCAACATTCTTGATGGTTGAAAGATTTTTTGCCTTGCCCAGTTGCACCAAACCACATATGTGCTTGCATAATCTAGTAACATAAAAAACATAATGGAAATGCAATTAACCTTACAAATATATTGGAAATGCAAGAAATATTAACAAAATATTATTTATGCAATAAATATTAAGAAAAAATTGGAAATGCAAGAAATATTAACAAAATATTGAAAATGCAAGAAACATTTAAATATATATATATTAGGACATTAAAACGAAAATTACAAAATATTTACCTCGCTACTAAGATTTTCCCCGCTTCTATGGTTGTCCCTCACTTTTGCCAAGGCATCTCTCCATTTTCCCAACTTTTTATTGAGAATTTTCCACCTACTAGACAATGTCATTTCCGTAACAGTTCGAACCCGGAACTCTTTCACAAAATTTGCCATGAATTTTTTTCGACATATGACAAAATTTCATCTCATTGCCTGGCACGGGACAATGACTAATTTGGACCCAACACTCACACAAGAAAACATCTTCCATGGTGCTCCACGCCCCTCCAATTTCGATAGAAGAAGCCATAAATATAAGAAATAAAAATACAATTTGAAAGAGAATAAAATGTTGAGTAAATAGTGAATAATAGTAGAAGTAGAATAAAATATATGAGGATTGGTGTTGAAAGTGAAGGGTATTGATAGGTATTTATAGAAAAAAAAATTCAAAATTTTTGGGTATTTTTTTTCAATATTTTATAGCAAAAAAAAAGCCAGTCGTTGGATTGGAGGAGGAGAAGCAGATCGGAGTGCCCAGGTGAAGACACGTGTCTTTTAGTCGTTGGAAACGCACATGGCTGACATCAGTGCACGCGAGTTCAAATTTTTTTTACCGCGATTTTAACCATTGGCGGTAAAAAAAATTTGAACAGCACACTGATGTCATCCTCCCCCTCAAGCTGCAGGTTAGGCGAGACTTGACTTTGAGCCAGCCCGTCTTCGTGGGTCCCACATCTAACCTGGGCAAAAGTGGCCCGCTGAAACTGGGTTTTTCGCTTGGCCTCCCCCCAGCCCGGGCTTGGGCTCCTTGGTGGAGTCGCTCTTAGGATGTTATAAGTTTAGAAATTGGAATGGTGAATGCAACTTTATATGTCCTCTTGAAATTGTTAAGATTTTTTTTTTTTTTGGATAAAGTTAAGATTGTTTTTTGAGCAACTGTTAAGTTGTTGATTTTGGCTTCACAAGCTGACAAGAAGTAAGAAATATTTGATGTGATTGTTTCAACATTCACGTATAAAGTTGTGGATGACCATTAAATTTTTTTTATAAAAAAAATGTAATGTTTCATTTCACTTGACTACTAGATTTGGAAAGTGTATAAATACAAATTCTGTAAAAGTTTCATCCAAACCAGAGATCGTTTAGCCACTTGAATATATTGTGAACATTTCCTTCGTTATCGAAAACATCGTGTTCCTGTAAGTTTTATTGCTTATTCAATGTCAAAGCACCACACAAACAATTAAGATTTTGTTTAACAAAGCCGGACAGCACTAGGAACCATCAACTATAGGGAAATGCTAAAAGTTTATTAACCAAGGGGGCAAAGTTTGTTATCTTCCTTGCAGCGTATGCGCTTCCAACTTTCTTACAACACCATACTATAAACTAAGATTTCATTTAACAAAGCCAGGAATCACTAGCAGCTACAGAGCAATACAAGGAGTTTATTGATAAAGGGGGCATAAGTTTACAACACCTGCCTGAGAATGAGGCAAATTATTTCCATTGCAGCCTTGACATATATGTGCTCCAACTTCTGTCCATAAAAAAATTGAAGATATGAAGCATAATTAAACAAAGGATCATGTCAACCGAATAAGATTTTGTTTAGAAAACAGCCAGGAAGCACCAACAACTATATGGAAATGCAAGGAGTTTACTGATAAAAGTTTACATCACCTGCTTAAGCATGAGGCTGTACATTATCATTCCAAATGCAGCCTTGAAACCATGTTCTCTGACTTCTGTCAATGGAAATGAAATATTGTAAGCATAATTAAAGAAAAATATAGTAAAGGGTGTTAACTGAATATATTTCGTGGCTCAGACCGATTGACGTAAAGTATGCAGTATTTCTAAGGGCCAGGAGATATATAGGTAAATAATTCTCAGGTTCTTCAACTGTCAGTCTAGAATCTCAGTGACTCGGCCTAGAAAGTATACATGCATTTTACAAGCCAAAAATATAATAAACAATTTTAAACAGGCCCAGCCTTGTCAGCAGGCCTTGAATTTTCCCAAATTGAACAAATGAAGAAGATTAGTATTATCAACTAATCATAGTCCTAGTTCTAAGGTTAATGCTTTACCATTTCTAACTTATCTGTCACCATATGAAAAAAAGAACAAGAAAAGAAAACCAATCTGTCACATGAGCAGAATATTTTGCCGACTGAGATGTGGCAAACTTGCATGCATTAGTTTGATGTTGCTCATTGTTGCATCTCAAGATTAGAGCTGAGGATTTTCAACTTGGAAAAACTATAACAAAATTGAATTTCTAAGTCTGCTGCTGCAATAAATTACTAATTCACTACAATATTTCGCTTAACTTTTTATTTTTCAATTTTAATTTTCTGCAAGTTACTATCAGAATAAGGCAGCAGTAGCAACTGACCTGCTCAGAATGAGGCAAATATTTCCCATCAAATACTAGGGCTACCCGGTCCTTGCCATCCACACCTTTAACTTTGTCGACTGAACAGTAGAAATCTATAGCTGACATACTATACGTAAAACAAGAATGATCAGTTAAAGAAACAAAAAACCAAAATACATTTTTATAGCCAGGTATATTGGTTAAAACATGTCATATGCAAATTTCACAACAGTTTTTGCAACAACCAACTCAGCAAAGTTCATCAAGAACCAGTGTGTCAAAAATTTTATTGTAATTCTATAGCATTTTAAATCAAGTCACAAAGACGCAAAATGAAACTTACATGCCATCACCAAATTCCTCGTTGATAATCTCCTTGATGCTTTCACCAAAATGCATAACTGCTTCATTCAACCTACAGAATTGAAAATCAGCAAATGGAAGGCATACCAGCTAGAAGGATAATTCATAACTTTAAGGAAAGAGTAAGCTCCTTTGACCTATTCTTAACATCAAGATCTTTGTAAAATATGACGGTAATGAATGTGACTATCATGGCGGGTGTAGCATATTAAACCTTCCAAGGAACAATATCAGCTTTGCACTGAATTTCAATATCATCATTGTTTCATATATTTTATCAATATTTTCATTATTACACCTCTTACATTCCAATTGGATTCATGATACTGTGGGACTCAAACCATTTGAGACAGTCAGGGAAATAAATGCTGGAAAATAGTTGGGTTCCATAGTATCTTCTTTTAGCCTCAATTACATCCATTTTAACACAAGAAAACAAGATCCACTTCACCATCAGTATACCAATATCAATATGATAACCCATATAATCCACAGAGACCTTCATCATAGTTTTAAGCCTTAAATCAATGCTTATAAACAATTAACAATATGGTTTATATATTATATATGTATAAGCCATCCAAACTGCTTTTCATCACTCCAAAACAAAACCCATTTGATTATCAGAAGTTATAACCTAAACTCGTGAAAAATTAAAGGACACAAATTGAGATGACCCACCTGTAAATAGTGGGATCTTGGATCAAATTAGGGTCATAGGACCTCAAGGGTGGAATCATCATCTCCTTAATGAGCTCTTGGGGCAGGTCGGGCAGGGCAGCCTGCAACTTAGGGGCAGTTTCAGGCTTGAGCTGAGCTTGGCGCCTCAGAAGCTGAGCAACATACACGTTGGTGAGGTCTGTCTCCTTCGCTAGCTGACTGTAGGACTTGCCAGACTTGCGCTTCACAGACTGAAGCTGATGGGTTATGAATGCTTTGTTCTCTGCCATTTCAATTTTCTTTCTCTCACTCTCTGACTCTGTCTGAGTCCCTGTGTGCTTTTATAGACACATACGCAAGGTCACTGTTGGAGCTTTACAGATTTTTGAGAGGGAAGCCCAATGATGTTGGGTTGGGTTTCTTTGGATAAGTTATGGCGGCTAACCTTTATATGATTTCTTTACTAAGAGATTTTAAGTTCGAATTCTCTTCTTTTTTGATAATTTTTTTATATGCTTTTATATAATTTTTTGGGTTGCGATTCTACCAATTCTAATAATGTTAAGCGAGTGAAAAGAGTATTAAGTAAGCGATTTTTTAGAGGAAAAAAATTGCCAAACTTCGCTTTAATGATGAAAAAGTGGACCTAGGATTGCTCCAAATCACATAGTGGGTCCTTCGCAAGTGAATTCCATTAATTGAAAATGCATCATGTAATCAACATCCAGAAAAATAACAAAAAGAATAACTCAACAAATTGAATAAAATTCTAATGTCCTTAAGAAAAGGCTAAGTTTTTTATTTTAAAACTTTCCTAAGTTTTTTATTTAGGGTTCAAAAAGTCATTGTAAGTGAAACATATTAGCAAATTAGCAAGAAGATTATTCAAGATTCAAGCAATAACATACTAGGAATGGCCACACATATTTTAATTGCCTCTTTTAGCCAGGTCACTTTCTCTGGGATTACCTTGCAAAAGAAGGAACAAATTTACTTCCTTTATAACGGGAACCTAGAGAATCAAATAATATGTGCACCTTCTTAACAACCAAAAAGCTACGCGCTCTTAATCACTCTCTCGTTGTGTCTTTGAGTGGTTGGAACTTGGCTGGGCTATATCCATGGCTGTCATTAAGGCCACAATGGTTCTTTTCTTCTTGATTGGACTTGTTTTTTCTCAAGATTGTGTACCTACAGAGTCGTCTGCAAAGAATCTCCCTACTTCTGTCGTTGACATGCCTCATGGTGAGTTCTTTTTCTGAACCTCGTTGTACAAAAGATTTTCTTTTTGTTACTTCAATGCTTTTGAGAGATTGAGAATTAACGCATAAATGTATACATATATATTGTTCCAGGAACTTAACCCTATAGCCTCGTTTAATGGCTTGGCCTAAACTCAATTGGAATTGAGTATGAGCCGTCTCACACCTTTAGATGAGAATTCTAAACTCGATTGGATTGTTGTCCAATTAATATGTTCAGTTCTCGGCATTTATAAGTTTACCAAACATTGGTCATGACATTAGTCCAACTAAATTGAAATAGTCCAGCCACCAATCGAGGTCTATATATGCATAAACTACTTCCTAGCTACATGGTTACTATGTGCTTTATTTTTGGCTAGCTTCTAATTGATCCTTAAAAAATATCCGGCATAATGATTTATTAAGTTAAACTGATTTCTATATACTTTCTTTCATATAATATCAAATTATATGAACACTGAATAATATTCCTGACTTCAAAGTGATTAATTATATTAACGTACGGTTTAAACATGTGCAGATCTACATCCATGCAGCCCCACAGATTATCGCATAATGCAAGAAACTGAGCAAGATTTTATGTCAAGCATCAATGAAAACCACTCTGGGTCGGATGATGAGATCAAGGTCACAACCAAACTATCAAAGTCAATCAAAGCTTCCCCTTCCCCTGACACTTCTGGTGCTCCAAAAATAGGATCTATGGAAAAAAATGTTCTTCTCATCGTTGCCATTTTTCTTCTTCTAACAGTTGCTGGTCCTTTTATTGCTTTGGTCATGCTTGGCATTATTCCATTCTTGTTATATATGGCGACACGATGACCATGCCGGGTGAGGAAATAGCGAGCTGTAGGCTTAAGATGATCTGTTTTGTATATCATCCTGTTTTCTTCCTTTGTTAATAATTAACCATATCTTATTGAAATTGTTTACTTCAAAAGTGTTTTTTTTTTCTTATTAAGAGAGAGGGTGATTCGAACTTAATAAACTTCTTTCAACATGAGTGACATATTTAGCGAAGTTGATATGTCACTAGATCAAGAGCTAGTTGGTATGATTGCAAAGTCGCTTAAAGTTATTAGCAAACTAACAAAAGCTATTAAAATTGTTATATTATGAATATCGCATCTAATTTTTTCTCCATATATAATTAATCAATTACCAAAGGCTCATACATCGCTTATGCACATCTAATTAATACTAGAGGGACAAAAATAAGGATTCGGATCCTCTGGTATGATTTTCTCTTCCATGATTTGCTTGATTTTTATTCTCCACATGTCACCTCATTAAAATTTAATATAAATGACTTGACACATCATCCTTAAAATAAAATCTCAATTTACTGCTAAATGATAATGTGTAAAGTTTAAATTCCTTAGATTAAATTTTAATGAAATTGCATGTGGAGAACGAAAGTCAAGCAGATGATGTCCAGAAATAAATCCCAAACTACAATATCATTTATCCAATTTATTGGATTATATATAGATATATACTGATCATCCATTAGATTTCCCCTTGTCTGCACTCGTTGAAGATTCTATTGAGTTTTTAGAAATTAAAATATCACTATATATAATATTATCTGTTGCATTATTTGATTATATCTAGAATTTATATTTTTAAGTCTCTATTTGAATGATTATATAATTAAACATAGATCACGCAAACCATTCATCTTGATCATGACCCATGTCGACAAAATTACGTACTTAGATATTTTGGCATTGTATATTGTTGGCCCTACTTGACAAACTACTCTGCCAAACAACGTTAATTTATTATGTATATGGACTAGGAAGCTTCTGATCAACTACCGTTTGATTTATTCCCATGGTATAGGTGTAATCTAAGATAGATTCCTTATTTAAGAAAAGACGTAACCATATATTACTCTTGGCGCTTTTTCACAATATACATAATTCAACTTAAACCGTCTATCATGTATGTCTTTTTCTCCTCGCAGAGTATCGTGAGGTTTGAAGATATGTGTTTACATATTTTGGGGAAAAAGAAGAAGTTATATTTCTATTTAAATCGGTGCACTAGATGCTAGGTTATATTTTATGAGTTATTGACTTATTGAGGTTTGATAAGAGTTTAAATTAGGTTATACGTACCTTGCGGCTCAAAATCTTGTGAATTAAGAAAAATTATTTTGAAGCCAATTAAAGCATATTTATTTCCTTTTGTGTGAACTGTTGCTTGATAGTCAAGTCGAACCTTGGTGATGAGTAGAGACGACCCTATATAAGTGCTTTCATTAGACATATTCTCTAACCTTAATATCATCATAAAGAGAGAACTGGAACATTTTCTAAGAGAGAGAGAGGCAGAGTCCTTAAGCCGTTCGTGTCGTGTTACTTGTTTGCTGCCGATATTGCTGTCATTGAATGAGTTCAGAGGTTGTGTATTCCAGAAAATGGTGTCAGGTATGTTTATATGTATTTTAGTTTCGTGTGAAAGATCATGGACGCAAATAGAATCTAACCCAAAAAAAAAAAAGCTTGCCGAGAGCTAAGATTTTTGGGGTAGACATTGCAGAAAAAGGAAGAAGAAGAAAAAAAAAGAAGAATAAATTGCTAGAGGATGTTAAGTTTCTTGTTAATCCAATTAGGGCATTTTATTTCTTTTTTTAAGGATGATTTATGAACTTTAAATCCCTAAGATTAAATTTTGATGAGATGACGTGTGGATAACAAAAATCAAATAAATCATGACAAAAAAGTAAGAATGGTATAATAAGATTTTTATATATATAACAATTGACAGGAGAGAGTGTCTTTTCAACAATATAAACAATAAAAAAGTCAATCAAAACTTTTAACCCTTGTATGGATAACGAAATTTGAAGTCCCCATTACTGAAGCAACATATTATAAAGCAAACTCATTTTTAAAAAAAGAAAAAATACGTTTGTCGTATATGTTTGTACAGAAATACGTTTGCCGAATAAAAAAGCAATCAGTCGAGGTCTATAAAAAGGTTATTGGCTTTGGCAAGTGAAGTGGGAAGACCAAGTTCAATAAATTACAGAGAGCTAACTAGAGCTGCACAAACAAAGGCATGGCAGCTGAAGAAGGGCAAAGGGTCGATCAGTACACACAAG
This sequence comes from Prunus fruticosa, assembly GCA_018703695.1. NCBI lineage: Eukaryota > Viridiplantae > Streptophyta > Magnoliopsida > Rosales > Rosaceae > Prunus > Prunus fruticosa. The sequence continues at coordinate 4,495,870 of CM031917.1, forward strand.
ATGGGACTGTGGATCTTAAAGGAAACCCTGTCCTTCGATCCAAGAGAGGTGGATGGACTGCTTGCTCCTTTGTTGTTGGTACGTATCTCTCTCTCTCTCTCTCTCCTAGTTTATTGTTCTGGGAAGTTGTTAATTTGGGCAGATTATAATTGGTCTGATTTCTGAGCCAAGCAACTCTTTTGTGATGAGAAGTTTTATTGGTTCTGTGTCTGAAAATTTGCATGAAGAAGATATTAAGAAGTCAGTGGATGATGAAATTGCATGAACTTTCACTGATTTGCTTAATTAATTACCAGCTTATATATTATTGTGCGTTAATTGTGATTGGTTGACTGATCTGGCTCATGAATGAATGTGTGTACCCACTCTCACTACCTACTTAGAGCATCCACAATTTATTTCCCCATTGCTCACACACCACACCTCTCTCAGTACCTAACCCAACACATATAGTTGGCTGGCTAACATTGCTTGCATTTACACTGCTATACTATACTCTCTCTCTCTCTCTCTCTCTCTCTCTCTCTCTCTCTCTCTCTCCTGAGCACACAAAAACAAACAAATAGCATTGCACCAGCTTCCATACAAGTCTTAGGTCAGTCACATGATGAAACAGATTCACATTTCTATATTTGCACTTATTCTTTTTGTCCCTTTGGGGTTCTTGAAAAAGTGTAGACTAAGCTTACTACAAGTTAAACCTACAATTGTTTAAAATGAAAACTGTAAGTAATCAATCTTAGTAATATTGCTTTGATTATTTTAAGAAAATAATATATTTCAAAAAACAAAAAAACAATTGTTGCTTTAGATATTTATTTTGTCTCTGGCCTTCATCGATCAATTTAAGAGTAATACAGAAGAAATCAATCATTTGTAGATAACTTTAAAAGTATAGTACACCGAAAACTTCAGAGATGTTAGTGTAAATGCATGCAATTTCTTCCCCCTAGTTGATTTTCTATGTCCACATATATCCATATGGCCAACTTGGACTTTAAATGCATGCAATTTCTTCCCCACTAGTTGATTGTCTTTGACTTAATACATTGCAGTGTATGAGGTGTTTGAACGCATGGCATATTATGGAATATCGTCGAATTTGGTTGTGTATTTGACCAACAAGCTTCACCAAGGGACTGTGACTTCTGCGAATAATGTGACCAATTGGGTTGGCACCATTTGGATCACTCCTATTTTGGGAGCATATGTGGCCGACGCTCATCTGGGTCGTTATTGGACGTTTCTCATTGCTTCCATTATCTATCTATCAGTAAGTCGTTCAAACCACTCATGCACTTTTGACTGGTCTAAGTCAACATATTTGTTTAGACCGTCCATTTCTACCATGATTTCAAACGCAAGTGTGTCGTTATTCGAGTACAAAAAGACAAAGCACGTATTGGACTAATTGCATGCTACACGATTATTTTGGAAGACGTCGCTGTCATCTAGACTCTGTCTGATGTCACAACTAGGCGACTACTTTGAATTTTTCTGGCCGGCGCCGGTCATATGTATAGTTTAGGTATACGTCTTTTTCTACATCATTGTCTACGCCTATACATTTTCGTATTTTTCTATTGAGTCAACTATATAGGTCCACATTATAATCAACCCATGCATGTGGATATATGTACGAGGGGCATGATGATGTCAAGATTGGGTTGAGAAAAATACAAGAATGACAAATTAATTAATTATTTGATGGGGCTTAATTAATTATCTAATCTCATCATTTGTTTGTTTGTTTTTTTTTTATAATTAATTTGCAGGGAATGTCTGTATTAACCCTAGCAGTTTCACTTCCTTCTTTGAAACCACCTCCCTGCCGAGATCCCCATGTCGAAAACTGCAAGAAGGCCTCCCCGTTACATCTAGCTGTGTTCTATGGTGCCCTCTACACTCTTGCCATTGGAACAGGTGGAACAAAACCCAACATATCAACCATTGGAGCAGACCAGTTTGATGATTTTGATCCCAAAGAGAAGAACCATAAGCTCTCCTTCTTCAACTGGTGGATGTTCAGCATCTTCTTTGGCACACTCTTTGCCAACACAGTTCTTGTCTACATACAAGACAATGTTGGCTGGGCCTTGGGCTATGGCCTTCCAACTCTTGGCCTTCTTATATCTGTTATAATCTTCTTGGCTGGCACACCATTTTACAGGCACAAGGTGCCTACTGGCAGCCCCTTCACAAGGATGGCTAAGGTCATAGTTGCTGCAGTGAGGAAATGGAGTGTGACTCTGCCTAGTGACCCTAAGGAGCTCCATGAGCTTAACTTGGAGGATTATACAAAGACAGGAAAATTCAGAATTGATTCCACACCAACCTTAAGGTTTGTAAATATACATTCATTGACTTGGGCTTTTTTTTAGGTAACTCTGTTCTGAAGATTTGGTGATGTGTATATTCATGCAGGTTCCTCAACAAAGCTGCTGTGAAAACAGGCTCAAACAGTCCATGGAAGCTATGCTCAGTAACCCAAATAGAGGAGACCAAGCAAATGATACGAATGGTCCCAATCTTGGTAGCCACATTTGTACCAAGCACTATGGTGGCACAAATAAATACCTTGTTTGTAAAGCAAGGCACCACCCTTGATCGAGCCATCGGGAGCTTCAAAATCCCCCCTGCAAGTTTATCTGGATTTGTGACCCTCTCCATGCTTGTCAGCGTCGTGCTCTATGACCGGTTCTTCGTCAAGATCATGCAAAAGTTGACAAAAAATCCTAGAGGAATCACTCTCCTTCAAAGAATGGCAATTGGAATGCTTTTCCACATTATTATTATGGTCATTGCATCTCTAACCGAGAGGTATAGGCTTAATCTTGCAAAGGAACATGGCGTAGTCGAAAATGGAGGACAAGTTCCCATAACCATATTTATTTTACTTCCCCAATTTGTGCTCATGGGAACAGCTGATGCTTTTCTAGAGGTTGCCAAGATTGAGTTCTTCTATGACCAGGCACCTGAAAGTATGAAGAGTCTTGGGACTTCTTATGCCATGACCACTTTGGGGATGGGAAACTTTCTTAGCAGCTTCCTTCTTTCAACAGTTTCTCACATCACCAAGAAGCATGGTCACAAAGGATGGATTCTGAACAACCTAAATGCTTCTCATCTTGACTACTACTATGCATTTTTCACCGTACTAAATGTCTTGAACTTCATTTTCTTCTTGGTTATGACTAAGATGTATGTGTACAAGGCTGAAATTTCGGATTCGATAAAAGTACTCACAGAAGAATTGAGGGAGACAACCTACAAGCCATCTGACAAAGAAGAATCCTAGACATATCTAAAATAAGCAACCTATGCCGCAGAAATTGAAGATGAAACTGAAATTGTTGACAGTCCCCAGCTCTATTTGTTAAAGAGGCCTTTAACAGAGCTTCTAGATAGGAATGGTGGATCATGGAGTGTGTAAGGGAGGGGGGAAAATATAAAGCTGTGAATGCTTGCTAGTATTTTCCTGTAAGTACATCATTAGAAGTTAAAATATATAGTACTTACTACTTCCAGTTCTCAAATGAAGGATGTGTTCATGAATATCTTAGAATATCTGAATAGAAACAATTTCTTGAAACTCTTGTCAATAACTTTAATAATGGTGGTAGGACAAATATATTCAGAGTTCAATTTGTTTTGTAAACTTGGATGAAAGACAAGAAAAATGACCTTCACAAACTCCATTTGCCCAATGCCTACAAATAATGATAACGAATTTGTACAATCATCTCTCAATCCCCAGCAATATATTGGTTTAGCATTAAAAGTTCAGGAAATTTGGATACAATGTGCCCCGTCACATTTCCCTCAAATTTTCTTTTTGGTCACACTGCTGGAAGTTAGTATTAGAATGCACCAAGGATACGAACACACTGATTTCAAAATGTACATGAAAATTCATCCTCATCACCTCCTCTTTGCTAGCTGGAATGTCCTCTTTAAGAATTGGTTTGCTGCTTTGTCATTCCTGTGGCACAAAACCCTCAATATTGTGTTTGGATCTGACCCGTTCCATCTTCCTGTTGTTGGAGGCATGGGCAGCCTTTGCCCTGAACCCGCAACTCCAATACCACTTGTTTCGCAAGTCACAATGCTGAAATCTTCCATGAGTTGTTCAGTACATTGCCCCATCAATTCTATCACCCCTTCCGTTGTCTCCCCTTCGTGTTCCACCACATCCTTGGCTATCAACCCTTCTCCACAAGTGCAAAAAACCCGTTTTAAGCTGTCCAAGTCTTCCTCAATCATCTCATGGTCAGTTCGGTAAAACACCCGGGAGCTTCCTCCAGCAACCAAAACCATAAGGAACGCTTCAAAAGAGGCCCTCATTACTTCTTTTATCGCCAAGGCCTGAGCTCTGTCGGTGAGGATTGCACCCAAGAGAGTCAGGTTCTGCTTGAGAATCCGCAATGCAGGTTTAATTCGTGCATTGGCTACATCACCAAGGTAGAGGCTATCATAGAAGACAGAGTTTGAGTCAAGGAAGATCAAGCGGTAGGCAGCTACTTCTGAGACATGTTGGCATGCTGCTTGGATGGCTAAGTGGGCAAGTTCAAAGTAGGAAGAGGCATTGCCGTGATTCCTGCGGCTGTTGGAACAACGGCTACGGGGTGTTGAAGGAACGATTTTAGGGGAGAGGGAGAGGTTTTTGTCAAGAGAATGAAGGTGGGAGAGAAGATAGTGCAAGGTGTTGAGGCGGATGTAGAGGCGTTGCGTTCCTCTGCTTGTTGATGGGCGAGGATTGTTACCGTCATTTATTCCATTTGGGTGACAATCTTCTGCTCCAATACTACATGGGCTAGCTTTTTTCCAGAGTTTGAGGAACTTCGAGTCCCGGTTACATCTTGTTAGAGGAGGAAGCGTGGGGATATAACTTTGTTTTGAACCTGAGATAGAAAGACTTTGATTAACTCAAAAGCTTCCAAGAATCTTAAACTCCTACCAAAATATACTTTGACATAAAAAAATATGGATATTAAGAAACATGTCATGTATCTCCATGATCTTACCACATGAAGCAACAAATGTAGTATAGTCCTTGAAAAGATGCTCCAACCCATTAGCAAGATCATGAACTATATTTTCAGTAATTCCTATTGGAATTTCAAAGAAGTCCTCCACTGTTTCCTTGGCCAATTTCATTAGCTCCTCAGCTGATTGTGCATATGGCTCCGATTTGGACTTCGGATTCCATGTCTGCAACACAGATTACTTGTTCAAGTAAGTCAATTTTAATAAGATTTGATTGTAAAGCAAAGCTTAAAACTTACCTCGCTTTCTTTTGCTCTGTTAACACACTCTTTCCCCCTTTCAATCTCTCATTAATCCATATTTTCAAGAGGTTCATAATGATTGAATCCACTTCATATGGAACCATCTCTCTCACAATTGCTTTGCCACCATCTTCACATTCAGCAGAGTCCTCAACCACCATTTGGAGCAGAACCTTTTCTAGCTTTCCTGCCCTCTGCAATATCTCAACTGTCTCAGATGTAAGTGTGGAGACCCCATTTAAGTATTGCTTTAGTACAGCTCCATAGCAATTGTGCAGTGTCACGGCTGCGACCCCAGCTGCAGTTATGTGCCACCTCTTCAGTATGGGACTGAAGCTCTCCCTCTCTTTCAAGGCTAAATCCTCTGTCTCTTTGGCCAGATTAAGCAATGCTTCAGTCACGACGTCCTCTGCCACTTCAGTGACATTCCCAGCTTCCATAATCTGTTGTAAGACACAAAAAAGGGAAGATTAGAAGCAAATCACACTTATTTACAACACTATGTATAATGGGAAATGTCTCTTGTCACACTAGCATGCTATCTCACCAAATTGTGAATTAAATTTAATGCACACTTGTCTTGAAGAATTTAGAAGAATCTAGAAAAAAGTAGAAACTCAAAACTCAAGCTTTAAGATATAATTGTTGAAGACATTCTAGAAAAGTCATAATAAAAATCTTGTAAACTAGTGGCTATGAGAAGAAAGCCAAGTCCACCGACTTGGACAATGGTGGCAGCCTATATCTATAAATAGGTGTTGCCTCTTGTATAAGTGAGCTAAGAAAGAAGAGGCCAATAAGCCAGAAAATAGGAAAAAGGCCAATAAGCCTAGTAAACAGTTTCTAGTTGTTGAAGGCCAAGAAGCCTAGTCCTCTATAAAGCCTTGTTTCCATCTATTTGTTGAATAAATAAAATCACTTTGTTGTTCACCCTAAAAACCCAACAACATATAAAAAAACTAGTTAACATTACTCAAAATATAGTAGTAATTAAGGAGCACATAAATACCTTTGCAAAAGCGCTTTTCATGGAAGATCGAATGTAGTAATCCACACGATCACCGGAGTTGTCCACCACCTTAATATCACCTTTCACGCCTCCTCCCCTTTCTGTGATTGTAACATCTTCACCCAAGATCTTGGAAGAAGACAAGGCCAAAGGGAGAAGGTTCTCAATTTGGCCAACTGTTCCCCTTTGGAAATAATCATGGTAGCCCAACAATTTCTTTTCTGCCCACCCCTGCATAGAGCTCAACACCGAAGACAAGATCTTCACATACAAAGCCTCCCTATCCGGCCTCTTGGCATTGTTCGCAACTTCAGCCAACATGGCATGTGCAGCACACAAAAGGTCAGGCTCAATCTGCGCGGTTGAGACATATTGCTGAAACAAAACCCATGTAAAGCACACGTTGTGTATAGGCCTAGTGATCCCCAATGTCGACCATGTCTTCTTCATGAGCTCGAGGAGCTCATCGACTTCATCGAGTACTAATGTCTCGTCTCTGATATCGAAGATTGAATAGAGAAGAGAAATATAGATGTGGATGTTGAGGGGATAGCCATCAGCCCAATGACAAACATCTGTTGGAGTTCCATTGGAGCTGCGCCATGATAAGGAGACAACAGAGTTGCAAAGGGTTCTCATGGTGTCTGAGTTCTTTCCAGTGTCTATGGCTTTGGTGTCAACCGTTCTTATGATCTCTCTAAGACGCATGGCGAATGTGTTGGACTTGTCTAGTGGGATTGAAGGGTGGAGAAGGAGGCCGGCTTCGAGGATCTTGAGTTGCCGCTTTTGCCAGAAATGGTACTCGTGGGGGTCGTTAAATTCGGAGGGCTTTAGGTGCCGAAGGAGCTCGAGTGGGAGGATTATGGTCTCTGCTCGCCTACCCATCTGCTCATTAAGAAGTTGAGTAAAATTATTTGTACCATATTTACAAACAGGGAAGAAAAGAATCACAATTGTAACGAAAGTGAGATTCACCATCTTCAATGTGCAATCAAGGCATTGTAAATTCCTACGATACATTTTATATCACTTTGTGTCTAAATTTTATATTTTATATTCATTAATTATCATGCAAACAAACGCACCTGACTCCCACATTGCATGTTTATATACATAGAAAATAGAAATGAATACGTACTTGGCCTACGAGGGTCCTCATGAGCGTCTTCCGGAGCCGATTATCGCTCCCTTCCGTGACCCTCATCTGCTGCCTCATGATCTCGGCCGACGTCATCGGCCGCCTCGGCCTCGACGGTGGCACGGTGAACGATATCCCGGGGGACCCACTACTATTCGATCCATTCGGAGAGGAGGGACTAGACCATCCACCATTTCCGGCGCCCGACACCATCCTCCTCGAAGGCGACCGCTTGAGCATCTTCAACCCAAGCGCCCGCTTCACCCGACTCGTCGGGGTCGTCACCACCCCATTGGGCTTCGACCCCGATCCGGACCCACCCCCATCCCCACCACCATTGTTGTTGCTAGTGCTATTATTGTTCTCGTGGTTAGAGTAGAAGACGAGGGCGGTTCGTCCCCCAAAGCCTGGGGCCGAACGACACGCGGTGAAAAAGATCTCGTACGCGGTCTCGCGTACGTCATCGCGGTCTATGCCCTCGAGCTTGCCAAAGGGCCAGATGAGGTCGGGGTCGGAGTCGTGGTAGTCGGGGCGGGGGCCGAGGAAGGAGCTGCATAGGGAGTCACGACGAGCGTGGTACTGGTGGCCTGGGCCCATGGCAGCTGCGGCGGCAGGCTACGAAAGGAGAGATGTAGCGGTCGGAGTCAGATATCCGGCGGGGGAGACAAAGCGGGCATTTCTCTCTTAAAAGAGGAGAAAAATAAAATAAAAAGGAGAGAGGATTTGAGAGGTGTGCGTGTGTGTGAGATGATTTGGTTGGTGTTGTGTTCGATTGGTTATGATTTATGACAGCGGTTTTGTGCGAGGAAAGAGAAGCGAGAGCCAAATACAGGAGAGAACCAAAACGCTGTTGTGCGAAGAAAACGAGATGCAATGCGACCTAGATAGCAAAGTCGCTTCCGAATATTTCTGCTCCTTCTTAATTTTTAGGGCTTGTCTGATATAGTCTACAATTTCTATTTTAACATTACCATCTTTATTTAGTTAAAACCCAATTTCAAACTTAAGATATAATAGGTCATAGTATTCCTATGTTTTACATCTGATAGCTTCATATTTTATTTATAATTTATTCCAAGCATTTCATTAACTGCCATAATTGTAATTAAACTCCTATTAATAGCATAGCAATCACCCCATTTCTTTTGGTTGCCATTCCCCTAAAATTGCAACAACAAAAAAAATGTAAATTACATATCCAATAATGTACATATGAAAAATATAAATATAAATATATATGTATAAAAATATAGGTATATTATTTACCAAACAAATTAACAAAATAGGTAGTTACTTTGTAATTGAATTTCCGTACATTTTCAGGAATTAAAATAGGTACACAATAATTTATAGAAAATAGGTATGTCGTATAATTGAAATTTATGCACTTTTTTATAAATTAAAAATAGGTACATTATTTAGAAGAAAAAATAAGTGCATTATACTAGGTAAATTGTTTTACTAGGTATACATTATTAGAGAAAAAAATAGGTACATTATTTAGAGAAAAAATAGATACAAAATTTAGCAAAAAATAGGTTCATTATACTAGGTAAATTGTTTTACTAGGTACATTATTTGGAGAGAAAAAATAAGTTCATTTAGAAAAAATAGGTTCATTAAAAAATGTTTTTCAAAAAACAAATAATAAATAGATTATCAAATTATTTTTCAACATAATTAGAATGTACACTATTATTCATAAAACTATAATAAAATAGAATACAAGTCGTATAATTCATAAAAGGAAAACAACATTAATTCCTAAATTTAATATTGAATTTAAATTACTAATAAGTTAAATAGATTACTAGTCGTAATTCATAAAAGGAAAACAACATTAATTCAAAAATAGATTACTAGTCGTAAATAGATTACTAATACTTTAATATGGAATTTAATATTTAATTTCAAATAAGTTTCTAAATTAATTCCTACATCCATTATAACTATTTGAGATCTTTCCAAATTCAACGTGTGTCATTAGTTACACCCTCATAACACAATAACTTATAAATAGGGTAGGTTTGAATCAAAATACAATAAATAGATTTAAGTTATATTAGGTAACTTGCTGTTGGATCCTAGTCATTGGGTATTATTTGAAAAATTGGTATTTAAATAGAAAACTAAAGGAAAGGGTTGTAGGTGATTTAAAATGAATTTTATGGGTCTAAGCTCAATTTACTATAATTTTTATTATTACTCTCTTAATTATTTGTTTAATTGTTTTTGTTTTTGCTAATCTTGGATTAGATTAATTAATATTCGTCTTCATCAAACAAACAGATTGATCTTGTTGTTAGATTCTACTTACACTCCAGCTCATTTGGAGAATGATTTGATTTAGCTTCACACGTACTTGCCTTGGTGTACCAGAAATTTGTTGGTTTCCCCACATTATTATCCACTAATCTCTTTTTGGTAATTAAGAGCATTTTTTTAACTGTAATTTGTCTGTCTTTTCTGTTTACGTTTATGCGCTCTACTTGCCACGAAGGCTTGACGTAGTGGCTCTATCTACACCTCATGTTTACTATTTCTCTGTTTGGGGAATTTTGCACCACATGATTTGTAACACTGTCCATCCACTTATGTTATAAAATCAACTCATATTATAATATGTCATCCTCCTAGACCATGGTGCAAAAATTCGTCATCCATTCATATTATAATATGTCGATAACTAAAATTACGTGGAGCTAGCTCTAACACAATAAGATGGATCGACTTTTGATATCATATGAGGTTGTCAAGGTACCGGGTGGTCCGTGGTCAATCTTTTAGGCACAAATATACAATATATGTCGCTAAACTAGTTTTAAAAAATGATCAACAATAGGTATGGATATTGGTAGGGGTGGGCATCAATCCGGCCGAATCGATGAAAACCGGCCAAACTAAACCGTAATTACCGGTTTGGTTTTCAAACCGTTTGACTTTTTCTTAATCAAAACCAAACCAAATCGGACCGTATATGGTTTGATTTGATTTGATTTGATTTTGAGCTTTTGTAATCCGGCTTAAACCAAACCGGACCGTTTATATGTATATTTATTTATTTTATTTTATTTTATATGTATAATACTCTAATTAGTTAATAACTATATATGAATATTTGAATTGAGCTATATTAGTTAGTGAAATATGAAGTTTTATGACCTTTTCAGTTTTAGGACGGTTTTACTCTAGAAGATGATTTATGTAAAAAGTAAGTTGTGAATTTGTTGGTTATAATTGGGCTAATAATGTTGAAAAAATGCAAAAAGAAAGAGAATTGGGCTTAGGCCCAAACCAGCCGAACCAAACCGAACAAAATCGTCTTAAATTGGTTTGGATTGGTTCGGTTTCCTTATAACTTTTATCCAAATTGAACCAAATCAAACCGTTATATTTTAATTGGTTCGGCCGTGATTTTTGACGTGAAACCGATCCAATTCGGACCGTGTCCATCCCTAGATATTAGTGTCCACAAAAGAAGTTTATATTGACAATTTTCGTGCCCAATATACTAAAGTGCTAATGCAAACTCTTTTTGTGTACACCAGCGTCAATACAAACTTCTTTTGTGGACACCAATAACCAATGCCGATGAATCATTTTTTTGGGTACGTAGTGCTACTAGAGTAGCAAAAGTAAGTCACTGTTTTACAGCAGTGGCCTTGTTATTTGTGACTTCTGCCCCATTTTCTAATGGTATCGGTGATCATTGTGGCTCATCAACGACTTGCCAGTTACCATCGATCTGAGGCAAGAGAAGCCCAACCCAACTAGGTCCTACAGTAAAAGATGCTCCCAACAGGGGTAGGCCCATCAACAACCGTTAAGGCCGCCTAAAGATATCCATATATACCCTGGCTGAGAACGTATTATTTTGTTTTTTTGACACTTTTCTACTTGTAGCATCTCTATCTCATAAAATGTTGTTTTCGTCTTCTTTAATTCATATTATAAGTTCTATAATTTAGATATCATTTGTTTATGAGAACTCCTTTTTTTAAGTAATTAAAATAGATCTATGGAGGATTCCATAATTTAAAAATATGATTTTGTAGCTTTCTTTTTCGCTTTTAGGTAGCTTGCGTGAGGGTTTGTTTTTTGGGCATTGCAGTTCTAAAATAATTGTTTAAGAGTTAACCCTCTTTAATAAAATTTCTTACTACACGTAAGCTCTATGATATATTGACTTGTTTAGTGATGATTTGTACGAATGTTGACTGAAATCAATTATATGGAAGAAGCTTCCGGAGATAAAAATTAAAAACAAAAAACAAACATCTCCGCGAGCCGTGTCCAAGTTTGTATGGCAAGATTACTAGTACTACACCATTGCTTTTCTCCGAAACCCATGCCCACCGCAGACAATAAGTCATTAAATTATTGCCACACAAAGTATCAAAATTGATGATCAATGAAACAAACTGCCTTGTTAAAAATAAATTAGGTGGAATAGGATCCCGATCCTCTGCTTGCTTGGTTTTTCTTTGTGAAGATCCGTTTGGATTTTATTCTAAATATGTTATTTCATTTAAAATATATCTAGAGACTACAAAATTGACAACACATCATCTTAAAATTTTTTAAAAACATTAATAATAAAATATCATGTACAACCATCTCTTAAAACATTTTAAAAAAAAAACATTAATAATAAAATATCATGTATATGGACTATACCTAATAGTTACTAATAAAATTGAGTTTATATTCATGTATGCTATATTGTTATTGGGATAATTCCCTTTACAATATGTGTTTTTATATTTTTTTTCTGTTGATCTAATAAAATTTTATCGCTTTTTTATATAAAAAAAAATTGAGTTTAATTCTCTTCATTTCAAATTCAAACACATGCACGTTTTTCGCGGCGGCTGAAAATTAAACATCAAAATGTTTGACTGGGACGCCGATTTGGATATATGGTGTCTAATTGATGACTAAGTTTCGATGAAACTTGACAACAACCAGGCAACCAAAAATGAGTGGATCGGTAAATGACTGGGACGCCAGAATCCGACAGAAGACAACTACCACTGTCCATGCTCCGTCTTTGTGAAAATCATATCAAATACGGAGATGCAGTGTTCTGAAAATGAATTGGGAACTAGAGAAGTGGGCATGTGGCAGTTAACCAGCACAAGGAGTCAAATCAATGGCTACGCTAATCGTCCTTGTTACTGCTCCATAGCTGTTAGGGGACCCACCAATCCCTTGTCTTTCTGCTCTATTTATTTTCCTCAAATTTTTTATCCTCCAGAAGCCTCTCTCTTCCTTCCATCACCAAATTTACAGAGAAAGAGGTTCAAAGAGTGTTTGTGTGTGTGTTGAAGATATATGGTAGGACTTAGCATAGTATTGGAAGGTCAAAAGCGAAGTGGTGATGTGGGCAAAAATATCCCACAAGTTATTAACAAAACCACCATGGTAGTATGGATATAATAGTAAATCTCTCTAAATATATATATATATATATATGTAATTATAATGCAACCATGCTGGCCCATTTATATTACTGAAAAGATTTTCCAAGCAAAAACATGAAAAAAGACAAGCAAATTGTGAGAAAAATGAACTCATCACATTATTGTCACATAATTAATTGATTAGGTATAAGAGACTATTTTATTCATTATGGGAGATTCACTATTATGCTCAATATAGGAACTCAAATTATAAAAAAAAACTTTATATGAAATGGAACTTTAAAAACACACCCAAAATCCATTTACAACATAACAAAAAAGCTTTTAATTTATTTTAAATTACAAAACTGTCATTGATTTCTTAAAACAAACTCAACTCCAAAACCTCATAAAAAAAGCCCAAAACATTCAGTAGGGCATCATAGTAATTTAATAATCAAAATTTAATTAAATAGGGCCAGTTGTTATTTTTTGGGTTTGTTTATAAAAATTAAATGGTGTGGGGTTTATTTATAATTTTAGTGCTAAAAATGAGTATATTACTAAATATCACCCATGTTCCTAGACCTTACTCGGCTTATCTATTTATGCAGAGAGAGAGAGAGAGTTTTTTAGTGGCCTTTTGGTTCCTTTTTCAGTGCTGCATTAGTTTCTCCTCCTCCAATCAAAGAGAAGAGAGAAAGAAGGAAGAGGGTTTAGGGGAATGCCTGTTATGTTTCGAGGGTTTTAGGCTTTTTGATCTGCAAATTAAACTCCAACAACTTGGAAGTGCTTCAAACTTTGTGGTAAGTTTTAGAGCTTTAAATTTCTCTGCAGAAAGTATAACATGAAGTCTACATTTGAGGAAAAACAGTGGAGTTTAGGCCTTCCATTCAACTTATTTTCCTTTACTTTCTTTTGCAGTTTTGATTCATTTGTTGTTGTTTTTTTTTCTTTTTAAATTCAAATGCAGAGAGAAAAGATGAGAGTGGCAGTGATTGGTGCTGGGATTAGTGGTTTGGTTTCCGCTTATGTTCTTGCAAAAGAAGGGGCGGAGGTGGTGGTGTTTGAGAAGGATGACTACTTGGGCGGCCATGCCAGGACTGTCACATTTGATGGTGTTGAATTGGACCTTGGCTTTATGGTCTTCAATCGTGTAAGTAATTATTATCTCAATGTCTTTGCTTATTTTTGCGAATAAAATCTCATATTTCATGATTGTTATGTATGTTTGAGTTTCAATTCTCCCCCTTTCAATATCGTTTATATAAGGAAAAAAAAATTATGCATATGTAAACATATTTTAAGCATCGTTTAAATCATTCTAAAAATAAATAAATTATTTTTTTTTTTAAAAAAAAACTTAACTTTTATCAGGTTTAAGTTAGTTTATATATATTAGGTTTGGTTTATGTTTCACTATTTAAACTTGTTTTATTTATACAAACGATATTGGGAGAGAGCTTGAATCGACCTCTGGTTCATAGATAAATGCTCTTAACCACTTGAATTACAAACTTCATGCAATTTTACTATTCAAACTTTAAACCTTGAAACTTAATTTTTTATTTTAATAAAAAACCTGAATTTTTTTCAAATATTATTTTAAACTTTAATTTCTTTACTAAAAGTTTAATTTTTTAAAAAATAACTCAAGCCTAATTAAATAGGAGCTAAAACGACCCTGCTTTAGTTTATTTTTTGGGTCAGAGAAAATGACCCTGCCTTATCTAAAAACTTCATAAAAAGAAAATGGCTATGATTTCCCCACTCCCATTTTCTCCACTTACACTCCCTTTTACTTTTTAACACTTTTTAATAAATTTTATTCTTTCTCTTTCCTATTCTACACTTACCCTACATTAATTTCTTTTTACTTCACTTTTATATTAGTTATTTTTCTTTATACTTAATTTTCTAACTTGCACTCCATTTTAAGTATTTTTTTTTCCTTTAATCGAGTAAGAAATTAAGTTTTTTTTTCTTCTCTTTAATACTAAAAATGGAGTGTAAGTTGGAAAATTAAGTATATAAAAAAATATATATATAAAAATGAAGTAAAAAAGAAATTAATGTATGGTAAAGATAAAATAGGAAAGAGAAAGAACAAAATTGATTAAAAAGTATTAAAAAGCAAAAGGGAGTGTAAGTAGAGAAAAAAGGGAGCTGATAGAATTTTGTTTTTATTTTTCTAAATGGGGAAAAAGTGGGAGTAGTGATGGGTTCCCAAGCAAACGATGGGTCCCTATGTTGGGGGTAAAAATTGATATTTTGTTTTCACCAAAATTGATAGAATAACGTGTTAACGCTCCTAGCCTTTCATCCGCGCTACACTTAATGTGTATTTTTACTTTAATTTTATCTTTATTTAAATAACTTTTGATTTATTTATGGATATTAGCTCTTATTTTCTTGTTTTAATTATTTTGTATTTTAGTACACTATTGTTTTACTTATTTGTCTCTTTAATTATTATTATTTTTTTGGTCAGAATAAATATGTAAAGATTATGTATATATATATTTATTGGACCCAACCATGGCAACATCCTTAGGTGGTAGCTTAATATTAAATTATTATAAGCACGTCATCAAACTCAACCCATTTTCTTTGTCACAAAATTTTAATTATTTTATATATATATATATATATATATATTACTTTGGAATATGTTTATTAAATTATGAAATATGTATTTGTTTAGTTAAAATCGCAAAAAGAAGACATTATAATATAAACACGTGAAATGGGCTGTTGGATTGGAGGCATTTGGGAAGGACACTACATATGGTCCCCACTCTTCCTCGGAGGGTGGTACTACTGACTCCTTAGTCTCTAGATTTAATTTGTAGTTGATAACGTTCGCACTGAAAGTGGGACCAACAAAAGAGTTATCAGTTCTCTGCTAGGCAACTGTCTCAATCCCGTCCATATTAGAAGTAACCTAGGAGTTTATGATTCGGTATTTACAATGTAGATTAGAAACGGTACACGTTTACTTGAAATGAGAAAAGTCATAAATCGGGTAAATTAGGCATTGGCGGATCCAGTAAGGAGCTGTAAGTTAGGTATTGGCGGATCTAGTGAGGAGCCAGTAAAGGCACTAGCCTCATTTAGTCTTGTTCTACACTTCTAAAGGTGTCAAGTTTTTATGATATTTTCTTTTGAATGGGGGCAAGCTATTTGATAAAATGCCTCAAAAGAAGGCTAAAGTAGGGCAAGGGGTCGAAGGAATGGCTCAGACTTGGGCTGCATTAGGCCACTCTTTACAGTTTGTTGGTAGGCTCCATTAGCCAGTGCATGCTAGGCCAGATTTCACAGGTTCTTGCCCCCAGAAAGGAAAATTTATGGATTCACCAGTTGGTAAATAAATAAATGGATATGGGACCGACTATTCCCCTTAATAAAATATTGAATTAATATGAAACCCACTTTATTTTTTATTCATTATACGTTTATTAACGTGGAAAAATGAGAAATGAGAATAATTGAATAATTACAACACTCATTTCACTTCACGGACAGAAGTAAAAATGTTCTGATTATGAATTAATGGGGCCTTTTTTTTTTCTTCTTCTCATTTTATGTCCTTTCGGTTGACTAAGGACTACCATTAGTGTTGGTTTTTTTTTCCTTTTAAATACAAGCGATACTATAAACTAAACTAAATTAATCTAATTTATGAAAAGAGAGATTGAACCTTGCGTGCAAAGAAACGGGTTCACTCCATAGTCATAACTCACGTATGCAGTGTTGGTTTTTCTATTTATACATCTAACAATAGTCACACAAAACTGTACTAACAAAATAAATGTGGTCTCTACTTTTAATTTGATGCTGACAAATAGAGGTGTACAATGCTGACACCCGTTTCATTTATGTTAAGTATTTTTTTTAAAAAATTAAATTGTATTTAGCTAAAAAAATATATATTTTGGTTAGTTAATCTTAGGATTTACTCATAGAAATTTTTTAAATTAAGTTTTAAAAATAAATAAAGAATCTCTCACTTATTTAAGTTCTGATTTAGATGTTGAGGTTTGATCAAATCCAAAACTAATTGATAATGGTAGGGAATTCCAAGAGTTTATGTTTTGTAATGCAAGACTTGGAATTTTCGATGTCGAATTTGTATTCTCTAGCAAGAATAAATAAATAAATTGATGGTTTGAAAATTGGACAGGTAACCTATCCAAATATGATAGAGTTGTTTGAGAGCCTTGGAGTTGATATGGAGACATCTGATATGTCCTTCTCAGCGAGCTTAGACAAAGGGCAGGGCTGTGAATGGGGCAGTCGAAATGGCTTGTCAAGCTTGTTTGCACAAAAGAGGAACTTGTTCAATCCATACTTTTGGCAAATGCTTCGAGAAATCACCAAGTTTAAACATGATGCAATCAAGTAAGTAACTTTAATTACATCCTGCGCATTATGTATTAAATTTGCAGAAATAAATTTGTACTTTCTATGGTATCGTGAATTTAGACCACGCATTCAGATGAGAATCAACCTCATTAATAATCTAAATTCACATAGAGTCGGATATAAACTTTTTGAAGAAATTCTTCGGTATACGCTCATGTTATAAGTGTATTTGTTATTAATATTATTATTATATATTAGGTCCATGACATATCAACCATGCCGCTCACACATATTATAACGAAATGAAATGGTACAAGAGTTGGGCATATAAAAATGTTGGGTTTATTGCAGTTATATATCTTAGTGATGCAATATATGTGTATGTTTCTGTTTTATTTCCTGTTCCAGTTACCTTGAGGAGCTCGAGAACAACTCGGACATTGATCGCAATGAAACCTTGGGGCAGTTTATCAAGTCACGAGGCTACTCTGAATTATTTCAGAAGGCTTATCTTGTGAGATCACCGAACCATTAATTTCTGTAACATCTTTAGTTGGAGCTTTTCAAGTCACCTGTTTCCAGTTAAGCTAATTAGTTTCTTGGTGGAAAATATTCTGCAGGTTCCAGTATGTGGTTCAATCTGGTCTTGCCCTTCAGAAGGGGTTATGAGCTTCTCAGCCTTCTCTGTTCTCTCATTTTGTCGAAACCATCATCTACTTCAGGTATATTATTTTTGTTCTCCTTTTAGCTGACCTTAAAAGCCTTTGTATGTCAACGGGTCTAGTCCAGTGGAAAAAGGCATTGACTTGCAGTTTAGTGATCTCATGGCGAACCCCCATGGCACCTTGATTGGTAGTATGCGTGTGCGAAATCACATCCCCTTATAGTTTAGACTATCTCGTGTATTTAAAAAGGAAACCTTTATATTAAATTATGCTTTCCCAATTTGTATGCTTTGAGAGTTTTCATGCCTATAGGTACTTAGGTTCTTGCCTTGGCCTGGTTTGGTTTTGCAGCTATTTGGCCGCCCACAGTGGCTTACTGTCCGATGGCGTTCACATTGCTATGTCAAGAAGGTCTTAATTTTTTTGCTGAATCACCCAATATTGCTTGCCTCATTTTTGAAGTAAATGTTCCCTGTGGCTGATGTTTGGTTCATTTAAGGTCAGAGAAGTGCTGGAAAGTAAAGGGTGTCAGATAAGAACTAGCTCTGAGGTACATAGGGTTTCCACAACTGATGAGGGTGAGTAATTAAATTTATTTCCATTTCTTGATTTGCTATTGTATGAATTCATGTAGGATTATAATAAAAAATTCTTGGTTCAGTTTGCTAGTATATTGAGTGGATTTTATGAGCTATGCCTGATAAGTTTGGTTTTATATGAAACTAACCATGCATTATATCTACCAGAACTATAACCTCATTGTATTAACAGAGTTTATATAAGAGATAGCAGGTTGCAGTGTACTCTCTGGTGATGGTTTAGAGGAAATATATGATGGCTGCGTAATGGCTGTCCATGCCCCAGACGCCGTGAGAATACTAGGAGACCAGGCAACATCAGATGAATTGAGAGTACTTGGTGCTTTCCAATATGTATACAGGTACACTTTCCTTTTCCTCATTGAATTATCATTTGCAGTGACAATTAAGTTCAATTTTCATTTCAGTTTTTTCCCAAAGTGACCATTTTCTTTCTTCATATTTATTCGGTACGTGTCATTATGATTGGAAGATGGTATTTGTTGCTCCTCAGAGCTTAGGACTAGGACACTTGAAGTGTACTCAGAATATGATCAATTTGTAATAGTGTACTTGTTCATGTGCTTTCTCTGCCTTTTTTTGGTTTGGGGCTGAATTTGATTTGGCTTTGGCCTGTGATCTACTATAGCTAATTCATTCAATGCACAATCATTGTTCAACTCTCTATTGGCAGTGATATTTTCCTGCATCGTGACAAAACTTTAATGCCCCAAAACCCAGCAGCGTGGAGTGCATGGAATTTTCTCCGAAGTAATGGCAACAAAGTATGCTTGACATACTGGCTCAATGTGCTTCAGGTAAATAAAGTGTTCAACTTATGGGAAATAAAGTTCATATTAGTTCTCAACATCAAAGGAAACAATAAAAATATGGACTTTGATCCAATAGGTTTGATGTTTAGCCTCATTTTGTGAAGAGAAGTAGAAAGTTGAAGAACTCCTAGAATTTTTTCCCTTCGCTGTTGAATGATTTAACCATTCCCTGGAATTTCTGAATGTGCAGAACATTGATGAAAAAGGTCTACCATTTCTTGTGACTCTCAACCCAGATCATACACCAGAACATACCTTGCTTAAGTGGTCAACAAGCCATCCAGTCCCATCTGTTGCTGCATCGAAAGCTTCACTTGAGCTTCATCGCATTCAAGGAAAGAGAGGAATTTGGTTTTGTGGAGCATACCAGGGTGAGGTTTACTCTCTGGTGACCAGAATTATGTTTAGCTTGCATTAAAGAGATGATTACGACATTTTCATCGCTCAGAGCTGATCTTTTTGTGTGTTGTAAAATCAGCTGAGTGTATGTTTTATTTTTCTTTTTCAGGTTATGGCTTCCATGAGGATGGACTAAAGGTATGACATGATGTAATAAGTTATTAAAGATCATGTTGTTGTATAACCAATTCAAATATGTTATATGGTAAGACATGAAAGAATGATGGACATCCTAGGTAATTTTATTCATTTTCGGCTGAGCGATACCATGCTGACTATATAAAAGGCCCAGCCATTTGGAAGAAGGGCTGCCAAACCTATGTTTTCTCCAAGGTCTCTTCAAGATTATATCAAATTAGTGGAATTCAGCTTAACAGTGAAGTGTTCTTCTTTGCAGGCTGGAATGGCTGCAGCACACGGTATGCTTGGAAAAGGATGTGCCCTCTTGAGCAACCCAAAACACATGGTTCTGTCACTGACAGAAACAGGGGCACGCCTTTTTGTTACTAGGTTTCTTAGAAATTATATATCTACTGGATGTTTAATGTGAGTAATACTAATAAATCACAAGCTTGTTAGCCTCTTGCTAATATTCTAGACTTTCTTCACTATAAAGATCAAGCTAAATCATATAAATCACAAGCTTGTAGTTAGTGATCTGCATTCCATGTGTCAATTATCTCTTTCTACTCTTCTTGTCATAAGAATGAGATTTATATGCATCCCCACTACATACTCCTTTAATTTTCTTTCATCATGTGGAATAAGTTTTATCTTTTATGGAGATTATTAATATATTGTGCCTTCTCCTCCTATAGTTTATTAGAGGAAGGAGGTACAATTTTGAACTTTGAGGGAACCAGAAAAGGGTGTTCTCTAAAATGTGTTCTTAGAGTTCATACTCCTCAGTTTTACTGGAAGGTATGCATTCTTAGTTTGATTTTTACACTTTTTTTTTTAATGGGAATTATAAACTGCATGGTATTGAAGTTCAAAGGAAAAGTTCTTAATCACTTCAACTCATAAGTAGTAGAATGCATTTGTCAGGTAATGACACAGGCTGATTTAGGCCTTGCAGATGCATATATCAACGGGGATTTTTCTTTCATTGATAAGGACAAAGGCCTTCTAAATCTTTTTATGGTAAGATAATTGATCAGTGTCCAGTGCAAAATTATTTGGTTACTTTGCCGATTCACATAAGTTATCGTCTTGCTGATTCATTTTCCAGATTCTCATTGCCAACAGAGATTCAAATTCTTCTGACTCAAAATTGAACAAGAAAAGGTTTGATGAGACTTGGTTACCAGCTCAAACTTGAATTATGATATAGCTAGTAGTCATCAGAATCTCAGTGAGCTCAGGACTCACCTTTGTTTGCTATAGGGGATGGTGGACGCCATTGTTATTCACAGCTAGTATAGCCTCAGCAAAGTACTTCTTTCAGCATGTTTCAAGGCAAAATACTCTCACACAGGCGCGCAGGAACATCTCTCGTCATTATGACCAGGTATACAATTTATGACCTGGATTTAGTTTTCACAGAGATTTAGTTTGTTTTCATTTAAGGTACTGAATTCAATTAGCATCAGGCATGCACAAGCTGATTATTACCTTTTTGTGTGTTGCAGAGTAATGATCTATTTTCGCTGTTCTTGGATGAAACAATGACATATTCCAGTGCTGTATTTAAGGTCAGAATCATCAGTTTCCATCAAGTTTACAGTAAACCTAGCATGAAAAAAGGTGTATTGTAGTTTAATTTATATTTTTGTTTCTGTATTGAATTATTTTATAGACTGAAGATGAAGATTTAAAGACTGCACAGCTAAGGAAAATCTCTCTTCTCATTGAAAAGGTGAGTCTTTTATGTAAGAATTGTGAGCTTTCAATATCCTTCTCCGTGCTCTATTCCAATCTGTTTTTCCTTTGAATTAATCTAGGCTAGAATTGAGAAGAACCATGAAGTTCTAGAGATCGGATTCGGTTGGGAAGTTGCTTTGAAGTTGTAACACTGGTTGTTCTGGTTTGTCTGAGGAGACTTTGCCAAGAGTGAATGCTGGCCTTAGGTATCATTTTGTAATTCATGCTTTATATAGATGATGCTGCTAGATGCTGATGCTTGAGGCTTTGAAGCCTTTCATGCTAATTTACTTTTCTTCCAGGACCGCATCAGTTTCTTCTGTCGACTATGGTTTCCTTAATACGGTTTATCTTGGTGGTCTGATCACCATTTAATTTATTAATAATATTCCTCGAAAATACCTTGACCTGCGGTGGAATTTTTTCAGCGAGATGCTCGAAAATGTGGGGCTTGAATATGTGGACGAATTCTTTGCTTGCTGTGAATCTGTGCTAGCAGATAATGGCCTTCTTGTTTTACAGGTAACATCCCATATAATGCTGTCCCAAGGTAGAACTAGAACTAGTTAAATATAGTTGTTCGACTATTTTGACTAAAAACATCAACTCCTATAAACGGTAGCATTCAACATCTTGCTAATAGTTAAGGGCTGTTGATCTTGCTTCAGTTCATATCAATACCGGATGGACGTTACGATGAGTACAGACGAAGTTCAGACTTCATAAAGGAATATATTTTTCCTGGTGGATGTCTACCTTCATTAAGTAGGGTAACATCAGCAATGGCTGCTTCTTCCAGACTCTGGTATGATCTGTTATCATGACAACAATTTCATGGTTAGGTTTGACTTCCTTGTACGTATTTTTATTCGACTTTTGGAAATTCCATTACTGCAGTGTGGAGCACTTGGAAAACATTGGAATCCATTACTACCAGACACTGAGATGTTGGAGAAAAAATTTCTTGGAGAGACATAGGTAAGAAGAAAATCATGTAAACTGTAATAATCCTCCCCAAAGAAACATATACTTATCATTGCTGCTTGTTGCTCTCTGTGCTTTTCTTTTGCTGCAAAATGAATTTACTGAATTTATTATCTAATAAAAATTGTTTTTAGACATACATGTATATATGTACATATGTAACTGAAGTTTGGGATTTTAACGTTGGCACAATGGCTTGGATGTTTGTAGTGAAATACTGGCTCTTGGGTTCAATGAGAATTTCATCCGGACATGGGAATATTATTTTGATTACTGTGCTGCTGGTTTTAAGACATATACACTTGGAGATTACCAGGTACACATTACATATATGTTCCTGCAATTTTCAGATATTTTAAGCACTTTGGATCCACAACTAAAGAGTTGCAAACTGTTCGTCTGTGATGTAGATTGTGTTTTCACGTCCCGGCAACACTCTGGCCTTCACCGATCCATACAAAGGCTTCCCTTCAGCTTCAGCATATTGATTGTTCTGTCATATGATCAGGCTTCACAATTTAGCATGCAAAATAGAGATTTTTTATTTAAACCCCACACTTCTCTTAGTTCACCCAATGTTCTAAGTTCACCCCAACTTTTAATTTAAATTTTCACAATTTCTAAGAAAACCCCACTATCTTCCCAAACTACCTTTAAATACACCACAAGCTGAAAAAAATAAGAAATAAAAGAGATTTTCTATTTAAATCCCACAATTTTCTTTGTTTACCCCAATACTTAAATCATTAAACAATATTTGTAGTATATATGAGATTTTGTTGTTTTCACAAGTTGTTTTTATCATGTGATTAGATCATATGAGAAATTATAGTTTGTTACGGAGGTCCGAAACAGAGAAACATATGTAAATCAAGTATTGTTGAAGGGAGTGCCAAAAAAAATATCAAATAGCAATTGAAAAACTTGCTGAAAAATTTATCTCCATCCTAGATGCCTCAACTTATAAAAGGTGATGTGGGGGCAATATCTTGATGAGCGTCAACAAATTTCAGCCATGGGTATTAACAGCTTCCCAGGCCAAGTTCTTCAGGATTGGAAGATCCATGTCCCAAGCCTTCCGGGCAGCAGACCTTAGAAGCCTAATAGTGGTTACATTGGCATCCCAGAAGGACAAACTCTCGTAAGGCAAATTGTGCTTCTTGCATAGGTTCTTCTAAAATTTAATATGAAAAGTGGTGAGGTGTGTGTAGAGATGTACTAGGTAGGGTTAAGTATTAAGTTGGATGAACTTTTTTTTTTTTTTACACAATAATAAAATTTACAGCTTAATGATTTAAGTATTGAGGGTGAAAAAGAGAAGTGCGGTGTTTAAATAGAAAATCTCTATAAAATATTTCTGGGTTTCTGTTTATTTTTTTTCTTCTTTTATTGTTAGCAGTTATTTTATTATTTGTGTTCTGGATCGAACAAGCTTCCGTGAAAAGCTGCCTGTCTTCTTCATATGCTATTTTTTTTATATATAACCAGAAGACACAAAAGTAATATTTTTTTACGAACACTTCCAGCGCTAAGGCTAGGCTTGGGCTGGGGGGTGGTTTGGGCCAAAGAGGGTTTCCAGGGCAAAGGCTGGCCTAGGCAGGAGGTGGGGGTCACAAGCCTGGGTTGGCCCGAGGGCAAGGCGAGCCCGAGGTCCAGCCTGAGTTTTGGGATGACGTCAACCCTTGAATTTGATTTTTTTTTTTGCAATAAAATAATGAAAAAAATTCAAAATTTTTTATAAAAAAAAACCCAAAAATTAATGAATTTTTTTCCTATAAATACCAACCAATACTCTTCACTTTTAACACCAAATCCTCATATATTTTCTTCTCCTTCAACTATTATTCACTTTCAACTCTTTTTTTTTCACTTTCTACCCAAAAATCTTATCCGAAAATATTATCCAAATTAATTGTTTAGGTAAAAAAATTTGTGAAAAAAACAAAAAAAATGAATAGTATTTGTCATTTGTCATTTGTCAAGGGTGGAAACACACATTGCTTTTTGCAAGGACAGCTACTATTCATGTGAATAGTAGCTGCCCTAGCCCCCCTTTGCCATGGCAAAAGACAAACTGCTGGAAGTGCTCTAACAATTGTGGCATGGCCCCGTTTGGATTGCTTTTTTTCGCCAAAAACTTGCTTCACTTTAAAGTTAAGCAGTTTAAGGTGTTTGGTAAAAAGAAAATATCCCGATTATTTTAAAAGCAATGGCATTTTGACAGGCGGCTTTTAAAAGGCAGGCCCTGGGTTGCTTTTCAAAGCCTCTTTCAAAAGAATCAAAGATGAACATTTAATGAATTTTTTTAATTCCCAAAATACCATCATTCATTTTTAAAAATGACACCACCTCCACTTCCACATCCATATCCAACTCCACCACTTGCACCACCACATTCACTACCTCCACAACCACCCCCGCCACCACCACCACCACCACCACCACCACATCCTCCTCTTCCTCCTCATCCTCATCCTCCACCACCACCACCACCACCACCACCTCCTCCACCTCCTCCACCACCTCCACCACCACCTCCTCCTTCACCCCGACCTCCACCTCCACCTCCACAACCAACATCACCACCACCACAACCATCACCTCATCCAAACCTCCAATCTACCACCACCTCCACAACAAACATCACCACCACCACCACCCTCCACCACCTCATCCACCACCACCACCTCCTCCTCCTCCTTCAAAACCTCCAAATCCACCACCACCTCAACAATCAACACCACCACCACCACCTCCACAACCGCCATCCCCACCACCACCAACTCCAGCTTCATCATCACCACCACCACCACCACCTCCACTCCATCACTACAACTACCACCACATGATTAGTACATAACACTTTTAACATCATGTCTATTTTAGTTCATTATTCACAATTACAATAATTTTATATTAAAATTTACCAAACGTTTTTTACACTACTTTTTGTACTAACAGCACTTTAAAAATATTGTTTACCAAATATGGAGCTACTTTACTTTACAGCTAATTATTTTCAAAGCACAGTAGAAGTAACTTTTTTAAAAAATGACAGCAATCCCAAACTGGGCATAATGGTAAAGATGAATGTGATTGATTGAGTAAAATAAAAAAGAGAATCAAAATACAAAGATACAATCGAAGTGCAAAATCTTACCTACATATTTTTGGTTGAAACAGGGTTCATGGCCCAAAAGACAACTTGCCAATAACCATCGATCTGAGGCAAGAAAAGCCCAACCCAACTAGGTCCTACAATAAAAGATGCTACCAACAGGCGGAGGCCCATCAAAATGTTTTTTACCTGTTTTGGTTGACACTTTTCTACTTGTAATTCATAAAATGGTGTTTTCATCTTCTTTATTCATAATAAAGTTCTATAATTTAGATATCATTTGTTTATGAGAACTCCTATTTTTTAAGTAATTAAAATAGATCTATTGAGGATTCCATAATTTAAAAATATGATTTTGTAGCTTTCTTTTTTGCTTTTAGGTAGCTTGCGTGAGGGTTTGTTTTTTGGGCATTGCAGTTCTAAAATAATTGTTTAAGGGTTAACCCTCTTTAATAAAATTTCTGACTACACGTAAGCTCTATGATATATTGACTTGTCTAGTGATGATTTGTACGAATGTTGGCTGAAATCAATTATATGGAAGAAGCTTCCGGAGACAAAAATAAAAAATAAAAAATAAAAAACAAACATCTCCGCAATCCGTGTCCAAGTTCTATGGCAAGATTACTAGTACTACACCGCGTTGCTTTTCTCCGAGAACCCCATGCCCCCACAGCAAACAATAAGTCACTAGTTCTCTCTGTACGGTACGCGCTTCCATACTTGCGAGAGGTTTTTTTTATTTTTTTTTATTTTTTTATTTAAAATTTAAATTTTATTTTAGAATTAAAAAAGATAATTGGTAGTTGTTTTCCATAAAAATAGGATTTATTATCCGATTTTTCTATTAATTTTAATTTTTTAAATATGAAAAAAAAAGTGAATTTACCATATTATCCTCATTTAATTAATAATTTCAATTCTTAATATTTGCATTAATCAAGGGTATTTTTTGGTATTTTGAATGTTTTACAATTCTCTGCCTTTTGCTTTATATATATAGATTAAATTATTGCCACACAAAGTATCAAAATTGATGATCAATGAAACAAACTGCCTTGTTAAAAATAAATTAGATAAGAGATGTGGAATAGGATCCCGATTCTCTGCTTGGTTTTTCTTTGTGAAGATCTGTTTGGCTTTTATTCTAAATATGTTATTTCATTTAAAATATATCTAGAGGCTACAAAATTGACAACACATCATCTTAAAACATTTTAAAAAAAATATTAATAATAAAATATCATGTATATGTACCTAATAGTTACTAATAAAATTGAGTTTATATTCATGTCTGCTATATTGCTATTGGGATAATTCCCTTTACAGTATGTGTTTTTATATTTTTTTCTATTGATCTAATAAAATTTTATCGCTTTTTTATATAATAAAAAAAATTGAGTTTAATTTTCTTCATTTCAAATTCGAACACATGCATGTTTTTCTCGGTGGCTGAAAATTAAACATCAAAATGTTTGACTGGGAGGGAGGCCGATTTGGATATATGGTGTCTAATTGATGACCAAGTTTCAAGTTTCGATGAAACTTGGCAACAACCAGGCAACCAAAAATGAGTGGATGGTAATACATAACTTAGAATCTTTATTGGCTCGCCACAATCCGACAGAAGACAACTACCACTGTCCATGCTCCATCTTTTTGAAAATCATATCAAAAGCAAACTTTTGTGTTCCAGTAATTACTAAAATACGGAGTTGCAGTGTTCTGGTTCACTGTGAGTTAAATTTAGAAACGAATTAATGAAGTGATTTATACCTAATCAATTAATTATGTCACAATAATGTGATGAGTTCATTTTTCTCACAATTTGCTTGTCTTTTTTCATGTTTATGCTATACATGTTCCTGGACCTTACTTGTCTTATCTATTTATGCACAGAGAGAGAGAGAGAGAGAGTTCTAGTGGCCTTTTGGTTCCTTTTTCGGTGCTGCATTAGTTTCTCCTCCTCCAATCAAAGAGAAGAGAGAAGAAGGAAGAGGGTTTAGGGGAATGCCTGTTATGTTTCGAGGGTTTTAGGCTTTTGGATCTGCAAATTATACTCCAACAACTTGGAAGTGCTTCAAACTTTGTGGTAAGTTTTAGAGCTTTAAATTTCTCTGCAGAAAGTATAACATGAAGTCTGCATTTGAGGAAAAACAGTGGAGTTTTTGTGTGTTTGAGTAAGGTTAATGTGCCTGAATTTAGGCCTTCCATTCAACTTATTTTCCTTTACTTTCTTCTGCAGTTTTAAATTCAAATGCAGAGAGAAATGATGAGAGTGGCAGTGATTGGTGCTGGGATTAGTGGTTTGGGTTCAGCTTATGTTCTTGCAAAAGAAGGGGCGGAGGTGGTGTTGTTTGAGAAGGATGACTACTTGGGCGGCCATGCCAGGACTGTCACATTTGATGGTGTTGATTTGGACCTTGGCTTTATGGTCTTCAATCGTGTAAGTAATTATCATCTCAATGTACCTTTGCTTATTTTTGCGAATAAAATCTCATTTTTCTTTATTAGTATGTATGTTTGAGTTTCAATTCTCCACTTCTTCAATATCACTTGTATAAAAAAAAAAAAAAAAAATATTATGCATATGTAAACATATTTTAAGCATCGTTTAAATCATTCTTAAAAAAAAATTACTAAAATACTAACACTTAACTTTTATCATTCTTAAAAAAAAAACACTTACTTTTATCAGGTTTAAGTTCGTTTGATTAGGTTAGTTTATGTTTTACTATTTAAACTTGTTTTTTTTGTCAAACAATATTAGGGGAGGGCGGAATCGAACCTAGGACCTCAGATAAATGCTCTTAACCACTTAAAGGACAAACTCCCTGCAATTTTAGTATTCAAACTTTAAACGTTGAGACTTATTTTTTATTTAAAAAAAAACCTAATTTTTTTTCAATATTATTTTAAACTTTAATTTCTTTACTAAATTTTTTTTTTTTTTTTAAAAAGTAACTCAAGCCTAATTAAATAGGAGCTGAAGTGACCCCGCTTTAGTTTCTTTTTGGGTCAGAGAAAATGACCCTGCCTTGCTAAAAACTTCATAAAAAGCAAAAATGGAGCTGATATAAATTTTTTTTTTTTTTTTTTTTCTAAATGGGGAAAAAGTGGGAGTAGTGATGGGTTCCCATGCAAACGAACTAAAAATTGATATTTTTGATTTTCCAAAATTTCTTTCCCTTAACTTTAAACACATAACTAGTCTTTCATCCGCACTTACACTTAATGTGTATTTTTACTTTAATTTCATCTTTATTTAAAAAACTTTTTATTTATTTATGGATATTAGCTCTTATTTTCTTGTTTTAATTATTTTATATTTTAGTACACTTGGTTGGTAGCTTAATATTAAATTATTATAAGCACGTCATTAAACATGTGAAATGGGTTGTTAGATTGGAGGCATTTGGAAAGGACATTACATATGGTTCCCACTCTTCAGCTCTTCAGCTCTTCAGCGGTGGGTGGTGGTACTACCGGTCCTTGGCCTCTTTATTTAATTTGCAGTTGATAACGTTCGCACTGCCAGTGGGACCAATAAAAGAGTTATCAGTTGTCTGTTAGGCAACTCTCTCAATCCCGTCCATATTAGAAGTAGCCTAGGAGTTTATGATTAGGAATTTACAACGTAGATTAGCATGTTTACTTGAAATGAGAAAAGTCATGAATCGAGTAAGCTAGGTATTGACGGATTTAGTAAGGAGCTAGTGAAAGCACTAGCCTCATTCCATCTTATTCTACATCTATAAGGGTGTCAAGTTTTCATGATATTTTATTTGATAAAACGCCTCAAAGAAGGCTAAAGTAGGGAAGGGGGCAAAGGCATGGCTGAGACTTGGCTGCATTTGGCCAGTCTTTACAGGTTGTTGGTAGGCTCCATTGCCAGTGCATGCCAGGCTAGATTTTACAGGTTCTTGCCCCTAGGAAAGAAAATTTCTGAATTTATCAATTGGTAAATAAATAAATGGATATGAGACCGACTATTCCCCTCAATCAAATAATGAATTAATGTGAAACCCACTTAATTTTTGATTCCTTATATGTCAATGAATGTGGAGAAATGAGAAATGAGAATAAGTAAACATGTTCTAATTATGAATTAATGGAGCCTTTTTTTTTGGGGTGCATTTTATGTCCTTTCGGTTGACTAAGGATTACCATTAGTGTGGGGTTTTTTTTCTTTTCTTTTAAATACACGCGACAGTCTAAATTATATTTAATTAATCTAATTTATGGAAAGAGAGATTGAACCTTGCGTGCAAAGAAACGGGCTCGCTCCTTAGTCACCTAAGTCACGTATGCAGTGTTGGTTTTTCTCAACTGATATGAATGTAAATGAATGAATTTATACATCTAACAATAGTCACACAAAGCTGTACTAACAAAATAAATGTGGTCTCTACTTTTAATTTGATGCTAACAAATAAAGGTGTACAATGCTGACACCCGTTTCATTTATATTAAGTATTTTTTTTAAAAAAATTAAATTGTATTTAGCTAAAAATATATGTTTTGGTTAGTTAATCTTAGGATTTAATCATATAATTTATTTAAATTAAGTTTTAAAAATAAATAAAGAATCTCTCTCTCACTTATTTAAGTTCTGATTTAGATGTTGAGGTTTGATCAAATCCAAAACTAATTGATAATGGTAGGGAGTTCCAAGAGTTTATGTTTTGGAATTTTTGATGTCGAATTTGTATACTCTAGCAAGAAAAAATAAATAAATTGATGGTTTGAAAATTGGACAGGTAACCTATCCAAATATGATGGAGTTGTTTGAGAGCCTTGGAGTTGATATGGAGACATCTGATATGTCCTTCTCAGCGAGCTTAGACAAAGGGCAGGGCTGTGAATGGGGCAGTCGAAATGGCTTGTCAAGCTTGTTTGCACAAAAGAGGAACTTGTTCAATCCATACTTTTGGCAAATGCTTCGAGAAATCACCAAGTTTAAACATGATGCAATCAAGTAAGTAACTTTAATGATCATCCTGCGCATTATGTTTTAAATTTGCAGAAAAATTGTACTTTTTATGATATCATGAATTTAGACCACACATTTAGACAAGAATCAATCTCATTAATGATCTAGATTCACGTAGAGTTGGATATAAACTTTTTGGAGAAATTCTTCCGTATGCACTTATATTATAACACGTGTATTTATTATTAATGTTATTATTACATACTATGTCCATGACAAATCAACCACGCCATTCACACATATTATAACGAAATGAAATGGTACAAGAGTCGGGCATATAAAAATGTTGGGTTTAGTGCTGTTATATGTCTTAGTGATGCAATATATGTGTATGTTTCTATTTTATTTCCTGTTCCAGTTACCTTGAGGAGCTCGAGAACAACCCGGACATTGATCGCAATGAAACCTTGGGGCAGTTTATCAAGTCCCGAGGCTACTCTGAATTATTTCAGAAGGCTTATCTTGTGAGATCACCGAACCATTAATTTCTGTAACATCTTTAGTTGGAGCTTTTCAAGTCACCTGTTTCCAGTTAAGTTAATTCGTTCCTTGGTGGAAAATATCTGCAGGTTCCAGTATGTGGTTCAATCTGGTCTTGCCCTTCAGAAGGGGTTATGAGCTTCTCAGCCTTCTCTGTTCTCTCATTTTGTCGAAACCATCATCTACTTCAGGTACATTATTTTTGTTCTCCTTTTAGCTGACCTTAAAAGCCTTTGTATGTGTACGGGTCTAGCCCAGTGGAAAAAGGCATTGACTTGCAAACTAGTGATCTCAGTTTTGAATCCCATGACACCTTGGTTGGTAGTATGCACGTGTGAAACCCTATCTCCTTGTAGTTTAGACTATCGCGTGTATTAAAAAAAAAAACCTTTATATCAAATTATGCTTTCCCAATTTGTATGCTTTGAGAATTTTCATGCCTATAGGTACTTACGTTCTTGCCTTGGCCTGGTTTGGTTTTGCAGCTATTTGGCCGCCCACAGTGGCTTACTGTCCGATGGCGTTCACATTGCTATGTCAAGAAGGTCTTAATTTTGTTGCTGAATCACCCAATATTGCTTGCATAATTTTTGAAGTAAATGTTCCCTGGCTGATGTTTGGTTCATTTCAGGTCAGAGAAGTGCTGGAAAGTAAAGGGTGTCAGATAAGAACTAGCTCTGAGGTACATAGGGTTTCCACAACTGATGAGGGTGAGTAATTAAATTTATTTCCATTTCTTGATTTGCTATTGTATGAATTCATGTAGGATTATAATAAAAAATTCTTGGTTCAGTTTGCTAGTATATTGAGTGGATTTTATGAGCTATGCCTGATAAGTTTGGTTTTATATGAAACTAGCCATGCATTATATCTACCAGAACTATAACCTCATTGTATTAACAGAGTTTATATGAGAGATAGCAGGTTGCAGTGTACTCTCTGGTGATGGTTTAGAGGAAATATATGATGGCTGCGTAATGGCTGTCCACGCCCCCAGACGCGGTGAGAATCCTAGGAGACCAGGCAACATCAGATGAGTTGAGAGTACTTGGTGCTTTTCAATATGTACACAGGTACACTTTCCTTTCCCTCATTGAATTATCATTTGCAGTGACAATTAAGTTCAATTTTCATTTCAGTTTTTTCCCAAAGTGACCATTTTTGTTCTTCATATTTATTGGGTACATGTCATTTTGATTGGAAGATGGTAATTGCTGCTCCTCAGAGCTTAGGACTAGGACACTTGAAGTGTACTCAGAATATGATCAATTTGTAATAGTGTACTTGTTCATGTGCTTTCTCTGCCTTTTTTTTGGTTTGGGAAAAATGGGTTATATGCTGAAGTTGATTTGGCTTTGGCCTGTGATATCCTATAGCTAATTTATTCAATGCACAATCATTGTTAAACTCTCTATTGGCAGTGATATTTTCCTGCATCGTGACAAAACTTTAATGCCCCAAAACCCAGCAGCGTGGAGTGCATGGAATTTTCTCGGAAGTAATGGCAACAGAGTATGCTTGACATACTGGCTCAATGTGCTTCAGGTAAATAATGTGTTCAACTTTTGAGAAATAAAGTTCATATTAGTTCTCAGCATCAAATGAGACACTAAAAATATGGACTTTGATCCAATAGGTTTGATGCTTAGCCTCATTTTGTTAAGAGAAGTAGAAAGTTGAAGAACTCCTAGAATTTTTTCCTTTCGCTGTTAAATGATTTAACCATTCCCTGGAATTTCTGAATGTGCAGAACATTGATGAAAAAGGTCTACCATTTCTTGTGACTCTCAACCCAGATCATACACCAGAACATACCTTGCTTAAGTGGTCAACAAGCCATCCAGTCCCATCTGTTGCTGCATCGAAAGCTTCACTTGAGCTTCATCGCATTCAAGGAAAGAGAGGAATTTGGTTTTGTGGAGCATACCAGGGTGAGGTTTACTCTCTGGTGGCCAGAATTATGTTTAGCTTGCATTAAAGAGATGATTATGACATTTTCATCGCTCAGAGCTGATCTTTTTGCGTGTTGTAAAATCAGCTGAGTGTAAGTTATATTTTTCTTTTTCAGGTTATGGCTTCCATGAGGATGGACTAAAGGTATGACATGATGGAATAAGTTTTTAAAGATCATTTTGTTGTATAACCAATTCAAATATGTTATATGGTAAGACATGAAAGAATGATGGACATCCTAGGTAATTTTATTCATTTTCGGCTGAGCGATACAGTGCTGACTATATAAAAACCCCAGCCATTTGGAAGAAGGGCTGCCAAACCTATGTTTTCTCCAAGGTCTCTTCAAGATTATATCAAATTAGTGGAATTCAGCTTAACAGTGAAGTGTTCTACTTTGCAGGCTGGAATGGTAGCAGCACACGATATGCTTGGAAAAGGATGTGCCCTCTTGAGCAACCCAAAACACATGGTTCCGTCACTGACAGAAACAGGGGCACGCCTTTTTGTTACTAGGTTTCTTAGAAATTATATATCTACTGGGTGTTTAATGTGAGTAATACTAAAAGGCTAATATTCTAGACTTTCTTCACTATAAAACTCAAGCTAAATCATATAAATCACAAGCTTGTAGTTAGTGATCTGCATTCCATGAGCCAATTATCTCATTCTACTCTTCTTTCTTAAGAATGAGATTCATATGCATCCCCACTACATACTCCTTTAATTTTCTTTCATCATGTGGAATAAGTTTTATCTTTTATGGAGATTATTAATATATTGTGCCTTCTCCTCCTATAGTTTATTAGAGGAAGGAGGTACAATTTTCAACTTTGAGGGAACCAGAAGAGGGTGTTCTCTAAAATGTGTTCTTAGAGTTCATACGCCTCAGTTTTACTGGAAGGTATGCATTCTTAGTTTGATTTTTCCACTTTTTTTTAATGGGAATTATAAACTGCTTGGTATTGAAGTTCAAAGGAAAAGTTCTTAATCACTTCCACTCATAAGTAGTAGAATGCATTTGTCAGGTAATGACACAGGCTGATTTAGGCCTTGCAGATGCATATATCAACGGGGATTTTTCTTTCATTGATAAAGACAAAGGCCTTCTAAATCTTTTTATGGTAAGATAATTGATCAGTGTCCATCGTTTGGTTACTTTGCCGATTCACATAAGTTATCGTCTTGCTGATTCATTTTCCAGATTCTCATTGCCAACAGAGATTCAAATTCTTCTGACTCAAAATTGAACAAGAAAAGGTTTGATGAGACTTGGTTACCAGCTTAAACTTGAATTATGATACAGCTAGTAGTCATCAGAATCTCAGTGAGCTCAGGACACACCTTTGTTTGTTATAGGGGATGGTGGACGCCATTGTTATTCACAGCTAGTATAGCCTCAGCAAAGTACTTCTTTCAGCATGTTTCAAGGCAAAATACTCTCACACAGGCACGCAGGAACATCTCTCGTCATTATGACCTGGTATACAATTTATGACCTGGATTTAGTTTTCGCAGAGATTTAGTTTGTTTTATTTAAGGTACTGAATTCAGTTAGCATCAGGCATGCACAAGCTGATTATTACCTTTTTGTGTGTTGCAGAGTAATGATCTATTTTCGCTGTTCTTGGATGAAACAATGACATATTCCAGTGCTGTATTTAAGGTCAGAATTATCAGTTTCCAACAGTAAACCTAGCATGAAAAAAGGTGTATTGTAGTTTAATTTATATTTTTTTCTGTATTGAAATATTTTATAGACTGAAGATGAAGATTTAAAGACTGCACAGCTAAGGAAAATCTCTCTTCTCATTGAAAAGGTGAGTCTTTTATGTAAGAATTGTGAGCTTTCGATATCCTTTTCTGTGCGCTATTCCAATCTGTTTTTCCTTTGAATTAATCTAGGCTAGAATTGAGAAGAACCATGAAGTTCTAGAGATCGGATGCGGTTGGGGAAGCTTAGCTATTGAAGTTGTCAAACAAACTGGTTGTAAATACACTGGCATCACTCTGTCTGAGGAGCAACTCAAATATGCACAAAAGAAAGTGAAAGATGCTGGCCTTCAGGTATCAAATTTTGTAAATTCCATGCTTATATATAAGCACATGCATATGCACATGCCGCTAGATGCATGTCAATGCTTGAGGCTTACTTAGAAAAGCCTTTCATGCATAATTTCAACTAAATTTCTTCCAGGATCGCATCAGATTTCTTCTGTGCGACTATAGGCAACTTTCTAACTACAAATACGACAGAATTATATCTTGGTGAGTACTGATCCCACCAAATTTAATTCATTAATAATATTCCTCGAAAATACCTTGACCTGCGGTGGAATTTTTCAGCGAGATGCTCGAAAGTGTGGGGCATGAATTTATGGAAGAATTCTTTGCTTGCTGTGAATCTGTGCTAGCAGATAATGGCCTTCTTGTTTTACAGGTAACATCCCATATAATGCTGTCCCAAGGTAGAACTAGAACTAGTTAAATATAGTTGTTCGACTATTTTGACTAAAAACATCAACTCCTATGAACGGTAGCATCCAACATCTTGCTAATAGTTAAGGGCTGTTGATCTTGCTTCAGTTCATATCAATACCGGATGAACGTTACGATGAGTACAGACGAAGTTCAGACTTCATAAAGGAATATATTTTTCCTGGTGGATGTCTACCTTCATTAAGTAGGGTAACATCAGCAATGGTTGCTTCTTCCAGACTCTGGTATGATCTGTTCTCATGACAAGAATTTCATGGTTAGGTTTAACTTCCTTGTACGTATTTTTATTTGACTTTTGGGAATTCCATTACTGCAGTGTGGAGCACTTGGAAAACATTGGAATCCATTACTACCAAACACTGAGATGTTGGAGAAAAAATTTCTTGGAGAGACATAGGTAAGAAGAAAATCATGTAAACTGCAATAATCCTCCCCAAAGAAACATAAACTTTTCATTGCTGCTTGTTGCTCTCTGTGCTTTTCTTTTGCTGCAAAATGCATTTACTGAATTTATTATCTAATAAAAATTGTTTTTAGACATACATGTATATATGTACATATGTAACTGAAGTTTGGGATTTTAACGTTGGCACAATGGCTTGGATGTTTGTAGTGAAATACTGGCTCTTGGGTTCAATGAGAATTTCATCCGGACATGGGAATATTATTTTGATTACTGTGCTGCTGGTTTTAAGACATATACGCTTGGAAATTACCAGGTACACATTACATATATGTTCCTGCAATTTTCAGATATTTTAAGCTCTTTGGATCCACAACTAAAGAGTTGCAAACTGTTCGTCTGTGATGTAGATTGTCTTTTCACGTCCCGGAAACAGTCCGGCCTTCACCGATCCATACAAAGGCTTCCCTTCAGCTTCAGCATATTGATTGTTCTGTCGTATGATCAAGCTTCACAATTCAGCATACAAAGTATTGCTGGGTTTCTGTTCATTTTTTTCTTCTTTTATTGTTAGCAGTTATTTTATTATCTGTGTTCTGGATCGAACAAGCTTCTGTGAAAAGCTGCCTGTCTTCTTCATCTGCCTTTAAAAAAAAAAAAAAAAAAAAAAAAAAAAAACCAGAAGACACAAAAGTAATTTTTTTTTATCATTTAGCTTTCTGTTGATGCTGAACAGCAAAATGTTGCCATTAGGTTTAGACCTTGCAACAAAGCCTACTTGACAGGAGTAAGTAGAGCCTAGTAGCCCACTCCACTGAGGCAGATCATAAAATGTAACATTAACACAAGGTTGGTTTATTTTCTTTCTTTCCTTGCCACAAATCGTAGCTGGCATAGAACTATACAGAACAAAATGCCCACGTCTAGCACAATCAGTGACCGTCTAACATCGGCCATTGAAAGTTAGACATACCAAGTTTTGCAGAATGCAGACCATGTTTTAAACATACCGGGTTTCCCATACCAGGGTAACCCATTTTACACCATTTCATCTCTAACATGCTTTACATAATCCATATAGCGGGAGAGAGGGGCAGAAGATGCCAATAAGTTATAGCCAAGGAAGGCTCAAAACAACAAGGCATGTATGTATGCTTAAGTTGCTAAGCAAATGCATCACTATAGTCATTGCAAAACAGATCATCGTCTAGTGGGTGCAACGTCTAAGGATTCTAAAACACCGAACAAAACGTTCAATACAGAATCAGATAAGAAAGCCCTCACACCCTCAGTATTTTTGCCTTTTCTATTTGACGGATTCCTGTAGTTCAGTCAAAACACAAAACTCCCCCACAAAGAATTGAGATAACACGGTAAGAACACATGGAAGGAGGCAACAAATAGGGTGGGCTACTCTATACTATAACAGGGCAGGAGAAAACAGAGTCTGCACTATTACAACAGTCAATATTCTTATTGAAATAATGCATCATAAATCTAGCCTGTGTTCTCAAATTTGGAAAAATAAATGAATAAAAATGCAATGGGTCTTCGATTTGATTCTAAAGTTCTAGAAAAACTATTTTAACAGAAGCACCTCCTTGCTGCTTCTCTAAATTCCGGAACCATCTGCTCCTATGAATCAAATCACGGCCTTACACAATCAAATTTTAAAGCAAATCTGGCTAAGCTGCTCAAGTCAACATACCGTATGCTGTTCACCTCACAATCTGTCATGCAACCAAAACCAGGGTGAAGTTTACGATATTTTGAGCTTGAGGACTCTGCGAAATTTGACAGTGTTGGCAATGGCAAGGCCTGGCTGGAGAATGCCTCATTAATTTCAAGTGAACAAACTTCCAAATATTTCATTCCATGCTGAACACACCCCCAATGAACATGCCCCACCATGAAGCTCGTTTCAGCCATGATGGACACTTCACTTTACAACTTGTGCACCTCTCCTCCTGTACAACACAAGGGCAAATACAGGGGGAAAATGATTATGCCATCGTCAAAGTGTCAACTACCACTATGATTATCGCTACCCATAACGAAGTGACCAGCCCATAGCTCCATTGCTATCAGAAAAATATCCTCACTACATCTTTGTACTCCTACTTGTCATAACAAATCAAGCATAAGCACCTAATGGCTAAACTTTCTACAGCATCTAATCCTCAGCCAAATTAAATTAAATTAAATTAAAATAAAGCACTAATAAGATGTCAAACAACAGAATACTCAAATGTAATAAAACCAAAATAGGTAAGGTTATATAAGCTACTTTAGCTTTAACACTACGACCAAAAACGTAAATGCCACTAGCAGCAAGTAGACAATTATAAGCACGCCAAATTTAACACCACTCAAAAGCAAAAACTAAATACGAGGAGCATCTAGTGCGAACTAAAATACTACTTATTATAGACTACCAAAAGAGTAACTGCAAACTACTAGAATTTAAGCAATCCAACCAGTCCCAAAGCATTGCCATCCAACTTGAGCTGTTCCTGCTACTGCCGCTGGTGATGAGAAACCATTACTAGCTCATGCATAAAGAGTTACAGATCCATAAAACAGGATGAAATTTCCATTGAAACAGTTGACCATCAAAATTACTGCTGTTGGGATTGTCGTGCCTGAGCACTGCCATACCCACCACCATAACCAACTTGTCCACCATTTGCCTGACCACCATAGTTTCCTGAAGCCTGGGATGGATCAGATCTCCAACCAGCATTTCCATAACCTGTATTTCCATTTGAATCGCCATAGCCACTCCCAACATAGCCACCACCACTACCTTGCTCCCCACCTGCGCCACCAACATTGTTATTTGGGACACTCCCTGAACGCCCTCCAACAGCACCATAACCAGACGGATTTGCATAGGACGCATCACTTCCACTGTACCCACCATAACCATAACCTTGAGCTCCATACCCAGCCGCTGCACTAGGTGATTGACCAGCAGGTGCAGAACCAGGGCCGCCACTGCCTGCACCTGCACTGCCACCTGAAACACCCCAAGGAGCAGTATTCCCGTATCCCATAGCACCATATCCAGATGGGGCTTGAGAACTCCATGAACTTCTAGGGGCACCTGGCGGACCACTAGCATAGCCAGCATTTGGGGCATTAGGGTTTCCGTAGGCAGCAGCTGCTGGACCTCCATAGCCAGTATTAGTACCACCGTAACTTCCATAACCACCATATCCAATTCCATTACTGGTAGGACCATACCCATAACTGGGTGCACTATACCCAGAAGAACCATAAGGTGGAAAACCACCTCCAGTACTCTGAGATTGCATGTACCTGTTGGATTCCATTCTACCATCATATGCATTTGGGTTGCCACCAGATGCGCCATATCCTTGATAACCACCACCAGCTGCACCACCGCCACCTTGACCACCCCCCATGCTACGGCCACCCCCACCAGGATTGGCATCTTTGGGAAGAGCCCTCTTAACTTCCACTTGCTTACCATTTAAATCATGAAATGTTTTGTGCAAAACCCTGTCAACTGCTTCTTCAGTATCAAATGAAATAAATCCAAATCCACGAGGACGTCCGGTACTTTGGTCATACATTACTACTACATCAGTTACATTGCCATAAGTTTCAAAATACTCACGGAATCCTTCTTCGCTAAGAGTGGGAGGCAACCCTCCAACAAATATCTTCTTGGTCCTAATATTTCCACCATTTCCAGCACTTCTAGTAGGGTTAGCATTTCCAACTCTGCCAGTGGTTTGCTGCTCCTCTCTCGATAGGGCCCTCTTAGCCTCAACCTGAAATATAATACCAATGGTTATGCAACAGAAGTAAAGATAACCTATAGTGTCCTCACCCTTCTCATTTTTTCCATCTTCCTAATTTTTATGCAATTACAGCAACCCAAAATCATCTTCTCTCTAAAATTCTTCTGATTAGTAAAATCTCTGCCATCCATAATCTACTATAACCATAAACAGCACCCACCCATTATACACGAATCCTCTCCCGGGGATCACCCTCACCCACTGAAAAGTGGTAAGAGAGACCACATACAATCAATAAAATGTCCCCGGAGGTGCAAGTCAATCTAAAATTATTAGCAGCATCATAATTCTGGGATGTAAAACAATTGAAATGCAAACCAATATAAATCTTAAACCCTAAACTCAGTCACATACGTAGCAATGAATTATTTCATAGCAATGTACCCCCAGACACATTTGCTCACAAGAATAACTCTATTACACACTAGCTGACCAATAAAAGGGCAACGATACAATCTATTACGCCATCAGATTAGATAATGACATTTGTGAAATTGCCTTTAAGAATGTAAAAGGGGGTGGGGGTGTAAACAAATTCTTCAAAACTCTTAATAATTAACTATAACATTTATAACATACAGCGAGAAAATATTTGAACCAAAATTAATCAATGTGTTCGAATTCTAAAGTTCTTAAAGGGAAAAACCAAGGAAATATCATGTTCTATTCCACCCCCGCACCCCACGGCTATATCAATTGAATCAAGTTCCACCTTCCAAACTTAACAGCAACCCGCAAACCAGAAAAAATGCAAGTACATGCTTTCATATCTAATGAAATCAATCTCAACATAAGAACTCAAAAAAGATATACTTTAATATCTAACGGAATCAAGCTCAACATATGAACTCGACAAAGATATATACAACCATAATTGCAGTATTACAAAAGCAAAAGGAAACTAAAAATACAAAATCTAAAATTAATTGATAAAAATAAAATAAAATAAACAACAAAAAACTGAAACACGCACATAGAAACAGAAAACAATTAGCTTTATACCTAATTAGCACTTAAATAAGCTCAGAAAACGAGCCAAGAAATTGGAATCTGAATCTCACCGTTCTACCATCGATGGTGTGCTTATCCTGAAGAACCCTATCAAGAACAGCAGGATCTACAAAAACTACAAACCCAAAACCTCTAGGGCGTCCCGTGACTTTGTCCCTCATAACCACTGTTTGCAAAACGTCGCCGTAGTTGCTGAAGTACTCCTTCAGCTTATCCTCCGAGGTTTCCCATGAAATCCCACCAATAAAAAGCTTGCTTTGATCTGAATCCATGTGGGTTTTCACTTCCTCTCCCTCTCACTGCCTACGTGAGTGAAAGATTCGATCTTTGTTTATTTTGGAGGGGTATTTTGGATTTTGGGGGTTTGGGATTTGGGAGGAGAGGAAGGGAAGAGGAAGGGTTTGTGGCCGACTAGAGAGAGAGAGAGAGAGCGCGCGTGGGAAAGGTTAGTATGTATGGTAGGCTTTGAGACTGGAGGGGGGATGGGGATTGGGACTTGGGGGATTGGGAAGCAGGCGTTTGGACGGATGAGATTTGCTGGATTGATTGGTTGGGAATCATTTTGATGCGGGTGGTAAATGTTGTACGGCTGAGATTTGATGTAAGTCGTCATCCGTCAGCGAGGTCCAAGTCCTTAACCTCCCCTTGTCTTAGCTTTGGCTCTTTGTCACGTGATGTGCACACTAGATGACATATGATTTTCTTTTTTCTTTCCTTTTATCATTCGAGAATTCAAAATTTGTAATCTCTTATAGCATTTGCCCGACCCGTTTATTCGGGTAAGGCCTGAGGCCCAGCTCTGTATTTGTAATTATTGATAATTATTGAATATTTATAAAATGATACGAGTCTCTACATTTGGTGTATTTACTCACATTTCGCAATATTTAGGTCATTCCAATAATTTAACGATTTAGATTTAACATTTCACTTTTAAACTTTTACACTCATCTATTTAATGAACTTCAACTTAATAGTGTTAAGTTTAAATCAAATTTAATTTTTTTTAAAATAAAACCTAGCAGCTATCCCACCTCTTCGATAACTCTCTCCCTCTTCCATGAATGTGCCTTTTTAGCAATAACAAGAAGACGACAACCCAATCCTAGATGGGTGGAGATGCCTCATAATTGTTTTGAACATCAATGATTTCCAAGTGCTGGTGGTATTGTCCCATTGAATTTATTAAAACTGCAAGCTTGAAGAACCCTTTTCTTCTTTATAGTTCACTTATGCCAGCCTCCACCCTCCCACCACCCCAAACTCTGTTTTGTTTGAAAAAGTACTCTTCAAACAAAACAAAGTTTGAGTGTTTTAGTTGGAGGATACATAAATGAAGATGTTGCTGTGAGTGTGCGTGGGTGGCG
Source organism: Prunus fruticosa (assembly GCA_018703695.1). Classification (NCBI taxonomy): domain Eukaryota; kingdom Viridiplantae; phylum Streptophyta; class Magnoliopsida; order Rosales; family Rosaceae; genus Prunus; species Prunus fruticosa. The sequence goes on from CM031917.1 coordinate 4,538,048, forward strand.
CAAAAGTCTTTTTTGTTTTTAATTTTTTTAATTATATTTAAACTTAACACCGTTAAGTTAAAGTAAATTAAATGGATGAGTGTAAAAATTTTAAAAATGAAGTGTCAAATCTTAAATCGTTAGATTATTGTAATGACCTAAATGTTGCAAAATAGGGTAAATGCACCGTATGTAAATGTAGAGGCTCGGGATCCTTTGTGAAAATCATAGAGTATATTCATATGATTATATTCATGTTTTAATCAAGAAAGCTCATGGTTGAAGTGGTATTACAATTTTGTAAGGACCATAGGAAGACATCGAGTCTAGTATATTTGTGAGACGAGTCAGTCTTCGAATTAGTTTGAGCTAACGAATAATGTGATTCGAGCTAAGGCATAATGCGTTCAAACAATGAGATTAGTAGATAGCCTACATTGATATTTTCCCCGACTCAAACAAGGTGGCTTCGAATTTTGTAGCAGGCCAGCCGTTAAACTTCTCTTTTTCCTTTCTTCCATATGGCACAACTTGTCAAAAGTACCAAACAAATATGGGCTGTTCTTGACTCCCTTTCATAAATTCTCACGAGACAAAAAGGCAAACGAATAAATGAGGGCACAAGTAGGAGAGCCGCATTGTACAATGTAATCACAGACAAACAAACAAAGCTTTTTCTTGTCATTTCCTCCTTTATTAAACTCGTGCACCCACCACATCATTTAACTCCTCCAACGTTACTATTTTCAAAACCCTTTGGAGCCAAATGCATTTAAAATTCCCCTAACCCCTCCTTTCCCTTCTATCTGCCTATATGAACCACAATCCTCAGTGTTGGTGACACTAATGAGAAGCTAGGGGCTTTCTAATATGGGGTGCTTCCTTGCCTGCTTTGGTTTTTCTAAGAAAAAAAAGCGGCGAAAACCCGGTAACAAAGTTGCAGCTGCTGGAGACCATGTAAACTCTGGTTTTTGTTTCTGGATGTGTTTCATTGTGTTAATTAGTGTCAGAATATTAAACCCAATTTGGGATTTTTATGATTTTGTTTGCTGCAGGGACGTGGGAGCTATGTACCATTAGATTCATCTCTGACGATTATTGGTGTCGATGGTGCAAAAGAAAGTCTCCATAGTGCAGGTTCTGAACTCAGGTTAGTTCTTGCTTTTAGTCTCCTACTTTGTGATGATATGTGGAATATTAATTTCCCTTTCCTTGAGTGTTTGTTGTTTTAGAGACAAGCCTAAGGAGCAGACAAGGCTCAAAATCAGAAAGAAAGTTAGCTTCAATCTAAATGTCCAGACCTATGAGCCTATTTCGACTGGTTATCATTTCTTGGAGAGTGATGAGGAGGAGGAAGTGGAAAAGAATGGCCAAGAAGTATCAAAAGGAAGCCTTTCCACTTCAGCATCTCAAAGGGATTCAACTACATTGCGGATGGGACTTTTTCCTTCAAATTACAGGTACCAAAATGTTCGAGACAGCTACGACGAAGACGACCATATAGCAGATGAGGAAAGTGATTTAGATGACGATGATAACAACATTGATGATGATGATGAGAGTGAAATTGATGATCAAAGAATAAGCCAAGAGGGGTTTTCAAGGCAATTCTGTTCTTCCTCTATAAAAAGAGGATTGGAATATCCAAATGCTAGAGGTAATTCAGTAGTGCATTCTGTACTGAGTCCAGTAGAGAATCTGACTCAGTGGAAAGCAGCCAAAGGAAAAGCAGCAGCACCAAAGCAGCAAAAGGAGAATATAGCAGCATTATCTCAAGAACCCCGGATGCCGCCTTCTAGCAGATCAAGTTATAACCAGTCCAAACCTCTATTGCAAGAAATCCCAGTTCATGCCAGTCTTTCAAGTTGGTTAAATTCACGAAGTACAAATTAGTCCGAGACCACATTGATCACCAATATATGCACAGCTTCTGTAACTGGGACCATCTCATTCACGAAATTAACAGATTTGAAATTCAAGCTCAGTCAAATCTAAAGCGAAATGAGAGAAAGAAGTAAACATAGCTAATTTGATACCAAAAAGTGAAGAGGGCAATAAACAGAAGTGTAGTTGAGGGTGCTTTTTAGCTTTGTAGCACATTTTGGACAGAGTGTGATTTTTTGGGGGCATCGTTGTTTGTGTTGGTTTGTTTGTTTTTGGTTCTCTGGATTGTCTTGTAAATAAAGATGTTTGGTGGATTTGTACTTGTGTTGGGCAGTAACTATGTTAAAGGAAAATATGAAAGTTCAGAACAATGGCTCTGCAGAAAAGTACATGTTGGCTTTACATTATATTTCCTTATGTCAGATGTTGAGTGGGGCAAGTTGGTCGAATGAGTTTTAAAATTCCATCTACCTAATAATGCAAGGATATAGCATATGATATGACCAATAATGGGGCAAATGGAGCAATAGATTCCAAATAAAGATTTCATGTAGAAGCAGAATAATATCAAATTATATAAGGATTTTGAAAATTATATATAAAAAATTCCATCATTGCAACTTTGCAAATAATTTTCAATATTTTATTGGGGTTTCCAGGAACAATGTATACAAACAAACAGCAAAAACTTGTTACCACCTGAGTGATGCTTGGCACATGCTATTTCTTGCAGGAACATTGCAAATCCACTAGGTTCAAATTATTGATTCCTTAGGCATTTAGTCTTACATAGAAGACATTATTTTGGCCAAAACAGTCAATGCAAATTAGACAGAATTTTGTCTGGAACACAGCCATATTCAAACTGCAAGATGAATAGACATTCTTCTTTCTGTCAAGTGCTGAAGGAATACAGAAGAGAAGAAATAAACAGAATTGAAGTACCTTTTATTGAACAGGATGATTATCAAAGTATTCTGTCATTCTAAATACATACAACATACAAATATGCCTTGTAAAGCATACAAAATCTCAATTGTATTTAATATATTACATATGAAACCATATTGCCGTTATCCTTATCTGCTTTCACTCCCGGAAGATGATGGTCCACTCAGTTTGCATCTGGTTGTAAGAGAGCTCACAGCAAGTTAACCGAAAAAAAAATCATACTAGACTTAGATGCAAGACATGGGAGACTGCCTTGCCTTGGTCTCAGGACCTTTGGTCCATCCTTGACACGGTAGGTTAAAACAGAGCCAGTTTGTATAAAAAGCATCAAAATCCGCTTGGAGAAATTGCCTAATTGATTTATCCAGCAAATGTACCCTGATAATTCGTGTACTGAATGATATCTACATAATAATACATATGCAAGAATCTGCATCTTCATCATCAGAATCACTAACATCGCTGCAGATGAACAGGAGAAAGGGTGAGAGACTAGTAACTCCACAATAAATCAATAAACAATTATTCAATATCGATGTAGATAATATCAAAATAGTTGCTCTTTTGGTAATTCCGTTTTCCAATTTTAACTGGTATTACAAGTAGATAGGGAGATTGTTTATTTAAATCTACGGAAATGCAATCAAGCAGATTATCTTGAAAAAGATGTCTTGGTTTGAGCAATCAATAAAGATGTGGTAAACCAACAACTTTTGGAATAAATTGTATTCCCAATTCCTTGAGTGCGCCAAAAACATGCAAACACAGTAACACGCTAAGGGACAACTGAGGAAGTTACTTCATATGTAAATCAAAGAGTGCCCTAATGTGTAAGCAGACACTTTTGTGCTAGATCAAGGGATATTTCAGGATAATGCTTCACCAGAATACAAGAGATATGAAGGTTCCAATGATCAAACAGACCAAAGACATGAAGGTTTAGTGTAAATCTGCATAACTTCACAAATTGGATGCATAACTTCGTCAAAGATAACTATTTTCTTTAACAAAAAGAATTTTTTTTTGGAAACTAAGTCTTGAAAACATGGAAATTAGACTGACCGAACCTAGATATTCAACTGACAAACCTAGACTAAACATAAAATAAATAAATAAAACAATCGTGCACTACATTAAAATGGAACCTGAATTGATCAACTCTCATAGTCTTACTAACAATCCACTGCCTCAAAATCAAAAAGTTTTTCTAGAGTAGGAACAGTAGATAATCACTGCAACTCCCGTTTGTAACAAATAGCCAATCAAGTAATTAGCTGAACTCCAATAAGCTAAAGGTCTCCCATCAGATGCTAAAATTACTTCTGTAAATGATGCAAAATATCTTTTTTTAGGAAATACGAAACCTATTATAGCAGGAAAATGCACTAAGAAAGACTACCACGGGATAAACAAAAAAGGTGGTTAAAGGCTTGCAAGTTGCAGCTATGTTAGAAGCCCATGGAAGTAAAAGGAAAGGCAAACCCAAAGAAGTAAAGTTGGCTGGTAATGGTCATTACAAAAGACTAAACAAGAAGAATGGCTTATGTAAAATGGATAATGTTGTAGAGCAGAATTGAAAATTAAGTGTCACCACAGCTAAAAGGTCAATTAAAAGATAAATGAAGATGGTGAATTCTGGAATTAAGCTCGGCTGAAATAACATCCCAAATCAAAGTCGAAAAAAAAAGAGCAGAACACCAACAAGAAATAGGAGACAAGGATTTGCCAAGAGTTTACAGGTGTCAGGTACCCTGTATCCACAATAAGGTAGAAATACATGGGGTAGGGGTTGCTCTTTATATTTTATCTTGCAGTGAATATGCTTTCACTTTTGCTTTATTGGGAGCCATGGTTATAAAGAGTTAACTGGTTAGCCCTTTGCTTTTCACTCTAACATTTCCCAAGAAGGCTTGATAAATTCCTTCAATCTCCTTAGACCAAACTTCTACCCTGATGAAAGGAAACACAACACTACTATTTAATGGGTACACTAAGTTACTAACCCCAAGCTGTCATCCTGATTCCTGACACTAGTCAGGTAATTCTGTTAATGGAGCAGGCAGAAGCAACAACACCTTCGTTGAGAAAACTCAAATAGGTCAAGCTCAGCTCACAACAAAATAGCTGAATCCAATTCAAAAAAAATTCTCAATGCATAATGAAAAATGCAAACATAGTCATAAAGGCATTCAGGTCAAAAAGTGCCAATCAATTTGGATAAAATCTAAAACAGTTTGACATGACCAAAAAGGCAAGTGTTCTTCTTTATAGTCAGAAAACACATCAAAACATTTGCATAAGTTCACATATCGTACAAGCATCCATTATAAAGAAAACCACCACAGCTAAACCACATCAAAGCACAAGCAAACATTCAAAGCAAAAAATCAAAGCTCAAACAAGTAAATTAAATCATAAAACTACATCATGAAACCAACAACAACACAAACAACAAGCATAACTAAACAAAGAAATCAAAATTCCTATAAATTGATCAAGACAATGCACAAGTAAAGAAATAGAATTCAGCAAATACATTACCTTGGTTCGAATTCCAACACCTCAACAAGCTTATTCCCGTTCTTATCATTCCACTGCACTTTTCGTCGGGTTTTATTCGTTTTCCTTGACATACCGCCTCTCCGAGGCGGCAACAAAGAATTGGACTCACTATCTTCATCTCCATTAACATTTTCCTCAACTCTTTGAGAGTCTGTGGTCTCCGACTTCTCAGTTTTACAGCCATTAGTAGCATCCTTAGCATCCGTATCCATTAACAAATTCGAAGCACGACCAAGAAAAACGCACACCCGATATCCAAATTCAACCAGAAACTATTTAAAATTCTGTAATTTATCAAAAACCCAATCGACCCAAATCCCTGATGTTGAAGAATTCGCAAACCCTAACCCTAAAGTTCAAATCTTGCAGGTCGTCACGGATGTGAATTGCCATTTTCCCCAAAGTCAACGCCCATTCTCGACACGACCAGGGCTTGAATAGCAATGAGATAAACTAGAAAACACGATCAAATTTCGAAAGAGAGAAAAAGGAACCTGATAATTGCTAACTAGGGAGATAACTGGGAAAAGTTTCACATTTTCCCGAGAAAGTGACGGAAAATGTACAGTTTCTTAGATCCTATACGAAATGAAAGGAACGGGACTACTATTCTGAACCCATTTGGAGTGAAAAAACAAATGAATACTAACAATGAGAGTTTGTGATTTTATTTTGTTGTATTTCTTTGAAATGAGAGGGACGGATCAGACCCATAATTTGATAGTAAAAGTAAACAACTCACAACAATTTTCAGCGTTTACTTTTTATTTATTTTCTCGGTTTTTGTAAATCATTCCATAAGATACTGAATATTTAGAGGCTCACACGTGGCATAATACGAGGCTATGTGTGTGTTAGTTAATATCGTTGTAACAGTGAGGAGTTGGCGGTATGTTCACTGTGAATATACACCAAAAAGTACAACAAACATATTTTATATTTTCCTTTTATAAAAGCACCTAGTACATTTTAGTACCAAAAAAATAAAACACAGTACATTTTTGTCAATTATTGTGCAACTTATAATGCTAGAGTCTCGATAATTCAACTGTATTTATGCATGCACTGTTTTTTTTCCTTCTAATGTTTAGAAGAAGAATTCAACAAAAGTCGAATTCTAATACAATGGTCGCGTGAATATTAAATTTACAATTTGTGAATTGTCGTGTCATTTCATAAAATTGACGCTATGGGATTAATCTATCCGAAGCTATGTTTCTATCATCAACGGAAAATGAATAGTCAAAAACTCTTTCATCATTGAAAAGAGAAGTGATATGGTACCAACAGCTAAGGAGTTATTTTATTACATTTGAACTTAGTCAAAAACAAAAGTGGGGTAAAATTTTATAAGTGGTGACTCATGATTGCTATTAATATAACTATTTACATGTGGGTGGTCATTTTTAATTCCCATACATGTCATTTCAACACAAGTCATTTTTAAGTTGTATTGTAAGTCATATTAACTTAGCAATAATGAGGTTACCTGATTTGTCCTACACGAGTTGCCACCATTTGCAGCTTTGACTTCTTTATTTTTAGGAGAATTTTGATGGGGCCATCACCCCACATGTTCTTAGAAGAAGAGACATAATCCGGCATATATCATTCTCACACAACACATCTCATGCAAATATCTGAATTTTATTTGGCTATTAAAGTAATTATAATAAGAAAATAAAAGCAATTTTGTAATTTTGTAATTTGAAGCAATCTCTCTTCCAAAGAATGGTGGGACCAAACACTCGACATCCCATCATATTGCAAACCTAACCAACCGATGGCATTGTTTGAAGTCTTCCTTACATTATTGTTGGATCTCCAATCAAGATAAATATACTCAATGCTCCACTGTATCTAAATTTTTATTTAATCCAACGATAATAAAATTGTCATTAATGATATTTGAACTCATAATCTTCTCCGGTGATGGGGATTAGATTGAGGATTTAACCAATTCAGATATATTAAAATGGAAGATATTACTTTAATGCCTTCATTACTCTGTTTTTTTTCTTTCTCAATAACTTGGATTGCATGCAAAGGCATAAAGAAAACAAAACCTACCAAGATGAGGATGCTGACAGAAAATCACTTTAGTATGTTTTTTTTTTCTTCTGACAAGTTAGCATTAGCAGCAGAGAAAGAGACAGTTTGCTTCCGAGGTTGCTAAACTTGAGTGCAAGGTTGAACTTAAATTTTACTCAATGTTCATAGCCTCCAAAAGTAGTTTGGGTGAGAAACTGTATATCACACTATACATCCCTCCACACACATAAGTTCCATTTGAGATGAGAACAAGAGATCACAGGTAGATATCTTTCTGGAGGCGGGATGGCATGCTTAGAGAGGGCATCCCCGGCTTTGAAGAGAATCCTGCTCAAATTGTACCGGTAAGTATATTTTCAGTATTCGTGCTTCGATTGCCTAATTCGAGTTCTGCATCGTAACAAAACAATAATGTTAAGATTTTGCAGAGTTTATTAGCAGCTGTTTTGCTATAAGCATATTGCATTTTTGGTTGAAAATCTACATTACAACAATGTCTCATGTCTGCATGCATGAAAAGAGCTAAAACAGCCCAAGTCATTGATGAAACAGCTTATTTGCTGAACTAGCAGAAAACAGCAGCATCTCCATCCACTTCATAATTTCACAAGTTACAAGGTAGTGTTTTGCGAGGCATCGATAGTGAGGTATAGAAACGGCGACCTTCTATAAGTGTAGAAAGAGTGAAAATTAAATTGACATAAAAAAATATAGGAAGGAAAATTTCACATCATAAAATTTCTTTTGTAAAAAGTACAGCCGAAGTGACAGATTTAACGACACTTAACAATATACATAGTAGGAATTTGGTGACAGGAGGATGTGGTATCCAGGTAGATAAGCATTATGTGTCTAGCAATAAGTTGTGGGGAGGATAGACCTGTATGGTTCTACCACTAAAATCAGCAACTGCAAAAAACTTCACCACATGGAAAAGAAAAGTCATATTCAGCATCATTGTCCAAACTCAAAAACAGTCCTTGTGGGATGTTTTTGTGGTGTTTAAATAATAATGGAAGCAACATGATAAAGTACTAAAAACTTTTCCCAGCGGCTGGGAAAAAAACAATAACAGAATAGCATAGAGGAGATTACCATATCATCAAAACAAGGAAATAACAAGAACTAATATGGTCCCCATCACATAAACAGAACTGTTATAATGATACATGAGCAAATGAATAAAATTTGGATCTTGGATTCTTCCAAAGTTCAAAAACTTGTTAATGGATTGGGAGCAGACTATGGAAGGATAACTTTGCTAAAAATATATACTAAATTTAAATCATAAATCATATACATCAGAACTTTTGGAATCAATGTCGTGTGTGTATGCGATGCTTCTGGTTTTCAGTGTGAATCACTTATCAACAAATTCATTAGGCTTAGTATAATTAAAAAAAAATGTTGTACTCAGATACTAATGGTCAATATGGCAGGGCTTTTAGACACTGAAATTAGAGTAAATACAATTTCTAAAGCTTATACAATCTACTGTTTTCTTCAATATATTTAGTAACCAAATCTGTGAAACAATGAAGCTGTCAATGGTTTTCTAAGTAATACTCATTCTGACGATTAGTATTGTTGCTTTCATAACAGTGAAAACAAGGCCATAGAGATTGATCATCACTTGTATGAATTTGGGTCTGTGGAATACCATATCCAGGTAAGCCTTGGTCTTCAGAAATCAAATTTGAAATATTCTAGCATTTTAGGATTTAGGAATTTCACTGGTTCTATTAAAGAAATCTATTTTAGATGTTTGGATAAAATAATATGTGAGAATTAGTGTGAGTGGTCAACACCTAATCATATGGGTTTTCCAGCAAGCATTTTGATAACTTTTATGATGATTTTCTTGTAATGAAACAGTCTTCAACATCAGATACACATTATACCTACTTGTCAGTATCCACCCCGCTCCTTTCCCAAGGAGTCATACTACCAAACGGGATTTCGCAATATACTAAACAGATGGTAAAGGGAATTTGTCCGGATGTTGTGGAGATCATGGAACCTGCAAAAGAAGGATACCAGATTACTTTGAGACTTGATTTGTCTAAAATTCCAAATGGAAAAGGTTTGACAATCTTTCACATTACCTCAATAACATATAGAAAAATTTAATCATATTATTTGTCTTAAACGTCGATATTTCTTAATGCATGACCATCTCATTTTGAATAAATCAATGGTCAGTTTGATAGCCAAAAGAATGAAACTTTGTAACTACTTACGCTAAGCAATGTTTTCTTGGATTCCAAGCTCCTTTTTCCTCCACTCCCTAAACCAGAAATTATAAGAAGATGACATAAGTTGTCCATATTGTTACACACCACTACATTGGTGAAAGTCCGAAAACAAGTCTGAATAGTAAATTTGGAGACAGCTGTGTCCTGTGCGCTAGTACTTAATTAGGTCCTGAAGTACTGAATAACCTAGTTTTCTGACTGTACTGTTGAGGCAGACTTCTTGTCCACAGCTTTGTAGTTTCTGTGTTGGTCACAAAATTCTGCTTCTTCAGAAAAATTGACAGTATGAAAAATGCTTAAGCTAAATTCTGCTAAGATTTTCTTAAATCATATTCATAATTCTATTCATGAAATTCTTTTTTCTTTCTCCAGATTCTATAAAGGTAATTGCAGACATTTCAGCTGTGCAAGCAGTAATCTTAAGTTCTCAGCTGAAAGAAATGTTGATGAATGTCAACTCCCAAGATACATTTCAAGGAATGTATAAGACAATCAAGCTTGTATATCACCCAAGAGAGCCTTTCTTTATTGTTAGACAGGTAAACTTCCTTCCTAAGGGGAACATCAGACTACCATATAATACAGAACAATACTTGTCACTTTAGAGATAAACACATAAGACCACCATATAATGCATGGATTTTAATGAAGGTATTCATGTTTTGACAGCCACAGAAAATCTTAGCAGTATTCCCAATACGTTTTAAAGACAAAACAGACGTCATTATTGCAACAGCCTTCTTTCAGGTTTGTGGCTGATACAGGTGAAGTAAATATTTTCTCATTAATACTAGTAATGAAATCACACTCTTCTTTCTATTCCTAACAAAAATTGGTTAAATTCTTCTTTTCCTCGATTTTCCATTTTGATCCCCTTCTGGGGAATGGAGACAGGAACTTATGGATGTTGGAAGTTCTGAAAAATGGGCCAAAGCACCTCCTTGTTGCTGGTCACCCATTCCACCTCCAGAGTTAAGAGGAGAACCTTTTGAAGATTTGAGTACCAACGGAGGATTTGTCTCTTTTGGTATCTTCTTAGACTACAGTCTTTAAGTGCAAAAGTCATGAATTGAGTGGTTACAAACCAAATTCTATTCACCATTAGTCCAAATAAATGGAACAAAAAGTACTCCAAATATAAACTTTCCTCTTAAGCGCCATGGATTATCTAACGATAAGTTAGAGAAAGATGGAACACTTTTTTCATAAATCCCATAATAATGTTTCTTAGTTAAATAATAGCATCAGCTATTGTTTTATCTTTTTTAAAATACAGTTGGTTTTCCACATACCAGATAAAGATTTGGTATACTCAGTCTAATACATGTGGTATTAACTTATATGCAGATATTTCTTCACGTCATGTCAAAGGTAAAAGACTAGACAAGACCGTATGGAGTTTGTTGAATTTCTATGCCTATGTTAAATACCATGTAAAGGTAATAAAATTTTTATTATAAAGTTTTTAGTTTTTCCTTGTGAAAATTCATCCTTGTTATTCTAGACATTTTTAAGCATTGCAATGGTTACATTTTTAGCTAACAAGTTTGTTCAATCAGAGCACCAGAAGTTTTATTCAGAGAAGGATGAGAAAGCGTTTGCAGAGATTAGTTGAGGTACTGAACTGAAACTCTTACGTACCCAAGAAACTCAAGACCAATGTTTACCAATATACAATCTCTTTTCCTTCTCTCATATCAAAAGGAATTTTGGATTGAACACCCCAAAGACTGATATTCCTTACATGCTTGTAGGTCCTGCATAAGAGAAGCATGCAAGAAGAAGAAAAAGAAGAAGAAGAGGAGGGAAACCATAAGGTTCAAGGTACGGTTTCAGTCTGTATACTTTCGCAAACTCATAATAAGTAAATAAAAGGATAGCTGTAAAGTAAAGGAAACTTCCCTCAGAAGGAGGCAGCAGCTGGTGCCTTCAGTTTCTGATGGACACAAAGTTGGAAATGATATTAGCTAAACTCATTACCACTTAATTCTAATTAGACAAAGAAAAAAATTCTTACCATTGATTCCGTGCCATCTAAGAAATAAAGTATTTAAGAAAATTATCAAAACAGAATCTTTGCAATGATATAATGACTGGTTATTCCATTATTATTCTTAGTAACTTCTGTAAGAGAGATATGGTAGACCAACAACAATTCATATTTTCTTAAAATCTGGTTATAACTCTCTCATTGTTTGCTTTCAAGCAAATGCAGGATGCATGTTCATGAGAAAAATGATCAATGTATCAAAACCTAAAGTCCTAAAACGAAGATATAATGACTTGAGCGGGAAGATCAAGAGAATCCGTTCGCGAATTAAAATCCAGGGATTTGTGCGTTTTCGTCGACGATGGTTGAAAATGCCAAAGTTTTCTTCTTCATTGGGATATACCAAATTAGATTAAGTTCTTTCCATATCAGGACATAAGTTAGGATAAAGAAGCATTGTCCAATACTGCTTCTTATTCAGAAACATACCATGACATTGTTCCATCACATTTACTGAATTAGTAAATAGAAACTGAGTGCTGTTTATATTTATCAAACTAGAGTGACATAACTGCTTAATTTGTATGTCTTAATATGTCATTCAATGAAAGTCAGATAAACAAAGCAGACAACATGTTGCTTAAAATATTCAAAGGATTCAATTTGCTTTCGAATTGAAAATAGAAATGAAAATAACCTCGCAACCATTTGGTGCTTATAAAGTTGTGGCAACATCAATGAAAGAACAAAGTAAAGGGCACTAAGACAGCAGATATGTATAACCTCAAAACTTGGAAAATTAATATAGACATAGATATGGAAATTAAATTTTAGCCAAATAGAGGATGGCAAGATAAGTTTGGGGGAGCTAGTTTAGTTGCCGACGATCCGAACATTCAAACACAAAGATCTGAACATAAATAGCATCAAATAGTATTTAACCTTTTTTTTTCCTGGATTATATTAAAAGGTCTAGGATTGACTTACCAGGAAAATTTTCAGCTGCCACAGTGAATCATAATCATAGGACACTTTAAAATTTTCAGTTGTTACTAGTATCTCCAACTTCTCAGGAACCCTTTCAAATTTCAACTCTCATTCTCCTTCCTTCGAATGGATGTGGTTCATCGTACGCTTGATTTTTGAAGAGTGACAACTTAGAATGCAGATGGTAAATTATTGATAAACATCTGAAAGTAAATGATTTCTGTACCAAAGTATGTATGTAACCACGAATTAGCATCAGATGCAATGGCCCAGATTGTAAAAGTTCACGTTAGGCTACCAGTGCACCAGATGCATTGCCATTACTTATTTAGAACTCACAAAAGTCTTAATAACCTACCTTATAAAGAGCGCCAAAATTGAAGGTAGATATGCGGTATCGACAAAGACAGATTACAGGTGCTGATGTTTTTATGTTCTTTATTTTTTGAAATGTAAGCACTGGTATTACTGAATCATATATATTGAAAAGTCTGCTCTTTTAGATCATAAACTCTTATAAGGATCACAAACACATTGAAAGAAAAAGAAAAACAAGAGGCCAAAGAGTGTGAAAAAGGTCATGTATGTATTGACCAACAATTTGCAGCCATTCGCATTTAAGTCATGAATGTTGCAGTGGTTTTATAAGCATGAACTCTAATACTTCCGCAACAATCAGAACACAACGAAAGTTATCCATTTACTACAACTATAATACAACGTAAGCATCTAATACTTAATTTAAATTCATGATCTGAGACAATCCAATATCAAATAACTGCATGCCATTAAATAATTTTTTTTTTTTAAAAGTAAACACTAGCGACCTGAAGAATGAACAAATGAGTAAAATCTCCATTATCTCTCAAAGTTTCTACCAAAATTGACAGTAAACAAAAACAGAACATACATTTCATTCCATATCGAGGTCGAGGCTAGAAGGCATCAACACATGCCCCGAATCAAGCTGCGCTAGCAACGGGCCACTGGCCTCACCACACCTCAAATTCCAGTTACTTGCCACCAAAGCAAACAACATCAAACTCAATAGCAAGACTGCAATTGCATGCCCAATGAACAGCAGCGTCATCAAAGAAACACCCCTCAAACCATCCTCCTCAAGATCACATTTCCACTCAGCATTCTCCTGGTTTGGCCAAACTGACATTTTCTTGCACCCTTTTAATCCAAATGCATCAGTGTACAAGGACAATCCAAGTTGCAAAATCCAAGTGCCCTTTAAGACCAATCCAGAGGACAAGAAAAACTCGGCGCAAAACGAACAGGGCCTAATTGATAAATACAAGGAACAAACAGCACAAACAAGGGTCAACGTACCTAATATATCATACATAGCTCCACCAAGACCCGAAATTCCCTTGCCGATCACCGAATACTCGACCAGGAACGAAATGGCTGCGATAACGAAGACGAACCCTTCATCGATATGCAACGTGTCAATGTTTTCACGGCAGATGATCAAAATGACGAGTGCCCAGAACATGAAAATGGCTGCTGATTGCTGGAAAAACGCGAAACGATACGTGGGGTGGCCCGAAAAGGCTAAAAAGATAAAAATTTCGGAGAAGGAAGCAATGGGGAGGGCTATGGTGAGAGTGTACAAATCAAAGTTTTTCCATTTGGGTTCTGAGAAATACCAGATTTTGGATCGGTAGAGAGATGGGTTCTTGAGGTAGAGAGAGGAGGAGCAGAGTAGGCGACGTAGGCCTACGGGAAAGAGCAACACGAACGCTGAGAAATGGGTTGCTAGTGATGCCATGTGAATTGTGATGCAGCTGTGAAATTTGTTGCGTTTCTCTCTGCTTTCTAAATGTGTTTCTGCGTTTTTTTGTTTTCGTTCCCTCGGTGACGTTGTTAGGAGACCTGTGAAATTTTCAGAAACGGTTTTTTGTTTTTGTTTTTTTGGTTTTGGTTTTGGGCTCAAATTTTCAGAAAGAGAAGGTTAAAAGTTAAAACCATTGGCCAAATGACACTTTTCACCTTTTTTTTTTTATTCTTTTCTACTATGGTATTTTTGTTGTTGTTACATTGAACGCGATCCTAACTTTAACTTATCTTAATTATACATTTCAAAGATTTTTTTTGGTTGAGAAAACATTTCAAAGGCTTAGGCCCGTGTTCGGGAATGTTTTCAGAGAATGTTTTTTAAGAATATTTTAGAGAATGAAAACAAGAAAACATGAAAATGAAAATACGTATTAATTAAAAAACATCTTCAGAAAATAAAAACAATGAAAACGTGTCTATTAGTACAATTCGATAATAATAATAATATGTGAGTTATTTTTTAAGCGTATTTTTGCTAATTTATGTTCTAAAAAATATTTTTTTTAAAGTATAATTTGACAAATAAAAAGTTAAATTTATTTTTATCTTTTTTTTTTTTCCTCTTTTCTTCTTTTTTCCTTTTCTTTCTTCCTCTCTCCTTTCTCTTTTCTTCTCCCTTTCCAGGCCGTTCCTTTCTTTCTTCCTCTACTTTCTCTTTCATTCTCCCTTCCCTCTTTTTTTACTATCTCTTCATGCTGCCGCACCCACCAGTGGCGGATCCAGGAATTTTGTTTGCAGGGGTCAACGTCTAAAAGGTAAAAAAATTCTATACAAAATAAAACGCTCCCGTGACTATTTGGGTTGTACCGGAGAAATTGAGGCCTCGGAGAAAGGTAATTAGTTATAGGGTCATAAGGCCTTGAAGACAAACTATCAGAAAGAGCCTTATCATTACCATCATCATGGCATTGAAAAACTGAAGGGGTTAATGGCAAGGCTTGGGATAAAGAATCATTACCATTATCAGGACCTATATGGGGGGACTTTTCAACAAGGTTATTGGAAAAATTGGGTTCGGATGCCTCATTTCTTTCGCCTAAGATGTTATTTCTTGAAGCAATGGCTTTGGACGCTAGATATAGTTGGGGACATGTAATTAATTAAAAACTATAATTCATTCAAATTAATTAAAAACTATAATTCATTCAAATTAATTAAAAACTATAATTCATTCAAATTAATTAAAAACTCTAATTCATTCAAACTAATCAACATATTAATCAATCTCATTAAAGCATAAAAAGATTAGGAAATAGGTAACATAATTTCAATTTGAGGGATAAAATCCATCATATTAAAACATACAAACTAACTAAATCATACATTATAATTAATAAAAACTCTAATTCATTCAAACTAAACAACATATTAATCAATCTCATCAAAGCACAAAAAGATTAGGAAAAATGAGGATAACATACTTTCAATTTTGAGAGGAAATTTCAAACCAAATTGAATTTGGGGTTTGCCTGCCGCCACTAGATGAGGAGGTGGCCGGCGTCGGAGGGTGATTCACGTGGGGAGGCTATCAGATTGAGTGAAGGATGAGTAGAATTAGGGGTTGGGGTTGGAGATTTAGGGTTTGAATGAGAGGAATGAGTGAAAAACTCAATTCCCAATCCGTTTTTTATTGAGCTGCATTTGTCTGTGCGTTTTTTTTTTAAGCATGAGCCAAAACGACGTCGTTTTGACGTCAGGAATTAAAAAAAAAAAAACTTAAGTGGAACGACGTCGTTTTGACGTCAGGAAACAAAAAAAAAACAAACTGAAGCGCTGGGCTCCTCTCGCGCGCGCACTGGACAGCAAGTGAGCTTGCTTGCTTGGCCATGGCTGCCCTTCTTTGGGGCATTTTATCAAACACCATCTGGGCATTTGCAGGGGTCAAGTTCCTGGGTTCCAATGGAGGATTCCGGCTTGCCAGGGTCAATTGCCGCTTGCCCCAACGTGGATCCGCCACTGGCACCCACTCCTTCCTTCCATGGCATGAATCCCACCAACCCACCTCTCTCTCTCTCTCTCTCTCTCCTCCCTCCCCCCCACCCCCCCCCCCCCCCCCCCCCCCTTAATTGGGTGGTGATGGCGATGGTGATGCTTTGATTGGGTATGGGTGGTGGAGGTGCTAGGGTCGATTGCTTTTTTACTAAGTGGCGAGATGTGTATTGGGTTCGATTGGGTGTTTGGTCGTGATTCCATTGGCATGGTGTTGGTGTTGGTGTCGGTTGGGTTTGATAGGTGGTGGTGATGTGGGGATTGGGTCTGTGAGGTTTGGTGGCAATGGTAGAGTCAGTGTCCGTTGAGATAATGATGGTCTGACAATCGTGGTCGTGGTATGTTTGATTTTGGTTTATGTTTTGGTGTGATTTTCGTTTCGTTTCTGTTTTGCTGGGTAGAGTGATGGGGTTGTGGGTTTCTGTTTATGGTTTAGGAGTTTGTTTTCTGTGAGAATGAAAACATGTTTTTTCTGTTTTTTCCAAAGTACACGTGATGTTGTTTTCATTTTATGAAAACATTCTCACTATTTTTCTGTTTTAGTCTACCGAATGGATTCTTGGTTTGTTTTCGTTCTCGGAAAATGAAAACGGACGCTGAAAACTTAACCGAACGGCCCCTTATGTTTTCCCCAACAAAAAAAAGACTTATGTTTTCACTTTTCTTCTACCATTTAGGCACCATTATGTACATTGTCTACTTTTATTATAATATATGAATTAATAATATCATGTAATAATGTCACATTCATATCTAAGTACGTAATACGTATTTTCCCTAACCTACTACCGTGAGCATGTTCATATCATCATCTTGCCAACATGAGCCTTCACATTTTTTATTCCCCTTCACTCAACCTAGGAATACCGCCGCACGTGATAGGGCACGTGCCTAATTTTAACGTTGCAAACACAAGATTTGATTATTTGGATGAATGTTGTAAACACTTAGTAACTACGAGGATAAAATCAAAAAAAAATTGAAACTACAAGAACGAAACTAGATAAACTATGTGGACCAAAAATGTATTGTTCACCTTTAAAAAAACATTGATACTCATTGGAGGAGTCATTTTATAGTGACGGCCTTACATATGACCTTTAGGTGAGCCCCTATCTCTTAATCGTTGGATTAAATTGGTTGGCTATTGGATTATATTAGTTAACATGATCTAACGGTTAAGGGATAGAGCCTCACTTAACGGTTAAAAGATAGACACCTCTTAGTTAGGCTTTTGGGCTCAGATAGTAAGATAGAGCCCATGTGAGGCCCACTAACTCCTTTTTTCTTTTTCTTTATTTTTGTCAATACACGCACTCATCTTCAAGCCGAACCGAAGCCAGTGTGCGGTTTCATTCCAGCTCACCCACTCTCTGATGGAAGAAGAAACCACTTAAAATTTGCTTAAACCCTGAATTTTGTTGTCTTTCATTCAAATAATTGTAAAACTCCACAGGCCACCCTTTTCTTCTTTGTCACTCTGCAAAGTTCGGGGGTTGGAGCTGGGTCAATAGAAACTACAAATAACAATGCTTTCTTCAATTACCTCTCAACGGCTGAGACCCTTTCTTCTTCTTCATCTCCGTCACGCTCAAATCCTCCTATATTCCTCTTTTCCTCACTCTGTTTCCACCAAACCCATTTCGATTCACAACCCTACTAACCCAGAACCGCAATCAAGTTCAACAATTTATGACCACACCACGGTGCGTGAAACGCTTTCTTCTTACTGCAATGACTGGAAGAAAGCCTTGGACTTCTTTAACTGGCTGGAAACTGAATGTCACTTCCTACACACCACTGTAACCTACAATCGCATGCTTGACATTCTTGGTAAGTTCTTTGAGTTTGAGCTCTGTTGGAACTTAATTCAAAAAATGAAGCAGAACCCAGTTTCTGTTCCTGATCATACTACATTTCGTATACTGTTTAAGAGGTATGTATCTGCACACCTTGTAAAGGAAGCTATAGATACTTATAATAGATTGGAAGAATTTGGTTTGAAGGATGAGACCTCCTATTGTAATCTTATTGATGCTCTTTGTGAGTATAAGCATGTGATTGAAGCCCAAGAATTGTGTTTTTGGAAGAACAAAGATTTGTGTTTTGATAAGAGTACTAAGCTCCATAATTTACTTTTTCGCGGGTGGTTGAAAATGGGGTGGTGGGGTAAGTGTAGGGACTTTTGGGAAGAGATGGATAGGAGAGGTGTTCGTAAAGATTTGCATTCGTATTCAATATATATGGATATATTATGCAAGAGTGGAAAGCCGTGGAAGGCTGTGAAGTTGTACAAGGAGATGAAGAACAAAGAGATCAAACTGGATGTAGTGGCATATAATACGGTTATTCGTGCCATTGGTCTTTCTGATGGTGTTGATTTTTCAATAAGGTTGCTAAGGGAATTGAAGGAATTGGGTTGTCAACCAAATGTCGGGACGTATAATACAATTATAAAGCTTTTGTGCGAGAATGGGAGATGTAAGGAGGCATTTTCGTTGCTTCATCAAATGCCTAGGATGGGATTACTACCAGATGTGATAACGTATCATTGCATTTTTAAGCATCTAGAGAAGCCAAATGAGATTCTTAGACTGTTTGATAGGATGACTGAAAGTGGGGTTCAACCAAAGATGGACACTTTTGTGATGCTTATGAGGAAGTTTGGAAGATGGGGATTCCTCAGACCAATGTTTCTTGTGTGGAATAGGATGGAAAAACTTGGGTGTAGTCCTGATGAGTCTGCTTACAATGCTTTAATCGATGCTCTGGTGGAAAAAGGTATGTTAGACATGGCTAGGCAGTATGATGAAGAGATGCTAGCAAAGGGGCTTTCAGCTAAGCCAAGGGAGGAGTTGGGGACGAAACTAGTGAGCAGTGAATCTGATGATGGGTAATTGCAATATGATTTTGATGCTTCCAAAAGTACCTACACATGCATCTGGAATACACAGGCATTTCCACCTGCATTTTTCTGTTGAAAAGAAAATGGGAGCTAAGGAATACCATCTGAATAATGCAAACAGTGCTGAAGGATATGGTATTTATAGCTCCCAGATACATATTATTATGAAGGTGTGCAGCTGAGAACATTGGTTACACTGAGGAAAGAGTTTGGGGTGGTAACCGCAGATCATTCGACGACCTTTTGGGCTGAGCTTGTCATAGCACGGACACCTATTTCCTGCTCATGATAAAACTAAACGTTAAAGACCTTTTTTATCTAGGACATGGATGTGTGGGTAAATTTGCCTGCAAAGCTGACATTTGGAGCCCAGAAGCATGGCTTCCATTGGTTCAGAAGTAGGCAAAATGTAGGGAGAGGATATTCTTGTCAGTCCCCTTGTTCTTGCCGATGCGTTGGAATTGTTTCCAAATTTGGATTCCAAGGACATAGTTGTTCATCCATTTTGTCTTCCACTCTAACAGTCATGGAAACCCTATGATGATATTAAGCAAGTTGCCAGTGGTGACAGTATGCAAGTTGCTGTATTGGTGTCTAGCTGCACACTGATATGGGTAACTTTATCGTCTCTTTTGGGACATCTTATAACAATTTTTCTTCTTGTTTCCTTTTTTAGTTGCTGGGGAGGGGTGTTCTCGGTTTGTAACAATTCCTTATTGGGCAAACTTCTCAATCGATTCCTAATGAGCAATTAAATTTAGAGTGAGAAGCATTTTTGCTTGTGTCAGGAAAATTGAATATGAAATTGGATGCACTGTATTGGGCACTTAAAATAGTTATCGGAGTCTCTGTAATGTTTTCTTAGAGCCTTTTCTCCCTTCCATAATTATTTTATGCAATTGCTAGCTTAAATATTACTCATTTTAATATATGTTAGTACAGTTGGTTTTGTACATTAGCAGCCTGGGTGAGTAAGTCTTCTTTTATTTTCTCTCCTTTCATTGCATGTATCCAATGGACCTGCGACCACTGCTTTGGATTAAAACTGTTTATTATATTGGTTGTCCAGAGTCCAGACTATGCTTCTGTTGCCCAAAAAGTGTTATTTTACTTAGGATCATATAGAAAAGCCAGTACCCAAGTTAGAAGAAAGAGTTGGACTCCTGGAAGAAGGATCTTGCATGGATGCCACAATCCTTTCCTTCATGGTTCTGTGCAGCTTGAAATGCAGGAAAGCAAAGACTTTTGTACTTGAGATGTAATTTTGGGGACTTGTGTGGTTGAAATGCTTCATCTTTGGCATACAGGTATGTGTAAGGAAACTTGTATAAAAACTAATGCCTTGATGTTACGTACATTCTTTCTTTTCCCCTTCATTGTTGGTTTATATTTCTGTTTATAGAATGGGAGATTTGCTTTCTTCTCTCTTTGTTCTTAAACTTTGCTTTACTGATATTATTTGCGTTCTTGGGTGATTCAGTCGGTGCAATTGTAATGAACAGTTTGAATACTGATCTGTTTGAATCCTATGTGAAAAATACTTGAAACTGAAGTTCACTAGGGTTTTTCACTTGTTTGACAGAGTAAACAGCCAACCAAGTCTTAAGCAGATCTATATATAGTGCAATTCCACTCTAGAAACAATGTTTAGTTTTCACCCAAGGAAGCACTCTAGTGATCACATCCTGGGAAGTACCATTAATTATACCCTTCCATGGTTTACCAAGTTCCTGGATGTAGCAGCACCTGAAATTCAGTGCTCTCTTGTCGGTATTGTTCTTTATTTGAAAATCTTTGGACCTCCCTGATTTTTATATTCTCAGGTTTGATTTTCTTGATTCTCTTTCCTGTAAGATCGATTTCCTTTTTTCCCTGTCTTTTTCTTCCCTTCCAGGCTTTCAGGATACAATTGCAGTTCCTTGCTTATATTGTATTGTTTAAGTCTACTTGGCTTGTATGTGGTCTTAAAAGAAATAATAAACACACATGTCATTACCAATCTCAGAGAAATAGATTTTGGAACATCAGTTTAGTAGTTTCTAAATTTAATTTTTTTTAAAATTTTAAAAAGAAAAATTCCTGTGGAAATGTTTGTTCAGCATTTTTTTTTGGGGCAAAGTTAGGAAGGGGTAGGAGAGTTTTCTCACAGACACCATCAAAGTGTCATGGACGTTTGAACCTAAGAGTCTAAGACCATTGATCTGAAAGTCAAGTCCTTTTTCTACCAGGCTAGATCTCATTGAGATATTTGTTCAACATTTTATTCGTGCTGTTTTGTCTAGGGTTTCAAAATTCCAATTTTCTTGGAAAGTTTGCACTTTTTTCCTATAATGACACTTGCGATGTGCATCAAACACCGCCCTCAGGAAGCAAATTTAAAACCATTCTCTGAGTCTACTTATGAC
The DNA here is from genome assembly GCA_018703695.1 of Prunus fruticosa. Taxonomy (NCBI): domain Eukaryota; kingdom Viridiplantae; phylum Streptophyta; class Magnoliopsida; order Rosales; family Rosaceae; genus Prunus; species Prunus fruticosa. Next base: position 4,559,855 of record CM031917.1, read on the forward strand.
TTCAAACATTCAACGTTGAAAATTCATGTTGTTCACATGCAGCTGCCTGGTAGGAACGAAGCTACCAGGACTTGTAAAAGATGCAAATCTCGCCATTTCAACGGTCCCAATGAAGTCCTTTGGTTGTTATGCACCGTACAATTTCATTCATAGTTAGCTTTGTAAAATGTCCCTATATGAAAATTTCAATAGAGGGTTCTAGAATGAACGGCCAGGATCATCCTTGGCTGACTCATGGGCTTCTAGGAAGGAGACAAGTGGACCAAACCCAAGAATGTGACACGGTAGCTAGAAATTCAGATTCAGATCCTCCTAACGGAGACCGTCAGTGCCAACAAGACTCCGGAAATAATACAATATATGTTGTGGAAAACTAAAAACTAAAATCCAAGGCCATCAGTTTATGTGGCTCCTAATGGCTCTTGAACTCTCTCTCACACTGCTATCCAATAAAAAAACCAAAGGCTCTCAAAATTACACCAAAAATATCCCCTCCCTTTTCCACGATAAAAGGCCATTAACAACAACTCTCACAACTTCTAACAAGCAAAACATTAACGCCCACAAATTTTCTCACAGATTAGAGCACAGTTTCTGGTTCTTTCTTTTTCAATGGCAACTTCAGTTTCTGCAACTGGGTTTAAAGGAAACTTGTGTTCCTCATTCCATGGAACTTGGGGAACTTCAATGGTGGGGGAAGATTATGCCATGCTGATGAAATCAGTGCCAAGCCATGTGAGAGTTGGGAAGCCAATCAGAGCACAACCCATGATGAAGAACGTCAATGAAGGCAAAGGTATCTTTGCACCTGCTGTTGTTGTTGCACGTAACATCATTGGCAAGAAGAGGTTCAACCAAATTAGGGGCAAGGCTATTGCTTTGCACTCGCAGGTAATTAATATGGTCTTAATTCCCTTTCTCACTAGCTTTGAGTTAGTCTACACTAAGCTTAGCAGTAAATTAATTCTCTCTTTGGAAACTTGGCTAAACTAAACATGTTTGGGAGGTGCCAAAAGTGCTTCTGCATAATTAAAAGTGGTTTTCACAATGTTTTGCCAAACATTAGATGAAATAGATTTTTGCAGTTACAGAAGTAGAGCCTGGTAGGTGAGAAGTAGAGTCTAGTAGGTGCTTCTTCATAAAACACTTCCAGATAAACTAATGGAAACACTGAAGTTTTTAACAAAAAAAGATTGTGTGGTTCTAAACAAAAGCACTATACATAAACACTCCCAAACATGGAATGAAATGAAATGGTATTTAGAATTGCTTGGCATATAATTAAAGCTGCAAAATCTCATTGTGTAATCATAGTAAGAGTTCGACTCTCATCCTCTGTCAAACCACAAAAAAAAAAAAATTTCATAATAAATAATTATAATAAAGATTTGGTATTTATATAGTTTGTTAACAAGTTTGACACATGTATTTCTCTGCAGGTAATAACTGAGTTCTGCAAATCCATAGGAGCTGACGCGAAACAAAGGCAAGGACTGATTCGGCTGGCGAAGAAGAATGGAGAAAGGCTAGGGTTCCTGGCATGAGAAAGAAATCAGTAGAGCATGCATGCCTCCATTTTGTTGTCACCACTAGAAATTTAATGTTATAGTTAATTTCATACTTCATTCTCAAGGACTTCCAGATGCATATACTCGTCCAGCTGGGATTTCCTGAACATCTTTCAGAATGTAAAATTTGTTGTCTGCTCCTCCATATTCATCTCCATCTCCCTCTCCCTCTCCATATATTATATATGCAGTTGCCATGATCATTCTCCAGTTTAGTTGCAATTAAAACTGAGGAATTCGCTTAAAATTCACTTAAAAGTGATTACATGGAGAATCTCACTATATTATATGGAGAAGCGTGTGGCCACAATAAAGTCATCATGTACTACTCCCCTATACAAACATAAATTTGTAAGGAAAAAATTGCACGTTTCCGTTATAAAAACATAGAGGAGTGCAAGCATGAATTCAGACCCCGAGTGCATGCAAATCTTTAATGGAAGAGGCTTAAATAGACATATATAGGGTTAGCCAAGTTGACTAGAGTAAATGCGCTCCCCACTTGCATCCGAATTTTCGAATCCCCTCCTTGTAATTTTGATTAGATTAAAGTAGAATATCATTTGTATCAAAGAAGAGGCTTAAATAGAAAATCTAGAAAACATGTAGATTTGAACCATTCGATTATCAATTCAAGTAAATCACAAGTGTATTACAAACTAAACTTACTTTTAAGTGTACTTTCGAAATATTCAATATTACAAACAAAACTTAGTTTATCAGTACTCGATAAAATTTTCAACAACCGTAACATAAAGAACAAGAGCATAGTACACTAGAGAAAAATAAGTTGACAAATGTTTCCTCTAGCTTTTCTCAACAAAAAATTTGGGACGGTGTTCACAACTTTGGTTATGGAGAGCGAAGACCCATGCAACAAAACAATTGAGGAATAATCAAACATTGTATCGAGGCTTTGCTGATCTTTCCCTTTTAGAATCGTCCTGCAATAAGAGAAGAAGTGAGAAATAGAATATCAAAATCAAATAACACTTTCAAGTTTCAACCAAACATTGAAAATTAAAATCAAATAGCACCGAGTAAAATTTACATGGAAGCTGTAGGTGATCTTATCAGTGACATCGATTATCTCCTTCCACTTCCTCCCAATGCCCATCTACATGACAAGATAACAAATTCAGCCACTTGTCCAAATTTCAAATTTGCAACAAAACATGGGACTACAAAACTGTAATGGTTACACTCTAAACAAAAAAGTGGAATATCAGTTGTGAGACTGTACAAGTAATTAGAGTAGTATAATAAGAGAACTGGTAAATATGATAACTGGTATAAGCTGAGAACTGGCACATAAAGGATGAGGTGTGCCATAAATGCCAAACCCAACACAGTCGAGGAACATGCCATTAGGAAATACAGAAGCAGCTGCACTCAGGCAACTATAGAAAGTGGTACAAAAATCCTCCAGAAGACCTTCAAGCAAAAAGCTTGAGAAGGAAGCCAAAAGATACTTAAAGAATCGATAACCTTTGCCCAAAGGCTCCCTTCCCTTGAACAACTAAACCAAATCACATGGATCTATCATTAAAAAAAAATTACTCAATTAATAAGGGATCCACCAATTCCTAGTGAGACAGAGGTCAAGTAAGCACATAACATCACATTTATCTTGCTGTCAATACTACGTCTCAGCTGATTTATACAGCGTAATTGGTTAGTGCTTTATGTGTAGAGATCCTTCATTAGATAGGTTGGGTTTATCCTTCTGTCATTTTGTATAGCTCTCTTTCATGTAGGATTTATGCTCTGTTGAACGTATATGCCTGATTCCTAGGGGTAAGGTTCTATACATCAGCCTGGCCAGGTGTCATTTATCATTCTTTTATTTTTTCATTAAGTCTACAGCTTATGGTCTCAACTTCAACCTCCCTCTCATTGCTGGAGATCCATTTCTTTTACAAACGGGTCTTGGAGAGCCTTTGTCAAGATAATAATACGACATTGATGAAGATTTTAGCAGATTTGATTTCTCTTATGGGTGAGACTTCACTGAAATTACTTAATTGTTCTTCTTCTACCCTTTTCTACTTATCTTTTTCTGTTTAAAAAATCAAAGCCACTATAAGTGTTTCAATCGTCTAATTTTCTCTTTATTCTTTTTTCTTTAGGGAACAAATGTTTGAGGTTTTAATTTTCCTTTGGTTAAGCATTTCCATTTAAACAATGCGCACAGAAACACCCAGCAACAAACACCTCATATCAATATAACAAAGATTGTGGTGAAGATTCGAATATGTTGGGGCTTTAACCCTAGTGCTGTTTAACAGCAGAGCGGATGAAGAATCATCAAAAGAGTAAAATAGATCAACCAAACCCACTAACTTAAAGTGTAATTTGAATCACACACACCTGGGCAGCCTCGTTTGCAGCATTCCTAGTCCATAATGCAAGTTTGTCTTGCCTCTGGCGCACACTTGCTACCACCCCGCAAATCTCATCAGCCTCATCAAATTGCTCTCCAATCAGTGCCATCAACTATCCAATGAAATAAGAGCCCATATTATCAGAATTCAAATAAACCCTAATGTAACATGAATCAACCTAGTGCTTAGTCCAATACACACAAAGTCATCTTCAGCCCACAGTGAACAAGATACATCAACCGTTCTCACTGATGAGCAGATGATGAGAGTAATACTCAATGTCCATATAGTTTGGCATGCTATGTTGCAGTGTCAATCAAGACAGTTAAGTAGGTGAAATCAAATCTCAATGTATGCCTTCATTCAATGTCTGGCAACATAGCATGCCAGACTCTCATTCCTCTACATATGTGTGCATTAATGTAATGAAAAATGATGAGGAAAGCAACAACTCACGGTCTCTAGCCACATGGTATCAAGGCTGGCCTTACTCCTGCTGGTGACAGTCCACTTCCCTCCATTAGCACACTCAGGATCCTCCCATTTTGGTTCAACCCCAGCCCTGAACAAGTGGAAATCTGCACTTGGTGGAAACTTGCTCGGCTTGAATACCTGATCATACAGACTGCAAATACATTTCGCATCTCAAATTCAAATTGAGGGATTGGAATCAGATTAAAGTCCCGAACTTGAATCATACAACCAAGGTTTGTGGGTCCAAAATTACAAATTTAGAACAATCTGCTAGCACTTTTGTTTTGCCAAATTAACGGGAGAAAGGGAAAAGAGAGAGGAGAGAGAGAGAGGAGATAAGTTAAGTGAGAGGTGAGAGATGAATAAAGAGTATAGAATGGTTTTAAAACCTAAAACATAAAGCTTTAAATAGTTTTATATCTTTAATTTTAATCCAATACATTCCTAATCATTCCTTCCTCACCTCTATCATATGTGTTCTCTCGTCCCTTTCCTCTCACTCTCTCCCCTCAAACTTTAATTTAAATTAATAGAATGAAATTATAACAGGATGGGATAAAAAAATAAAAACTAAAAACAAAAAGAGGCTAGAAAATCAAAAGACTAACTGGGTATCCTATTTGACCGGATCAACTAGAATTGTAAGCTAGACATTAAAGCAGGAAAAGATTAACCACAGGGAACAAGGTTAAGAACGTTGGAGCTAGCACTTTTTGCATCAAAGGGAACAAAAGCCCCATCAAGCAATGCATAAATTAAAAAATTCAACCATTTATTTTCCGCTAGATATTCTGGCAAGTTTTCTAATTTTTGGAAACAAATTGACCTATATTCCAGTACATTACTTCGCTTTACAGAAAGTTTCACCAAAATTTCCCCAACCAAACAGAAGATAAGGGCATATCAGTTACCAATCAACAAACATGAAAGATCAGCACAAACTCACATCACAAAAAAAAAAGTAAACAATCTGAAAACACAAAGCAAAAAACAATACAAGGAAGCATAAGAAAACCAAAAAACAAAAGGGGCGGAGATGGATTAGGTTTAGATTATGTTATGCATACCACCAGAATTCTTGAACGGTTTCGAAGGTGTAGGCCTTGCGAAGAGAGGAACCCCAAGCAGCACCTTGCTTGGGCTTGGATTGGTTATCGAACCAAAAGGTCCACTTCCTCTCCAGCTTGTGGGGCCCACTGCTCGGCTGTATCTTTGCCTCGGCCGCCGCCGCCTCTAGCCCACTATTTTCCTCAGCGTCTAATTGTGGTGGCGGCGCTGCTGCTGCTACCTCTGTCGCCATTGTTATCTTGTGGAAACCTTTTTGATTCGTCTGTATGTCTCTCGGGGTTGTGTTGTTTGGAAGAAGAAGAGGAAAAGAGAGGCTTGTCTTTTTCGCTGTTGGGCGTTTATATTGTGGAGAATCCGCGGGCCTGCGTTTTTGCCCTGACTTGATACGGTGGGTCGGCCCGAATGCAGAATTCTATAGTGAGGGCTTATTCCTGATATTAGATCAGATTAATTACGGTTGAATTAAATTGATTAATTTAATTAAATAATTAAGAAATAAGACCTCGTTAAGGACTTCAGATAAAACCCTTTGTAAATGACTCCAGCCCAAATGAACCTAACTAAATGAGCCACCAATCCCACAAACTTGAAAGATCTCTACACGTTTTTATTTTTCTTAATTAGTCACTTTAGTACCACTTCAAAAATCGAAAAGATATATTAATGTCACTAATATCGAAGTAAAAGAAAAAACTTTATAATAGAGGGGGAAAAAAGGACAAGCATATGAATTGTGACAAAATTCTCATGTAGATTCTCTTATGTGAGGCATGTTTACTAATCTGTATTGGATTATGAGGAATTGAATTGATGAGAAGTTGGATTGAGGAGAATTAGATTTTAAATTCCTATTGAAGTTGTATACTAAACCATATAGATTGAGAATGAGAGAGTTGAAAAAGCACTATTTGGCACTCTTGGGCTCAATTTAGTGATATTGGGCCTTCGAAATGCTTTGGGCTTCTGGAGAGCGTGTGATCTCCAAGATGAGAAAACGCTTGGTAAGACTTAGGGCACCGGTGTGGTATCGACCGAAAGCTCTCCGATGCTTAAGTAAGTTCGGATTTAGTGAATTAACTGAAGATCAATAGGCTTGTATGTCGTTCGTTCTGATTACCTCTATTTTGGGATAGTTGTCCCTTTTCATAGGCCTTAGGAGGTGTGCACATTGTTTAGAATTTCGATGTGGGACTATGGACGTCAATTGCGAGCATGCCACGTGTCCCGGGGAAGGGCGTTGCCCTAATAGACGGATCGGTAGGCTAGGTGCTGAAGGCAACCTTAACCATGCTCGATTTTATCCACGTGTCTTGTTCTTATTGGCTGTTCATTTTGGTATAAACAACCTGCACCTGGACAGAAAAGACCATCTGGACCATTCGTTGAACATAAACAAATCCACTATCTGTTTTACGTGGTGGCTATACTTGGTTTTTTCCTTATTTCTTTTAAAAAAGAAATAGTATAGCCGCACGGCTACGCTGTTTTTATTCGGGCTGCTATACTCAGTTTTAAATTTTTTAAAAACAATAAGGTTCTTGCTATGAAAGGCAATTTGTAATTACAAACAAACCACATGATGTTGCAATAAAAGAAGGCAGACCTAATTTAGAAACAGTAGTTCACTCAATTATGAGCATTGATCTAATGGTTACATCCCTGGTTACAAAAAAGCTCACGTTGTTTCATGAACAAACAGGAAGATCTATTATGTACCAGAGTAATTCATTCAAGTAAGAGTGCCAAACTAATTGCAACTAAAAAAAAATAGCAAACAGAAGTCTAGTTATAATAAAGTACATTCTTCCTCATTCCAAATGCAGGGAATATCGCATGACACACTTTTCTTGATCCTCCATGTAGGTTTAATCACAGTTCTAAAGAGTACAGACCATTTGTATGTTTTTGCAAGAGAGAGGCTTGATATCAACAGAGATAATGAACATCCATTTTAGTTGTCCTTTGTCTTTTTGTGTGTATGCAATTTTCATGCTCAGTATTACAAAAAAGGAATGAAGTGAAACCAAAAAGTTCCTTTACAGTTTCTTCAACTTGACAACTGCAAATCTAAGAACAATTCTAAGCATAAAAGATGTTACAAATGAGACAAGCAAGCAAACTTTCAGAGCTCAATTCTGTGATAGACATGGAAAAACCACATGAGTAGAACATAGTTCCAATTTATCAATTCTGTAATAGACATAGGAGCATGCTGCTGTTTCAATATCGGACTCAAAACGTTTGTCAGTTTATGGTAATTTCTCCAATCTATCAGAAAGAAACATCTTCAATATTTGGGGGTTAGCGAAATATGACTACATCACCCCTTCACTTTGAGGCGTTCATTGGATATCAGACAATAGCTAATTATTACGCGTCTGCCATGTTCTGTTGTATAATGGACAGTCAGCATAATAGCCAACAAACTGTCTCCCAGAACGATGTCTGTAGAACCTGGTCCAAATGTTTGGGTGTCTTTAGTTACTGCTTCTGTGTTGCATGAGAATCGTGACATGCAAGATCTAGCTTACAGGTTCCTTATTCAACTAGAACCCAAAAACCCTTCAAATTATATTTCGCCATTGAACTTCTATGCCTCTTCTAGGAGGTGGGACGTTGTAGCTGAAATGAGAAGAATGATGAAAGAAAGAGGTTTGAAGAAGGCACCTGCGTGCAGCTGGATAAGCATTAATTCAAAGACTCATTGTTTCTATGTTGCTGATAAAGCACATCCTTGTTCTAATTGGATCTATCAGATGTTTGACTACCTTATCTTAGTGATGAAGGGAGCCTGCTATTCTGATGATTTTGAACATCCAGCATAGATCCTTTTTATATTGGGTTGATGATACTACCATTTAGTTATATAATGTAAATATTTGTTAGTTGCTTACACAACTCTCTTATTGACTGTATTGTGGAGGACATTATCGCATTGCTTAAAAGATTTGGAGCACACCAGTTCATGCTTCTGTTAGATATGCAGATGGGGCTGCTCATAGAGTATCACAATTATGCTCTACTTAGAGGTGGCCCTGCGTTTGTTGGAAGATTTTTTTTTGTTTTTTGGGTACTGTGGAGGTTATCTTTAAAATAAAAAATATAAAAAACGGGGCAGCCAGCTACAAGATAAGGTTTTCTTTTTCTTCAATTATACAGTTTGCATTGGATGCTGTGGTAGTGTGGTGTGTGCTGTCAAAAAAGTTAGAAGAAATATATAATTAAGGGAAGGTGGAATTGGACTTCATACCGTGTATCCCTGTCCACCACACAAACAACAATACCTCTATCTCCTCTCTCACTCTTAAATTATACAACTTGCATTGGATGCTGTGGTCCAATGATAATTGAGGGAAGGTGGTCAGAAAGAAAACGCCAAAATTTACTACTTTTTGTTGGGTGGAATTGGACCTCATACATAGAAATTGGGTCTAAAAACTAGATCTGGTTTACTTGTTTTCGTTTTGGCGAAAGACAGAGTAAGCAGAGAGAATGGCTGAGGCAGTTGTTTCCTTTGTGCTCGAAAGTGTCAGAGACTTCACCACTCAGGAAGCCAAGTTCTTGACTGGAGTCAGCCAACAAGTTGAGGTTGCACAAAATGAGCTGCAATTGATGCAGGGCTTCCTAAAAGATGCAGATGCAAGACAAGGACAAGATGAAACAGTTCGTATTTGGGTTGCCAGGATTAGGGATGCTGGCTTATGATTTGGAGGATGTCATCCAAACTTATGGCTTGAAAGTGGTTTCCAAGAAGAAAAGAGGCCTCAGGAATGTTCTCAAAAGATTTGCCTGCATCTTCAAGGAAGGGTTTCATCTTCACCAGATTGGGGCAGAAATTGAGAATATCACTACCAAAATTTCGACGTTGAGATCGAGTTTGCAGAGTTATAACATAAAGGAAATAAGGGACAGGGACAGCGGTGGTGGTGAATCTTCCTTGCAATTGCATGAGAGGCAAGGACTACTCAGGCGAAGTTATTCTCATGTTGTTGAACGTGATGTTGTTGGGTTAGAGAACAATGTAGAAGGATTGGTAATGAATTTAGTGAAAGATGAAAATCGTCATCAAGTTATATCTATTTGTGGGATGGGCGGTTTAGGGAAGACCACCCTTGCAAGGCAGCTTTATCATCACAAAAAAGTAAGGCACCACTTTCATAGTTTTGCTTGGGTCTGTGTATCTCAACGGTGTCAAGTAAGAAATGTTTGGGAAGGAATTCTGTTTAAACTGATTTCTGCTACCAGGGAACAAAAACAAGAAATTAAGGAAATGACTTATGATGAAATAGCAAAGAAGCTTTTTCGTGTCATGGAAGAAATGAGATGTTTGGTGATTCTTGATGACATTTGGAGTATCGAGACATGGAATCTTTTGAATGTTGCATTTCCAAATGTGGAAACAGAGAGCACAATACTGCTTACTACACGCAATCAAGCGGTAGCTTCCCTCCCAAATAGAAATGTTTTTCTCCACAAACTCCAGCCACTCAATGAGAATGAGAGTTGGGAACTACTTGTGAAGAAAGCAATACCTGCAACGGCTGAAATCGGTATTTTCTCACCCTTCATCTTTTCTTTTCCAGTTCCTTAGTTAAATAGCGAGCCACATAGAGACCATTATATTGCATATGACACAAATTAACATGTAGCAATTTTATAAACTGCCTTACTTGGTCACACATTTGTTAGGTAGCAAGATGTATGGTAATTTATCTTATGCATTTGCAAATAATAATCAGGATAATTTTAGCTAATTCAAAATTTTCTCCCAGCCTCCTCTTCAATCCAACAATATCCCATACGTTTTATGTGTTGGTGCAGATTTAATTTTTAAATGTTTTCCATTTGGCATGTGTTATAAAATCCAAACTTATAATAAGATAAAGAATATCAGTAAATTTCAGGATTTCACAATTTTAATTTTAAATCATTCGAGCAAGGAATATCCACTACGATTGCTCATACTACAAGTCCGTATTTAATTTTTTTTTCTTTCCTATTTTTCAGACTTGGGAATGTACAAAGACTTAGGAAGGAAGATGCTGCAATATTGTAAAGGTTTGCCATTAGCCATCATTGTGCTTGCCGGAGTTCTAGTCAGAAAAAACTCCATTAGAGAATGGGAGAGAGGTTATGAGAATGTTCATGAATACATAAGCAGAGGCATAGGTCATGAAGAAGAATATGGAGGTGTATCACAAGTGTTGGCATCGAGTTATGATGACCTACCGAATTACTTAAAACCATGTTTTTTATATTTAGGTCATTATCCTGAAGACTCTGAGTTTTTGGTGAGCAAATTGACTAAGTTATGGGTGGCAGAAGGTCTTATCTCCTTGAGACAACAAAGACATGGTTCGAGGGAAACAATGGAGGATATAGCACGTGATTGCTTAAGTGAGCTGGTGGAAAGGTGTTTGGTTCAAGTGGGAACAATTAGTTCAACTGGGACAATTAAAGGTTGTCGAATCCATGATCTTGTACGAGACATGTGTTTGTTAAAGGCGAAAGAGGAAAGCTTTCTCCAGATTAACTATTCTTTACAAGAAAATGAGGCAGCTAATCCATTTACTTCTTCTGTGGCAGCCAAGGCAGCACAATTGGGGAAAATTCGAAGACTTGCAATTTACGTGGATGAGAAGGCAAATAGGTTGGTTTCTTCAAGAGATGAAACAAATGGGCACGTAAGGTCTCTATTATTCTTTGGCCTAGAAGAATGGATGCCAAAAAGTGGAAAAGGATTACTATCTCCATTGAAGGATTTCAAAGTGCTTAGAGTTTTGAAGGTTGAAGGTCTTGATGAAGTGGAAGTAGAGTTGCCAAGTGAAATTGGAAATATGGTACACTTAAGGTTTCTAAGTGTGAATAATAGCCATATCAAAATGTTTCCGCCATCCCTAGGTAATTTAGTATGCTTGCAAACTCTTAATTTTTGTGTTTGGAATAGCAACGTGGTCATCCCAAATGTGATAAAGAAGATGAAACAATTAAGACATTTATATTTACCCTTGAATTACACAGCAAAAGGTAACCTGGAGCTCTCTACTCTTGGCCATCTACAGACCTTATATAACATTTCAAGCGAGTATTGTGATTTGAAAGATGTTGGTAGATTAACCAATCTTAGAAAACTGAAAATAAGTCTGTCAAGCTCTTTGCAAAATCAGGAGGAAATCTTAAAATCTACAAGCAGCACGCTTAATCGTATCCGGTCTCTAATTTTTTGGAACAATTCTGGAACGAATAGCGGTGCAGAGCAAGCTATGCAAATAGTATCAAGCTGTAGAGGGTATATACAAATTGACGCTGAAAGGGCCAATCACAGAATTACCGGAAGAGCTCCACAACTATCCAAACCTCACCAAGTTAGAATTGGAATGGTGTGGTCTCAAGGAGGACCAAATGGGAATACTAGAGAAGCTGCCAAACCTAACAACTCTACGCCTTTTATTTCTAGTTTTCCATGGGAATACAAAGATACTGGTCTTCTCCAAAGGAGGCTTTCCTTCGCTTGAATTTCTTTCCTTTCATAGTATGTACAGAAGTACAGAGTGGAGAGTAGAGGAAGGAGCCATGCCTCGTCTCTGTCGATTGGAAATCAAATATTGCTGGGGATTGAAGACACTTCCAAATGGGCTGAGATATCTTACTAATCTCAGGGAATTAACCATCAGAGGGATGCGTCGGATTGAGGAAGATGGAGACGATTTCTATAAAATTCAACATGTACCTTCCCTTGTAATTGAAGAAACACTCGATTAACCACCACCGATGCAATGATGGCAAGGTAATTTCTTTCTTTTAATTTTTAAAATTTAAAGTGAAATGGGTGTTTTGGTTTGTATTTATTAGTTATAAAATGAAGCACCGAGAGAATATTAAAGTAGAAAAGCCAACAGAATATGGGCTCCCTTGTTTAGCTATGTTTTCTTTCTCCATTTTTATTCCTTTTTGCTTGTGCTTGTGACTTGTGAGTCCTAACTCCCGACTCCTGAGCCTTATAATTTCCCAATTCCCAAATATTTTATTACTTATATGTTTTCTTTGTCCATTTTGATTGCTTTTTTGCTTGTGCTTGTGAGTTGTGAGTGAGAAGCTTAATCTAAAACCCAACAGGTTAAATTTCCTTATTTTATTACTTATAAGTTATAAAATGAAGCACCGACACCGACACTGAGAGCACAATATGATAATTCTATCGCATTCCAAATTCAGGTTTTCGATGGTTTTGTGGCAATCTTATAATAATATTTCAAGGCATGTTAAAATACATCACCATTAGATGTTCTTTTTGAAGTCAATCAAGTAAGAGTTGAATATTTATGTGCATTTCAAAATCTTTGAAATGGAGAATCTTTCCATTGCTACGCGAACAACAAGCAATATGATTTTTTCTAGTTGATTTACGAAATGTAGTACAATATTACTACTATATTCATTTTGGAATGTAAGTTTTGACAAGTAAACTGCTGAATTTGTGTTATGGTAGCTACATGTAGGAACTGATATTGAGAAAGTATGTCATAGCTCTACAGCAGAGGGAGCACGTGCGAAGCTGAACTTACCTGGAGAAGAAAGAAATGCTCTGTGAAATCAAGAGGAGCAAAGATGTGGTCAACTAGTTTAAAGTTCATTACAAGCTTTTGGGTCTAGTGGTTGTCCAACAGTACATTTATGTTACACAACTGAGAATATTAAAATTTCCTTGATGAAACCTTGTATTTGTATTCCTCTTTCGTGTCTGCTTTCAACTAAGAATATTTGAGCCTGTGGGCATTTAAACTGAGACTTTTTTTGTGAGGAAAACATATCACAAACTTTTATATCCCGAGTTGACACTGATTGGAATGAACAGATCCTTGTAGTTACATATAACGAGGGATAACACCAAAGACCTGAGCTTCATCTACAAAGATCAAGCCACAGAGAGAGAATTAGTCTGGAAAACCAAATCCTAAACTGATAAACTGATCGCCTAAATAAATAAGAAACAGAAGTCTAATTATAATAAAGTACATTCTTCTTCATTTCAAATGTATGGAATTTGGCATGACACACTTTCCCTACCATGTATGCATAATGGCAGAGTTGAAGAGTAGAAGAGTAGAAGAGTACAGACCATTTGTATATTTTTGAGAGAGAGTCTTGAGATCGACAGAGGAACGTGAATTTCCATTTCCATTTATCTGGAGTAGTAAGGATTGGCCATAGGGGTAAATTAACAATACAAGCTCTGATAACTCAAACTGAAATCAAACTGAGCTCCAAGTTATTTTTGAAAGCCATCTACTCTTCCAAATCGTTACAAGCTTCAATGTTGATGTTCGACAAAGCCTTCAGTATCGGTTTTTTGCTAATTTTTTTTTTAAAAAAATAGTATAGCCAGTCGGCTACGCACGGTTTTTTCTAATTTTTTTAAAAACAAATAGTACAGCCGGGCGGCTAGACTCGGTTTTCTAATTTTTTTTTAAAGCAATAGTATAGCCGCACGGCTGTAATTGGTTTTACACTAATTTTTTAAAAGAGAAAAAGTATTGCCGAACGGCTATACTTGGTTTTTACAATTTTTTTTATAAGAAATAGTATAGCCGTTCGGCTATACTTGGTTATTTATTTAATTTTTAAAAACAGTACAGCCGATCGGCTATAATCGGTTTTTAATAATTTTAAAAGAAATCGTATAGCCGCACTTTTTTTTTCCTAATTTTTCAAAATAAAAAAGAGATACTATAGCCGACCGGCTGTGCTTCGAATTTAAAAAATAAATCGTATAGCCGAGCGGTTATACTCGGTTTTCTAAATTTTTAAAAAAAAATAGGACAGTCGCGCAGCTATACTCCGTTTTTTAATTTTTTTCGGAGAAATAGTATAGCCGAGCGGCTGTACTTGGTTTTTAAATATTTTTTATAAGAAATTGTATAGCCGCGCGGCTACACTCAGTTCTTCCTAACTTTTTAAAAAGAAATAGTATAGCCACCATACTACACAACCTTAGCAACGATTAATATGGTCTTTGAATAAATATAAGTACTCGAAAATTATGTAACACCCGGAAAACTACGACCAGCAATTTGAAACATCAACACAGCCAAAAAGAAGGTGAAAATGATATCAGGAGGTTTGGGAACCAAGAATTTTGAGAAATTTGGGAAATTTAAAAAAATTAGGGTTTCAGAAATCAAAATTAGGTAGCAAAAATGCAAAGACGATGAGATCGATGAATAAGATGATATCACGACATAAGAAAAACTGTAATCGACAATGCAATTGTAAACAGAAATGTGTAAAAAAAATTCCAAACTTTCAACAGTATATGAGATGAAAGCAAAAAAACCCAAAAATCAAAAGGGATTAGAACATTGATGGGAAGTTGTGTTGATGGAGCGTATCATCACGATGACCATCACTATGAGCCGAGCCCACTAGCAAACCATGCACCTTGGCGGAACCATGTCGTCTGCGTATACCGACCCGACCTCAGAGTTCCTCTTGTGATCTGTAGTATTGAGTACCGACTCCGATCACTATGGCTCGAAAGACCTGCTACAGAAAGGTACTAAAGGAGACAGCCTGGCAAGGATTAAGATCAAATAAATGCACCGCCTACTATTAAACCAGATGTCACCCTGCCCTCTAAACTACAAGCAAAACGGATTGATGGAAAGATAGAGCATTCAATACACTTCCCATCCCTGATTTCCTGCCACTTCATCTTCTGACCCCTGTCAGGAATTGTAGGTGAAACAGGTGCAGAACATTAAATATCACTCAATCAAGGAGAATGGTCTAAACACATTAAAAAGATCTTTATGACCAACCCCCTCCTATAAATATCCCTCACCAATATATGGACAAAGGTAATAACAAAACTGATAGTAAAGAGTTCCATTTCCAATTATCTTCAAACCTAGAGCTATGTCTGACTTAGTCATTGGAGAGGGATCAACCTGGGATCCCCCCAGGTTGTCCTTATTCTGATCTTGTTTCATATATACAGGTTCGCATCTTGGTCCACGCATCACCAAGATTGGCACTGGCCCTGGCCATCGAAGAAGAGAAGGAATCCTTGATACTAACAAGTTGAAAGCATACCTAAAGAAATCAAATACAAGCTCTGAAGCTCAGGCGTTATGAGAGATGGCGTTGTTGCAGAGAGATAAAAGAGAGGCAGAGAGCGATAGATTTGAGACGGTTGGAGATGTGCTTGGTGACCAAGGGTTTTGATTCTTTTCTTTTCTTTTCCTAATGCAGAAAATTAAATATTGTTTTCTACATATATAACATTAGCTTCCTAAATCCTGAAGTCTACTCCACATCATTTCTCAAAAAATAAAAGTAAAACCATTTCTCACAACAACGAAAAAGAAAAAAAGGAAAAGAAAAGATTATAATTAGATTTAAGGAAAATAAAAGTAAAACCATGGTCTAAGGAAGTTGTGGTCACTTACAATTAGATTTAATCAAAAAATTAGGAAAAAAACTAGTTTAAAAATTATAATGTCATCATCTTTTTACTTTTACTGCATCAAAACACTATTTTAGTTTTTAAAATTTACTTTTAAAAAACATTCAAGATAGAGATGAGAAATCAAACCACCACCGCTATCATCCGATGGAGATTAACTTGGAGAAAAAAAGAAGAAGAAAATATAAGGCAGAACCCACCACCAGGAACCGCCATTGATGAACCTCAACTAGGGATCCCCGTCAGACCAAAATCCGATTTAGGGTTAAAATCAGGGACAAGTAAGAGGAGATCCTCGAATATTAGTGTTCTATTATTTTAAGGAATTTTTATTGTTTTTATTGACATATCAACACAAAGGTGGGTCCCAACTTAACAGAACACCATACGGTCAAATTGGTGGAATGTGTAAATTGAATAAATCTTAAAACATTGAGGTGCAAATTGATGAAATTGAAATCATGTGGCCCATTTTGATAATTCCCCCAAATTTATAGGGGGTAAAATTTAGTCCTAATTATTTTTGTAGAAATGTCACATGAACTTATACTTCAGTTTTAATTTGTCACCTTAAAAAAAAATTTAAGAGAATTGTCACCTTAATTTTTCAAATTCCATAATTTATCATCTGACTTTAACACCATCTAATTTTCCATCCATTTTAAAGGGTATTTTAGTCTTTCCATTTTCAAGAGTATTTTAAAAATGAAAAAATCATTATTAAAAAATTGTATTTTAAAAAAAAATCTCACCTTCCCCTATCCCATGTGCACCAATGGTGGCTCCGACCAACCCCACCCACCTTGAAATCCATTCCTCCATTCCCTCTTCACATCCCCTTCCTCCATTCCCCCTTCCCTCTTCCCCTTCCTCCTTCTCTCTCTCTACCATGGAACACTTACCCTCCACACACAAATTCCCTCAACCCACCCAAACTGACTCCACCTTTTTCTTCTTCTTTATTCCTTTTGGTATTTTTCTATTTTCATATTGAAAATTTGTGGAGAGAGAGAGAGAGAGAGAGAGAGAGAGAGAGAAAGGGGAAAGAAAGAAAGAAAAAGGGAGGAATGGGGGGTCCTATGCGATGTGTTTTGGGGGCGGGTGGGGGAGAAAGGGAGAGAGATGTCTCTTTTTTCTCCTTGAAAATGGAAAGACTAAAATACCTTTAAAATATATGGAAAATTGGATTGTGTTAAAGTCATATGACAAATGATGAATTTTGAAAAATTAAGTGACATTTCTCTTAAATTTTTCTTTAAAGTGACAAATTAAAATTGAGGTATAAGTTTAGGTGATACTAGGGATTTGTGTGTCAATATTATTTGATCAGTTGTATTTTTATTTTTATTTTGTTTTACCAAAGATTGCAAGTTGTATTATAAACTGATTGATCATGAGTAAAGTTGGAGGATAAGTTGTCTTCATTGAACCTTTTGGAGCCAGTGCGTATTTATGCTTGAAAATAGTACTCCGGCCGGTGCATTGTTTCAACACGTCTTACAGCAAATCATTTATATTATTATTACTAGCCTCTCTCTTGCGCACTTCAGTGCATGCGAGAAACTTTTTTTAAAAAAATTTAAAATTTATTTTAGAATTAAAAACAGATAATGGGTAGTTGTGTTCCATAAAAATAGGCCATTATCTAATTTTTCTTTTAATTTTAATTTTTTTAAATATGAAAAAGTGTGAATTTACCATATTATCCTCATTTAATTAATAATTTCAATTCTAAATGTTTGCATTAACAAAGGGCATTTTCTGGTATTTTGAATGTTTCACTATTCTCTGCCTTTTGCTTTATATATATAGATTATTCTTGACATCTTATTAATTTAAAATATATGACACTTATTTTTCGGTCAAGCAAAATACATGACAGTTTGATAATTAAGATATTCAATATTGTGGAATATTTGGCATTTATGGCATATTTACTAATCCGTAATTGGATTATGAGGAATTGAATTGAGAAGGAGTTGGCCATGAATTGAGGATAATTAGATTCTAGATTCCTATTGAAGTTGTTTACTAAACCATATGGATTGAGGGGAGTTAGATTCCGAATTTCCTATTAAAGTTATTTACTAAAATATATGGAATTGAGGGTATGAGTTGTACTAATTACTAAAATGTCATTGTTATTTGATTAAAGTATGTGCCAAATTTGGAATTTTGAAATTTGTGTAAGGATATAATGGGTAAAAAAGATGAATTCATAATGAGTTAGTTCTCCAGGAATTAGAATAACACATCTCACCAATAATTGAATTCCATTTGTGTGAGCCTTCTTTCATTCATTGATGTGAGTACGTTGGGTTTTGTGATCAATTCTTATGGAATTCAATTCCTAATTAGTAACAACATTAAGGAAACTTCTTTTGGTTGATTGGTTTGGCCCATGTCATATTTTTTTTTTTTTTTTTGGCAAGTATAATTTCATTAATAAAGAGGTAAATACAAGAGATGTACAAGAAGACACACGAATGGAGGTTCTTGCATACAATAAATCAAGAAAATTAAATTAAGCAAGATAGTGAGTAATAACTATTAAAATTCGTGCATATTCCATACTTAGAAATGATTTCCTATTTCCAATTTCTAATGTTCTTTCTCCATTTGATCATTTATGGTATTTATGACAATTGTGATGAAGACTTCAAGGTAAAAAAAATACATATGCATTAGTCACCTAAAAATGATAGGTATAAAATAAATAAATCAATATTTTTGCGCTCGTCATAATTTAAATTCAGAACGTTTGATGCTGGGGGATAGATTTGATGGACAATAAGAAACACATGTGTGATTCGTGAAGATGGATATACTCCTGGGTTGATATGCCGCTGCCGATCACGTATTGATTGGTTCAAAATCAAAATGTTTGGGCCTATGCAGGCTAGTCATATTTTGGGCATAAGATTATAATCCTTTATTACATATTATATTATCCAATTATTAATGTTTGGGCCTATGTGGCAACATTTACATAGAAGATGAATTTCTGAATTTCTTTTTCTTTTTCTTTTTTTTTTTTTAACGGGTCAAGGGCAAAGCCCAAGTTACAACGGGTCAAGCCACAATGCATTTTGCCTTATTTCCGATCCCGCCTAGTTCGTCACAGTTAAACTAATGGAGTATGCTCACTCGAAACCTCTCTCTACGACTCACCAGATCATTCTGCACGGCGACCGCAAAACCTTTTATACAAAACCAAACTGCAACTCCACATACCAATCTAAAGCCCCTCGACTCCAAAATCTCAGCTTTCATGAGGGATGGCTTTGTGGAAGAAGCCCAGAAGCTGTTCGACAAAATGCCTCGAAGAAACACCGTCACGTGGAATTCCATGATTCGCGGCTACTTTCTAAATGGGCAGTTCCAAGAAGCGATTAATTTATTTAGTCGGATGACTGAGCGTGATGTTTTCTCGTATAACACCATGATTACCGGGTTGTTGCAATGTGGGGATGTGGATGGTGCAAGGCAAGTCTTTGACAGGATGATTTATAGAGATGTTGTCACTTGGAATTCAATGGTTTCCGGGTATATTCGTAATGGGATGATTGGTGAAGCGGTACAAGTGTTTGATGGGATGCCATTGAAGGATGTGATTTCATGGAACTTGGTGGTTGGGGGCCTTGTGAATTCTGGAGAGTTTAATTTGGCTGAAAAATATTTTAAGCGAATGACTGTTCGAGATTTGGCCTCTTGGACTATAATGATTTCGGGGTTTTCTAGTGCAGGACGTGTTGTTGAAGCCCGAGAACTCTTTGATGGCATGCTTGTAAGAGATGTTCAGGCTTGGAATGCTATGATCCTTGGGTATATAGAAAACGGGTATGTTGCAATTGCCGAGGGGTTGTTCCAGAAAATGCCCGAGAGGGATTTGGAATCTTGGACTCTAATGGTGAATGGGTTGGTCAAGGTTCAAAGAATTAATGATGCCTTGGAGCTTTTCATGGAGATGCCAGAGAAATATCCAAAAACCTGGAACTCGATTATTTTTAAATTAGTAAGAAATGGGCTCACTAGAGAAGCTCATGCTTTTCTTGAGAAAAACCCTTATAAAGATGTTGTATCATGGACAAATATGATTGTTGGGTATTTGGGAATTGGAGAGGTTGGCAGTGCAATTGAACTCTTTGAATCAATGCCAACTCGAGATACAGCTGCATGGAATGCCACAATATTTGGATTAAGTGAAAATGATCTTGGTGAAGAAGGTTTGAAGCTTTTCATTATAATGAAAGAATCAGGGCCATCCCCAGACAAAAAGCAGGTTTACTAGTGTTTTGACAATCTGTTCAGACTTACCAACCTTACACCTTGGTAGGCAAACTCATGCACTCACAGTAAAAGCAGGATTTGATCACTTCGTTGCAGTGTCCAATGCTATGGTTACCATGTACTCAAGATGTGGGAATATGGATTTTGCTTTATTGGAATTCTCTTGCATGAAAAGTCGTGATGTCATTTCTTGGATTCTGGGATTTTGGTGGTGGCTTGGAGATGTTCGACAGATGTTCAACCCAATCACATAACTTTTGTTGGTGTTCTGTCTGCTTGTAGCCATGCGGGGTTGGTGGACCAAGGCAGATACTACTTTCATATGATGAGATGCAAGTATTTCATTGAACCTACAACTGAGCATTATACATGTGTTGTTGATTTGTTGGGGAGATCTGGACTTATAGATGAGGCAATGAGTTTTTTAGATCAAATGAGAGCAGATGGATTTGAAATTCCTGCAAGTATCTGGGGGCCATTACTTGGAGCCTGTAGAATCCACAGGAATGTTGAGGTGGGTGAGATTGCAGGGGAGAAGGTTTTGGACATAGAGCCCGGTAATTCTGGTATATATTTGATTTTGGCAGAAATGTATTTAAGTATTGGAAGAAAAGAAGTTGCGGGGAGGATTTGGACAAGAATGAAAGAGAAAGGAGTCAAGAAGCAACCTGGGTGCAGTTGGATTGAGGTTAACAACATTGGGCATGTATTTCTTTCAGGGTACAAATCCCACCCCAAATTTTGTAGGATCTATTCTGTATTAGAGTTATTGCATACAGAGATTGAGGCTGAAATTGCAAAATCAAATGCTGCATCATTTCAGCATGTAAAAGTTGCATAGGTTAGGGTATTATGGCTGAGGTTTTGTTGCTCATGCTTTTATATACGTATTTCTGGGTTGAACAAAAGCAAAAGAAGATCTCAGTGTAATTTTCTAATTGGATAATGAGGACTTGGGAAAGTTGGATGGTCTTCATGATGAATTGAATGTCAAGGTATCAGATGCGATTGTCGATGGTCAATTATGTTCAAGGTTCTGACAATCTTCCCAAGGCATATAATGATGTTGAGGCAGATTTTTCAGATAACATTTGCGCATGGACTAGCAGCTGCAAGAAGTTGCCAACCCGCCATCTAAGAACAGTAGAAGTACCAAGGAGTGGCAGAACAATCACCCATAATTCAACAGAGAAGGGTGAAGATCCAACTAGACCTGAGAAAATAGTTGGGTTGAAGATCTTTTTATAAAGTGAAAAAATTGAAGCTTTTGTTTGGAGTCGATGTGGAACTGCTGCAATGACGCGGTCTCTGTGCATACAAATGTTGAGCACACACTGCATACGCCCATCACTGTGCATAGACAAATTTCAATGAATAGTACAATAAAAGAAAGTAAATGGTTAATGGCATTTGTAGGTTACTGGAGCGCTCGTGGGTGCAAATTTGACATTCAAGTGTTGAGCATAGATTCATAGCTGACTTTCAAATTCTGAGAATAGAGATCCATTTCATCATTGTCTTCCTCTCTGCTGGGAAGGGAAGCTTCATCGTAATAATGGAACGCAGAGATGAGAGCAACACACTTCAGTCAGCAGTGTTGTCCCAAATTGCCATTTCAGCGTGCCAAATATAAGTGTCATTTGCATTCTAGGTTGGTGTTCGAGTTCTAGGGGGTCGTCTCTGGCTTAAAAGTGTTATCTCTGATCTTTTCCTTTCCTGAAGAGAGTTCTCATCCTTGGACTTTCTGGTTTGGTAGAAATTTTAGTAATATGGCATGGGACACATTATGTATGTTTATTCTTATCCTCTATTTAGTAATATGGCATGGGACACATTGGACTTTCTGCCTTGATCCTCTATTTATTTCCAATCACCATATCATTTTATGACACAAAATGACCAAACACAAAGGTAAGCAAATAGATTGTACAAGGTGCTGATCATATTTTCAACTAGATAAACAAATGCTGCTGAAACTTCCATGCAACCTAGGATTAGGAACATGCTGCTGTTTCAAGTACTACGTATCGGACTCGAAACGTTTATCAGTTTATGGTAATTTCTCCAATCTATCAGAAAGAAACATCTTAAATATTTGGGGATTAGCCAAATATGACTACATCACCCCATCACTTTGAGGCGTTCATTGGATATCAGACAATAGCTAATTATTAAGCGTCTGCCATGTTCTGTTGTATAATGGACAGTCAGCATAATAGCCTGGTCCAAATGTTTGGGTGTCTTTAGTTACTGCTTCTGTGTTGCATGAGAATCGTGACATGCAAGATCTAGCTTACAGGTTCCTTATTCAACTAGAACCCAAAAACCCTTCAAATTATATTTCGCTATCGAACTTATATGCCTCTTCTAGGAGGTGGGACGTTGTAGCTGAAATGAGAAGAATGATGAAAGAAAGAGGTTTGAAGAAGGCACCTGGGTGCAGCTGGATAAGCATTAATTCAAAGACTCATTGTTTCTATGTTGCTGATGAAGCACATCCTTGTTCTAATTCGATCTATCATATGCCTGTTATTCTGATGATTTTGAACATCCAGCATAGATCCTTTTTATATTGGGGCGGTACTTTGCATACCCTACTACAGTTAGGGACAGCATTCGTACTACAGGTACCATTTAGTGATCTAATATGAATGTTGTCAGTTGCTTACACAACTTTGTAATGTTTTTCTTTTTCTTTACTAAATTCAGGTCTTCCTAATGTAAGTGATCTAAGAGCCTCATCTGGCTTACATGCAACGGGTGTTGTGGTAGCTGCAGCTTGGACTTGACATTGAGAAAGTACGGGGAAGAAGCTCTGCATGTGCCAAGACAATTAGCCAGTTTGAATAAATAAATAGACAGCAACTTTCTTGCAAGAAGACGACAGCAGTTTCTTGTGGTGAGTAGAATTAACGACTCAGTCAAAGTTCGAAAAAAAAAAAAAAAAAGTTCTTAAAGAAAAAGGACTAATAAATTGTTAAAGAGAAAGTGATTAAATTATACAACTTGCACCAATATAAGTGATGAGCAAGTGGTTGCACTAATATATATAATTGATGAGCAAACGCCAATGTTGACTATTATTTTTTGAGAGATGTTGGGACGATTATTTATTAGTTTACTAGACATATGCAGATAGAAATTGTTAAATCAATCTAAAAGTAATTCTGGTTCACCTACTACAGCTTGCATTACATTATATTTTAGAACAAGGTGGTCAGGAAACGACAAAGCTGACGAGTTCTTGTTGTGTTGAAATAGACCCAATTGGCTGCCATTCATACATCGACAAAAGACTGGAGATCGATCAATCTGCAAATTAGATCTGGAGGTTTAGTTGTTGTTTTCGTTTTGGCGAAGGGAGAGTAAGTAGTAGAGAGAATGGCTGAGGCAGTTGTTTCCTTTGTGCTCGAAAGTGTCAGAGACTTCACCATTCAGGAAGCCAAGTTCTTGTCTGGAGTCAGCCATCAAGTTGAGGTCGCACAAACTGAGCTACAATTGATGCAGGGCTTCCTCAAAGATGCAGATGCAAGACAAGGACAAGATGAAACAGTCCGTATTTGGGTTGCCAAGATTAGAGATGCTGCTTATGATTTGGAGGATGTCATCCAAACTTATGGCTTGAAAGTGGATTCCAAGAAGCAGGAAAGCGGCCTCAAGAATGTTTTCAAAAGATTTGCCAGGACCTTCAAGGAAGGGGTTCATCTTCACCAGATTGGGGCAGAAATTGAGAATATCACTACCAAAATTTCGGCATTGAGATCGAGTTTGCAGAGTCATAACATAAAGGAAATAAGGGACAGGGACAGCAGTGGTGGTGAATCTTCCTTGCAATTGCATCAGAGGCAAGGACTACTCAGGCGAAGTTATTCTCATGTTGTTGAACGTGATGTTGTTGGGTTAGAGTCCAACATTGAAGAATTGGTTATGCATTTAGTGAAAGATAAAAATCGTCATCCAGTTGTATCTATTTGGGGAATGGGCGGTTTAGGGAGAGACCACCCTTGCAAGACAGGTTTATCATCACAAAAAAGTAAGGCAACATTTTCATAGTTTTGCTTGGGTCTGTGTATCTCAACGTTATCAAGTAAGAAATGTTTGGGAGGGAATTTTATTTGAAGTCATTTCTGCTACCAAGGAACAAAGACAAGAAATGAAGGACATGACAGATGATGAAATAGCAAAGAAGCTTTTCCGTGTTATGCAAAAATTGAAATGTTTGGTGATCCTTGATGACATATGGAGAATCGAGACATGGAATCTTTTGAAGGCTGCATTTCCAGATGAGGAAACAGAGAGCACAATATTGCTTACTACACGCAGTCAAAAAGTAGCCACGCTCCCAAATAGAAATGCTTTTCTCCACAAACTCCAGCCACTCAATGAGAATGAGAGTTGGAACCTACTTGAGAAGAAAGCAATATCTAAAAGGGCCGATATCGGTATTTTCTCACCCTTACTCTTTTCTTTTCTAGGTTCTTAGTTATATAGCAAGCCACACAGAAACCATTACATTGCATATGACACAACTTATGTAGTGTTTTTAATTTTTTTTTCATTCATTGTTAGGTAGCAGATGATTTATCTTATGCAAATTACCCTTCTCAATTTTTTAGTATTGTCAAACTACCTTACTTGGTCACATATTTGTTAGGTAGCAGATGATTTATCTTATGCAATTGCAAATAATAATCAGGACAATCCTAGACAATTCAAAATTTTCTCCCAACCTTCTCTTAAATCCAAACATATCCCAAACTTTTTTGTGTTGGTCCAGATTTAATTTTTGAATGTTCTCCATTTGGCATGTGTTATAAAATCCAAACTTATAATAAGACAAAGGATATTAGTAAATTTCGGGATTTCACAATATAAATGTCTTAATTGGCATCCTTTGCTATTTCATCATCTGTCATGTCCTTAATTTCTTGTTTTTGTTCCTTGGCATGCTCATACAACAAGAACGTAATTCTTTTTCTTTCTTATTTTTTAGATTTGGGAATGTACACAAAAAAGAGAGAATTAGGAATGAATATGCTTCGACATTGTAAAGGTTTGCCATTAGCCATTATTGTGCTTGCCGGAGTTCTAGCAAGAAAAAGCACTGTTGGAGAGTGGGAGAGAGTGCATGAGAATGTTCATGAATACATAAGGAGAGGGATAGGTCATGAAGAAGAATATGAAGGTGCATCATGGGTTTTGGCATTGAGTTATGATGACCTACCTTATTACTTAAAACCTTGTTTTTTATATTTAGGTCAGTATCCTGAAGATTGTATTATTTCGGTAAGCACATTGACTAAGTTATGGGTGGCAGAAGGTCTTATCTTCTTGAGACAACAAAGACATGGTTCAGAGAAAACAATAGAGGATATAGCACGTGATTGCTTAAGTGAGTTGGTGGAAATGTGTTTGGTTGAAATGGGAACAAGTGGTTCAACTGGGACAATTAAAAATTGTTCGAATCCATGATCTTGTACGAGACATGTGTTTGTTAAAGGCAAAAGAGGAAAGCTTTCTCCAAATTAACTATTCTTTGCAAGAAAATACTTCATCTGTGGCAGCCGAGGCAGCACAATTGGGGAAAATTCGAAGACTTGCAATTTACTTGGATGAGAACGCAGATAGGTTGGTTTCTTCAAGAGATGAAACAAATGGGCACGTAAGGTCTCTATTATTCTTTGGCCTAAGAGAATGGAGGCCAATAAGTGAAAAAGGATTACTATCTCCGTTGAAGGATTTCAAAATGCTTAGAGTTTTGAAGCTTGAAGGTCTTTGTGCAAGAGAATTTGGCTGGTCAAATGCAAGAGAAGTTGACTTGCCAAGTGAAATTGGAAATATGGTACACTTAAGGTTTCTAAGTGTGAGGAGTAGCAATATAAGAACGTTTCCGCCATCCCTAGGTAATTTAGTATGCTTGCAAACTCTTGATTTTCGTGTTGGCCCCATAGTCATCCCAAATGTGATAATGAAGATGAAACAATTAAGACATGTATATTTACCTTGGACTTACAGAGCAAAGGGTAAGCTGGAGCTGTCTGCTCTTGGCCATCTACAGACCTTACATAACCTTTCAAGTGAGTATTGTGATTTGAAAGATGTTGGTAGATTAACCAATCTTAGAAAACTGAAAATAAGAGTGTTAGGCTCTTTGCAAAATCTGGAGGAAATCTTAAAATCTACAGGCAGCACACTTAACCGTATTCGGTATCTAATTGTGAAAAATGACACGAATAGCAGTGAAGAGCAAGCTATGCAAATAGTATCAAGCTGTCGGGGTATATACAAATTGGGGTTGGATGGGCCAATCGCAGAATTACCGAAAGAGCTCCACAACTATCCAAACCTCACCAAGTTACTATTGTGGAGTTGTGGTCTCAAGGAGGACCAAATGGGAATACTAGAGAAGCTGCCAAACCTAACAATTTTGAAGCTTTTAGGAGAAGCTTTCGAGGAGAAAACAAAGATACTGGTTTTCTCCAAAGGAGGCTTTCCTTATCTTGAAGTTCTTTATGTTTCTAGAATGCACCAAATAACAGAGCTGAGGGTAGAGGAAGGAGCCATGCCTCGTCTCTGTCGATTGCACATCCAAAATTGCAGGCGATTAACGACGCTTCCAGATGGGCTGAGATATCTTACAAATCTCAGGGAATTAACCATCAGAGGGATGCCTAGAGAACTCCACCGTCGGATTGAGGAAGATGGAGAGGATTTCTATAAAATTCAACATGTACCTTCCCTTGTAATTGGAGAACCACTCAACTACTAACCACTACCGATGCAATGATGGCAAGGTAATTTCTTTCTTTAAATTTTTTAATTATAAAGCGAAATGGGTGGTTTGGTTTGTATTTATTAGTTATAAAATGAAGCAGCGATAGAATATTAAAGTAGAAAAGCCAACAGAATATGGGCTCCCTTGTTTTCTTTCTCCATTTTTATTGCTTTTTTGCTTGTGCTTGTGACTTGTGTTGTTGTGAGTGAGAAGCTTAAAAGCCAACAGGTTAACTGTAGTACAATATTACTACTATATTCATTTTGGAATGCAAGTTTTGACAAGTAAACTGCTGAATTTGTGTTATGGCTACATGTAGGAACTGATATTGAGAAAGTATGTCATAGCTCTACAGCAGAGGGAGCACGTGCAAAGCTGAACTTACCTGGAGAAGAAAGAAATGCTCTGTGAAATCAAGAGGAGCAAAGATGTGGTCAACTAGTTTAAAGTTCATTACAAGCTTTTGGGTCTAGTGGTTGTCCAACAGTACATTTATGTTACACAACTGAGAATATTAAAATTTCCTTGATGAAACCTTGTATTTGTATTCCTCTTTCGTGTCTGCTTTCAACTAAGAATATTTGAGCCTGTGGGCATTTAAACTGAGACTCTTTTTCTGAGGAATCACAAACTTTTATATCCCGAGTTGACACTGATTGGAATGAACAGATCCTTGTAGTTACATATAACGAGGGATAACACCAAAGACCTGAGCTTCATCTACAAAGATCAAGCCACAGATAGAGAATTAGTCTGGAAATCCTAAACTGATAAACTGATCGCCTAAATAAATAAGAAACAGAAGTCTAATTATAATAAAGTACATTCTTCTTCATTTCAAATGTATGGAATTTGGCATGACACACTTTCCCTACCATGTATGCATAATGGCAGCGTTGAAGAGTACAGACCATTTGTATATTTTTGAGAGAGTCTTGAGATCGACAGAGAACATGAATTTCCATTTCCATTTATCTGGAGTAGTAAGGATTGGTCATAGGGGTAAATTAACAATACAAGCTCTGATAACTCAAACTGAAATCAAACTGAGCTCCAAGTTATTTTTGAAAGCCATCAACTCTTCCAAATCGTTACAAGCTTCAATGTTGATGTTCGACAAAGCCTTCAGTATCGGTTTTTTGCTAAATTTTTTTTTAAAAAAATAGTATAGCCGGTCGGCTACGCACGGTTTTTTCTAATTTTTTAAAAAGAAATAGTACAGCCGGGCGGCTATACTCGGTTTTCTAATTTTTTAAAAGCAATAGTATAGCCGCACGGCTGTACTTGGTTTTACACTAATTTTTCAAAAGAGAAAAAGTATTGCCGAACGGCTATACTTGGTTTTTTTTTTTTTTGTGTTCTGGTTATTTTTTTAATTTTTAAAAACGGGTTATTTTCGAGCAATGCCCCTAACTATACCCGTAGTTACACTTTGATCAAATTCAATTATTAGTTGCCCGGTCACTCAACTCTGTTTTTGTTGCACTAGCAGTTAAGTCCGTTAGTTTTTTCCGTTTAAAATGATGACGTGTCAAGCATCTGTGAGAATCTCATAGATTCGTGAGGGGCAAATCTGACTTTTCAGTTAGCCTTCTTCAGCTCCAATCTTCCCCACCTTAGCCGCCTCCGAGCCTTCAGGCCCAGCTCAATCGTTCAAGGGCTGGTCTGCAGTTTTTGTGTTGTGCTCAATCTGCAGTTTTCAATTTGGGGGTTTGTTCAAGGGGGTTTGTTTCACTCCCGACACTTGACAAATTCTCCACCGTCAGATTCCATCTCAACAAGCACAGATCCAAACCCATAGACCTATCCCCCCTCCCCCATCACAGATCCAAACCCATCCTCCCCCTACTCCCCCGCCGTTTTCTTCTCCCCTCTTCTCCCCCAATTCCTACATAACCAGAACCTGCAAGCTCCAACCCCCAAACAAACCCAAAACCCACAGACCCAACCCCCCTCCTCCATCACAGATCCAAACCCATCCTCCCCCGCAGTTTTCTTCTCCCTTCCCCTTTTTTACCCCCCTAAACTTTTGAATTCGAATTCACACCATTTGGAATTGAATCTAGAGACAAGCATACAACCCACGCAATCGGACCACCATACCCACTCTCCGACGACGACGAACCCAGCCATCACCCCCACAGCAACCCCGAGTGGCTTCGCCTACCCCCTCACCCTCTCTCCATCTCCGACCTCGCTTTCCACCATGTAAGAATCGTACAGTTTACAAGTTTCAATTTTGTTTGTATTCGCCGTCGTCTATGCCAGGGAGCTAAGAGACAGAGAGTTACAATGAGGATGGGTTTGTGGCTAGGCATGGGGCGGAGAAGGTTTGGAGATACGGTGTGGTGGCTGGGATGAGGGGGGGCTTGGGAGGTAGGTGATTTGGGTTTGGAAGTACAACAATGGCGGAGGGTTGATGGCAAGGAGTTATGCGAGTATGGAGGAATTGAAGCAGGCGCTAGACTCCAGGCGGGCCTCTTTCATTTTTCATAAATAGTATAGCCGCGCGGCTATACCATTATTTGGGTTTAATGGATGAATTTAGGTTTTTGGTTATTTATTATTTGATTCTTGTGGATGAATTTTCAAATTTACCCTCACTTTTGACAGAAAATTTAACAGACTTGACGGAAGGACTACTGGTGCAACAAAGCACCTAGTTGAGTGATCCCGGCAACTAATAATTGAATTGATGGACCAAAGTGTAACTACGAGTATAGTTGAGGGACCATTGTTGCGAATAACCCTTTTAAAAACAGTACAGCCGATCGGCTATAATCGGTTTTTTAATAATTTTAAAAGAAATCGTATAGCCGCGCGGCTATACTTGGCTTTTTCCTAATTTT
Organism: Prunus fruticosa; assembly: GCA_018703695.1. Taxonomy (NCBI): domain Eukaryota; kingdom Viridiplantae; phylum Streptophyta; class Magnoliopsida; order Rosales; family Rosaceae; genus Prunus; species Prunus fruticosa. The sequence continues at coordinate 4,589,728 of CM031917.1, forward strand.
TCAAAATAAAAAAGAGATAGTATAGCCGGCTGGCTGTACTCGGATTTAAAAAAGAAATCGTATAGCCGAGCAGTTATACGAGGTTTTCCTAATTTTTAAAAAAGAAATAGGACCGCCGCGCGGCTATACTCGGTTTTTCTAATTTTTTCGGAGAAATAGTATAGCCGAGCGGCTGTACTCGGTTTTTCCTAATTTTTCAAAAAGAAATAGTTGTAGCCACCATACTGCACAACCTTAGCAACGATTAATATGGTCTTTGAATAAATATAAGTACTCGAAAATTAAGTAACACCCGGAAAACTAGGACCAGCAATTTGAAACATCAACACAGCCAAAAAGAAGGTGAAAATGATATCAGGAGGGTGTTTGGGAACCAAGAATTTTGAGAAATTGGGAAATTTGAAAAATTAGGGTTTCAGAAATCAAAATTAGGTAGCAAAAATGCAAAGACGATGAGATCGATGAATAAGATGATATCACGACATAAGAAAAACTGTAATCGACAATGCAATTGTAAACAGAAAAGTGTAAAAAAAATTCCAAACTTTCAGCAGTATATGAGATGAAAGCAAAAAAACCCAAAAATCAAAAGGGATTAGAACATTGATGGGAAGTTGAAAGCATACCTAAAGAAATCAAATACAAGCTCTAAAGCTCAGGCGTTATGAGAGATGGCGTTGTTGCAGAGAGATAAAAGAGATTTGAGAGGGTTGGAGAGGTGCTTGGGGACCAAGGGTTTTGATTTTTTGCTTTCCTGATCTCAACTGGAATATTTATAATCGAGTTGGGAAAATCCTATGGGTTCAGAAAAGGCAAAGTCATCTGGTCTGTTTTGTTTCTTGAGTTTGGTTCATTTTTTGGGTTGTGCGTCATTGGATTGTCGGTTGTTTTTTGGTTCTTTGATTATTTTTTGTTTTTTGGGTTAAAAAGTTTCGTTTCTTTGTTTTTTTTTTTGTGTGGTATTTTTTCAAAATTAATGGAGATTTTTGTGAGGTTTGGAGGGTTTGGTTGTGGGTTTGGTATTGAATTGTTAAATTTTTAAGCGTGGATTAAGTTGTGGTGAGAATGATTTTTTAGAAAATAAAAGAAAACCATAAACCAACAAAACGCTTTGTGGCGGGAAATTTTCAAATACCTGCAGCGTCTTTTTGTCTTTTCTTTTCTAATGCAGAAAATTAAATATTGTTTTCCACATATATAACATTAGCTTCCTAAATCCTGAAGTCTACTCCACATCATTTCTCAAAAAATAAAAGTAAAACCATTTCTCACAACAACAAAAAAGAAAAAAAGGAAAAGAAAAGAGTCTATATGGTCGTGTTCTCCTGTAACCATGGTCTAAGGAAGTTTTGGTCACCTACTATTAGATTTAATCAAAAAATTAGGAAAAAAACTAGTTTAAAAATTATAATGTCATCATCTTTTTACTTTTATTGCATCAAAACACTATTTTAGTTTTTAAAATTTACTTTTAAAAAACATTCAAGATAGAGATGAGAAATCAAACCACCACCGCTATCATCCGATGGAGATTAACTTGGAGAAAAAAAGAAGAAGAAAATATAAGGCAGAACCCACCACCAGGAACCGCCATTGATGAACCTCAACTAGGGATCCCCGTCAGACCAAAATCCGATTTCGGGTTAAAATCGGGGACAAGTAAAAGGAGATCCCCGAATATTAGTGTTCTATTATTTTAAGGAATTTTTATTGTTTTTATTGACACATCAACACAAAGGTGGGTCCCAACTTAACAGAACACCATATGGTCAAATTGGCGAAATGTGTAAATTGAACAAATCTTAAAACATTGAGGTGCAAATTGATGAAATTGAAATCATGTGGCCCATTTTGATAATGCCCCCAAATCCATAGGGGGTAAAATATAGTCCTAATTATTTTTGTAGAAATGTCACATAAACTTATACTTCAGTTTTAATTTGTCACCTTAAAGAAAAATTTAAGAGAAATGTCACCTTAATTTTTCAAATTCCATAATTTGTCATCTGACTTTAACACCATCTAATTTTCCATCCATTTTAAAGGGTATTTCAGTCTTTCCATTTTCAAGAGTATTTTAAAAATGGAAAAATCATTATTAAACAATTGTATTTTTTAAAAAAATCTCACCTTCCCCCATCCCATGTGCGCCACTGGCGGCTCCGACCAACCCCACCCACCTTGAAATCCATGACCCATTCCCTCTTCACATCCCCTTCCCTCTTCCCCTTCCTCCTTCTCTCTCTCTACCATGGAACACTTACCCTCCACACACAAATTCCCTCAACCCACCCAAACTGACTCCACCTTTTTCTTCTTCTTTATTCTTTTTGGTATTTTTCTATTTGCATATTTAAAATTTGTGGATGAGAGAGAGAGAGAGAGAGAGAGAGGGAGAGAGGGGGAGGGGGTTTGTGCGATGTGTTTTGGGGGCGGGTGGGGGGAGAAAGGGAGAGAGATGTCTCTTTTTTCTCCTTGAAAATGGAAAGACTAAAATACCTTTAAAATAGATGGAAAATTAGATTGTGTTAAAGTCATATGACAAATGATGAATTTTGGAAAATTGACATTTCTCTTAAATTTTTCTTTAGATTGACAAATTAAAATTGAGGTATAAGTTTAGGTGACACTAGGGATTTGTGTGTCAATATTATTTGATCGGTTGTATTTTTATTTTTATTTTGTTTTACCGAAGATTGCAAGTTGTATTATAAACTGATTGATCATGAATAAAGTCGGAGGATAAGTTGTCTTCATTGAACCTTTTGGAGCCAGTGCGTATTTATGCTTGAAAATAGTACTCCGGGCGGTGCATTGTTTCAACACGTCTTACATCAAATCATTTAATATTATTATTATTATTATTGACATCTTATTAATTTAAAATATATGACACTTATTTTTTCGGTCAAGCAAAATACATGACAGTTTGATAATTAAGAAATTCAATATTGTGGAATATTTGGCATTTATGGCATGTTTACTAATCCGTAATTGGATTAGGAGGAGTTGGCCATGGATTGATGGATAATTAGATTCCGGATTCCTATTGAAGTTGTTTACTAAACCATATGGATTGAGGGGAGTTAGATTCATAATTCATATTAAAGTTGTTTACTAAAACATATGGAAATGGGGCATGAGTTGTACTAATTACTAAAATGTCATCGTTGTTTGATTAAAGTATGTGCCAAATTTGGAATTTTGAAATTTGTGTAAAGGATATAATGGGTAAAAAAAATGAATTCCTAATGAGTTAGTTCTCTAGGAATTAGAATACCACATCTCACCCAATAATTGAATTCCATTTTGTGTGGGCCCCACTTACTTTTCAATTCATTGATGTGAAGTAAACGCAGAATCCTCCAAAGGAACACACACCATTAATAAGTTAATAAGGAAACTTCTTTGATAATGAAATGAATATATATCTTTTGCGACAAAGTGATTTTGTCTCTGTTTCTTTATTTTATTTTAATGGTTTAAGAAACAGCTATCATTTACCCTGTCAACTCAATTTGCTAAGCCAAATTGCAGTGATGGTCTCCGTCTGAGTCTGTAGGCGAATTTGGTTGAAGGAGGCGGCACATTGTTTGTACACAGAAATTAAATTTAAGTGAAGAACGAAACAAAATACAGATCAAAACAATTAACCCCCACAGAACTCTAACGCCAAATGACGAAAGGAAGCAGAGAAATTGATCGTGGAGTGTTGGAAAAAGGTTTGCCCACACAATTATCAACACGGAACTTGTTCGTACGCATCTCTGAATAATCAAGCAGAAAACCAATTGAATTGATTCCGTATAGTTTTCATATATCTTCTAAGTTTCAAAATCCTGTCCAAGTTATTTATATTGATGACCCAAAAATTCCAGTAAAGTTCATGACAATTGCGTGTCTTCAAAAATAAAATAAATTAAGTTGCCAGACACGTAGATCATCAGAAATTGTGTATCTATCAAGTATGAATTTTTCCTGCAGGCCAAAGAAGTACTGGAAATTACGTTTTTTTTTTCTGTAGGTTGATTGGATTAGGCGAGGGTTGGCATTAAGGAACGACCTGCTGCCGGCCCATATCCATAAAAATAAAAAAAAACTCAACATTGGCGGCAGCAACTTTAGGACATACTTTACCTTACATCAATTGGTAAAAACATAATCAGGTGTTGTTTGCATCACTTGCCACGCAAGATACTCAAGACTTTCTCATCTGCCTTTGCGTTTTCTTTTTCTCTCTCTGCCTCACTCCTTTCCTCCACCGCTCTTTATAAAAGCAAAGTTGAGCTAGCCAGTCTTCTCTGTGCCTCTATATGCCATAGAGAGAGAAGGAAAAAATTTCAATATTCATATATCATGGCTGCTGTGATGGAGAGTGAAGCATTGGCAACAGAAGCTCCATGTGCACCTGTCACTATTGAGAGGAAGGTCAGGGGTGACTTGGAAACCAAACTTCCTAAGCCATGTGAGTTCATTCATCTCTCTCTCTCTCTCTCTCTCTCTCTCTCTCTTTGTATAAACATTAGGGTTGTTTCTCAAACATGATCTTCAAGAAAATCCCAAGTGTTATCTTTTTAGCAAGTTTGTTTTTAATGGAAGGACTGATTGATAGCTCTAGTTATCATGGGGCACTAAAATCATGTCTTTAATCTAGGATTATATGAATCAAAATCATGTGGTTTATGACTCTGTTTTTCTTTTTCCCTTGGTGAACCTCATCCATACCTTGACATAAATCTACATAATGAAAAAAAATGTAAACTAAAATTCAAAGTAACAAGATTGATTTTAGTTTCTACCTCCAGATTGAGCAACTCCCCAATTGAAGCCGAGCTACCTAATTGAAGTTGAAACATTCCTTGACAAATTAATGGCAACTATAACATGTTCAAGTGCACTAATATATTTTGTATTTTGTTTGACAATATCCCAATTTCAGACATGCCAAGAGCATTGGTTGCTCCGGACACAAACCATCCAACAGGAACACCGGGCCATCAGCACCACAACATGAGTGTTCTTCAGCAGCATGTAGCTTTTTTCGACCAGAACCACAATGGGATCGTCTACCCATGGGAAACTTTTACTGGTAAATCTTAATGTGTGCCTGCTTTCTGGCTTCAACTTATTTGTTAAACCTCAACAACCATACTTTGTACTGAATTTATTAGGTTCTCATGTACTATGTTATTTTCCCTTTAATCAGGATTGCGAGCCGTTGGATTCAATCTAATCGCTGCCGTTGTTATGTCTGTCGTTATCAATGGGGCTCTGAGTTATGTTACTCTGCCTGTAAGTTGTATATTGTTTGGTACACTTCATTATACCACTGTGGTTGAATTTAAATGTTAGAGATATCACATTCTGGACTACATATGCCACATGATGTTCATGTTAATTAAAGTTGGCTATAACTGATGGAAGAAGTACATATTAACTGCTAAATCATGTGCTTAGTTAGCTAATGCGATTTCTCGTTTAGCTGACCACATTATGTGGAAGTTGGTGTGTGTCAAAGTCTGATAAATGTGAGTGTAAATGTAGGACTTAATGAAGTTGCATTTAAATTCTCAGATTTCTCGGTTAGCTGACCACGTTATGTGGAAATTGGTGTGTCAAATTCTGATAAATGTGAGTGTAAATGTAGAACATAATGAAGTTGCATTTGTAATTCTCGAATTTCCAATTTTTCACAGGGGTGGATTCCTTCTCCTTTCTTTCCCATATACATTCACAACATTCATAAATCAAAGCACGGTAGTGATTCTGGAACATATGACACAGAAGGAAGGTATGTAAATATAAATTAAACACGAAACCATAACAATCTTTGAAGTTGTGATGGGTCGAAATGAATCATTAGGACTCATCTGAAATCATTTTGCAGGTTTAGCCCAGTCAGCATTGAGAACATGTTTAGCAAGTATGCCAAAACTGTGCCAGACAAGTTCACCCTGGGAGAGCTTTGGGACATGACCGAGGGGAACAGAGTTGCATACGACTTCTTTGGATGGTAAGCTTTTTCGGGTCCCTAATACATTTCACTTAAAATTTCCATGTCAACTAGCTTTGGTTCTTCACTTTGAAATCGCTTGAGCGTGATTTTGCAGGATTGCCAGTAAGCTGGAATGGGGATTTCTGTATGTTCTTGCCAGAGATGAGGATGGTCTTCTGTCTAAAGAAGCCGTTAGGGGCTGCTTCGACGGAAGCTTGTTCGAGTATTGTGCTAAGATTAATGCAGCTGGTATTGCTAAGATGGGCTAGAACAAAATGCACTACTTGCAGTGGAAGCTATATGCACCGAAAGATATGATGTATATGTATGTATGTATAATGTTTGTATCTTAGTTTATGTTTGAGATGTTAAGAACTATAATAAATTGAAGGATGGCCCCCATCCCATGTGCGCCACTGGTGGCTCCGACCAACCCCACCCACCTTGAAATCCATTCCCCATTCCCTCTTCACATCCCCTTCCTCCATTCCCCCTTCCCTCTTCCCTCTTCCCCTTCCTCCTTCTCTCTCCCATGGGGAGAGAGAGAAAACAAAAAGTGGGGGCAGGGGGGGTCCTGTGCGATGTGTTTTGGGGGCGGGTGACGGAGAAAGGGAGAGAGATGTCTCTTTTTTCTCCTTGAAAATTGAAAGACTAAAATACCTTTAAAATAGATGGAAAATTGGATTGTGTTAAAGTCACATGACAAATGATGAATTTTGAAAAATTAAGTGACATTTCTCTTAAATTTTTCTTTAAAGTGACAAATTAAAATTGAAGTATAAGTTTAGGTGATACTAAGAATTTGTGTGTCAATATTATTTGATCGGTTGTATTTTTATTTTTATTTTGTTTTACCGAAGATTGCAAGTTGTATTATAAACTGATTGATCATGAATAAAGTCGGAGGATAAGTTGTCTTCATTGAACCTTTTGGAGCCAGTGCGTATTTATGCTTGAAAATAATACTCCGGGCGGTGCATTGTTTCAACACGTCTTACAGCAAATCATTTATATTATTATTATTATTATTCTTGACATCTTATTAATTTAAAATATATGACACTTATTTTTTCGGTCAAACAAAATACATGACAATTTGATAATTAAGAAATTCAATATTGTGGAATATTTGGCATAAATAATGTTTACTAATCTGTAATTGTATTAGGAGGATTTGAATTGAGAAGGAGTTGGCCATGGATTGAGGAGAATTAGATTCCGGATGCCTATTGAAGTTGTTTACTAAACCATATGGATTGAGGGGAGTTTGATTCCGAATTCTTATTAAAGTTGTTTACTAAAACATATGGAATTTGGGTATGAGTTGTACTAATTACTTAAATGCCATCGTTGTTTGATTAAAGTATGTGCCAATTTTGAAATTTTGAAATTTGTGTAAGGATATAATGGGTAAAAAAGATGAATTCCTAATAAATTAAAGGGTTAATGACTTAAATGGTCCCCAAACTATTGCCAGATTATCATTTTGGTCCACCAACTAAAATTTTCAATTCAAACGTCCTTAAACTTTTTAAATTGTACCTAAATGGTCCATCCGTCAAAGATTTCGTGACTTTTCCACACACGTGATGGCCACGTGACTGAGTTTTGGAAGGATATACGACTTTTTGTGAAGCTCACACTCATTTAATAAATGATACTGGGGCAATAGTTTGGGGACCATTTAGGTCATTAACCCTTTTACAGGAGGATACTCACTTAAAAATAAGATTTTGTCCCTCGATTTTCACGGAATAATAAACAGACTTTGACGGATGGATCATTTAGGTACAATTTAAAAAATTTAAGGACGTTTGAATTGAAAATTTTAGTTGGTGAACCAAAATGATAATCTGGCAATAGTTGGGGGACCATTTAAGTCATTAACTCTAAATTAAAATATCACATCTCACCCAAGAATTGAATTCCATTTTGTGTGGGCCCCATTACTTTTCAATACATTGATGTGAAGTAAAAGTAGGAATCCTCCACAAGTGGAATTCCAATTCCTAATTAGTGACTTCTTTGATAATGAAATGAATATATATCTTTTGCGACAAAGTGATTTTGTCTCTGTTTCTTTATTTTATTTTAATGGTTTAAGAAACAGCTATCATATACCCTGTCAACTCAATTTGCTAAGCCAAATTGCTTAGTTGTGCCGGATTTGATTGGGAGGCGCCATTGTTTGTACACAGAAATTAAATTTAAGTGAAGAATGAAACAAAATACAGATCAAAACAATTAACCTCCCACAGAACTCTAACGCCAAATGACGAAAGGTTTGCACACACAATTATCAACCCGGAACTTGTTCGTACGTATCTCTGAAGTACATGACAATTATTATAAAGTTCATGACAATTGCATGTCAGTATAAAGTACATGACAATTGCATGTCATCAAAAATAAAATAAATTAAGTTGCATGTCTCAACTTTCTTCATACTTTACCTTACATCAATTGGTAAAAACATAATTTTTACAAAAATCCCTATTATTTGTGTTAAAGTTTGGTATCTGAAAGTCAAGCAAACCATAAAATAATCGCAGACAATACAGCACAAGGAGGGTGGCCAAGTGTAAGATGCGTATCCAAACAAGATCTGCATGCCCTTCTCACATTTAGCCACAACTTACCCTTCAAAATCAGGTGTTGTTTGCATCACTTGCCACGCAAGATACTCAAGACTTTCTCATCTGCCTTTGCTGTTTTCTTTTTCTCTCTCTGCCTCACTCCTTTCCTCCACCGCTCTTTATAAAAGCAAAGTTGAGCTAGCCAGTCTTCTCTGTGCCTCTATATATGCCATAGAGAGAGAAGGAAAAAATTTCAATATTCATATATCATGGCTGCTATGATGGAGAGTGAAGCATTGGCAACGGAAGCTCCATATGCACCTGTCACTATTGAGAGGAAGGTCAGGGGTGACTTGGAAACCAAACTTCCTAAGCCATGTGAGTTCATTCATCTCTCTCTCTCTCTCTCTCTGCGTATAAACATTAGGGTTGTTTCTCAAACATGATCTTCAAGAAAATCCCAAGTGTTATCTTTTTGGCAAGTTTGTTTTTAATGGAAGGACTAATTGATAGCTCCATTTATCATGGGGCACTAAAATCATGTCTTTAATAATTTGACACATAATCTAGGATTATATGAATCAAAATCGTGTGGTTTATGACACTGTTTTTCTTTTCCCCTTGGTGAACCTCATCCATACCTTGACATAAATCTACATAATGAAAAAATATTTAAACTAAAATTCAAAGTAACAAGATTGATTTTAGTTTCTACCTCCAGATTGAGCAACTCCCCAATTGAAGCCGAGCTACCTAATTGAAGTTGAAACATTCCTTGACAAATTAATGGCAACTATAACATGTTCAAGTGCACTAATATATTTTGTATTTTGTTTGACAATATCCCAATTTCAGACATGCCAAGAGCATTGGTTGCTCCGGACACAAACCATCCAACAGGAACACCGGGCCATCAGCACCGCAACATGAGTGTTCTTCAGCAGCATGTAGCTTTTTTCGACCAGGATGACAATGGGATCGTCTACCCTTGGGAAACTTTTACTGGTAAATCTTAATGTGTGCCTGCTTTCTGGCTTCAACTTATTTGTTCAACCTCAACAACCACCCTTTGTACTGAATTTATTAGGTTCTCATGTACTTTGTTCTTTTACCTTTAATCAGGATTGCGAGCCGTTGGTTTCAATCTAATCGCTGCCGTTGTCATATCTGTTGTTATCAATGGGGCTCTGAGTTATGCTACTCTGCCTGTAAGTTGTACATTGTTTGCTACACTTCTTTATACCACTGTGGTTGAATTTAAATGATAGTTAATTAACTAGTAATAGGCATCCTAAGAAAATTTCGGTTTCACGGTATATGTCACTAATTCACCAGTAAATTACACTAAAGTATAAGCCCGTGTTATACGTGTCACACACTCATACTATTACATTTGGATTACTAACACCATGTGGCAATTAGTAACAAACAGTAATTCCTCGCAATCCATTAGATACTAAGCAGAGTATTGTTAGAGATATCACATGCTGGACTACATGCCACATGATGTTCATGTTAATTAAAGTTGGCTATAACTGATGGAAGAAGTACATATTAACTGCTAAATCATGTGCTTGGTTAATGCGGTTTCTTGTGTGCTTAGTTAGCTAATGCGATTTCTCGTTTAGCTGACCATGTTATGTGGAAGTTGGTGTGTGTCAAAGTCTGATAAATGTGAGTGTAAATGTAGGACATAATGAAGTTGCATTTGTAATTCTCGGATTTCTCGTTTAGCTGACCACGTTATGTGGAAGTTGATGTGTGTCAAAGTCCGATAAATGCGAGTGTAAATGTAGGACATAATGAAGTTGCATTTGTAATTCTCGGATTTCTCGTTTAGCTGACCACGTTATGTGGAAGTTGGTGTGTGTCAAAGTCTGATAAATGTGAGTGTAAATGTAGGACATAATGAAGTTGCATTTGTAATTCTCGAATTTCCAATTTTTCACAGGGGTGGATTCCTTCTCCTTTCTTTCCCATATACATTGACAACATTCACAAATCAAAGCACGGTAGTGATTCTGGAACATATGACACAGAAGGAAGGTATGTAAATATAAATTAAACACGAAACCGTAACAATCTTTGATGTTGTGATGGGTCGAAATGAATCATCAGGACTCATCTGAAATCATTTTGCAGGTTTAGCCCAGTCAGCATTGAGAACATGTTTAGCAAGTATGCCAACACTGTGCCAGACAAGTTCACCCTGGGAGAGCTTTGGGACATGACCGAGGGGAACAGAGTTGCATTCGACTTCTTTGGATGGTAAGCTTTTTCGGGTCCCTAATACATTTCACTCAAAATTTCCATGTCAACTAGCTTTGGTTCTTCACTTTGCCATCGCTTGAGCGTGATTTTGCAGGATCGCGAGTAAGCTGGAATGGGGACTTCTGTATGTTCTTGCCAGAGATGAGGATGGTCTTCTGTCTAAAGAATCCGTTAGGCGCTGCTTCGACGGAAGCTTGTTTGAGTATTGTGCTAAGATTAATGCAGCTGGTATGGCTAAGATGGGCTAGAACAAAATGCACTACTTGCAGTGGAAGCTATAGGCACCAAAAGATATGATGTATATGTATGTATGTATAATGTTTGTATCTTAGTTTATGTTTGAGATGTTAAGAACTATAATAAATTGAAGGATGGCCCTTCAACGTGTTCGTTGGATTGGCTCATGGTCCTGAGTTCAAACCACATGGTATCCATGTGTGTGAGTTTCACCAACCCCTTCCTAACTTTGGGAAAAAAATAAAAAAAGGATGGGCCTTCACGGTTCTCGCATAAGGTTGACCAGTGATGATCATAATTTCAGCTGGTTAACAACATTTCACATCAAATGGTTTTTTTTTTTTCATATAAAATGCTTCATTTCAAGGCAATTGAATTGGATGAACAATTTCAAATAAAGGAATGAAAAGTACAATATTGGGTTTTGTTCAAGAAACATAGTACAATGGGTTTGGAAGTTTGAATGTTCTTTTGGCCCTTGGAAGCCCCTCAATACTGCTATATTGATCTCCTACAATGCCCCAAATGCGGTAGCCTTCACCAATCAACTGTTTTCTCACTTCAGTCTTGTAATTTTGCACCCCCATCAATTCATCATCGCCCTACAACCCCAAATGCAATTTTCCAAATATTCAAGTTAAACAAATTAATTAATTAATGAGAGAGAGAGAGAGAGAGAGAGAGAGAGAGAGAGAGAGAGAGACCTCAATATGAGACTTGTCCATCCATAGTAGCCAACATTGACAAGGTTGTCAATTGTGGCTGATCTGAGATGCTCCCTCCTTGAAGAAACCAAAATGATCTGCAGCCATCTGGCTTTCATCTCATTGAAGAGTTTGAGTGAGTTTTCCAGAGCAGGTGCCTTGCCCTGGCTCATCCATTCCTCCAGAGAAGTCAGGTTCAACTTCTCACCCCTATTTCCAATTTTTTTCAAAAAATAATTGCAACAATTTTGTTCAATCCTCCACAATGGGTTTATGTAAATCTCCACCATAAACATTTATTTTATATGTGATCTGATTGCTTGTTTTGAATAACATATCAAAAGGCTTACCCGAAATGTTGCTTCTTGTAGTAAGGCACAGTGGAAAGGAGCGTATCGTCGATGTCGAAAATCCATGCATCTTTGCCATCTTTCTCCAAATTGCAGCTGGTGCTCAGATACACAATAGCTTCCTCAATCGCCCTCTCTGAGTCCACCTTGTACTGAGTTGAAGTAACATATTTTCCAATGTAGCCGACGCATTCTTCAGGCACGACTTGGAACTCTCTGATGTTGTGCAGCTCGACATTCATCCTCCAACTCTCGCAGTAGTTTCTCAAGCTGATGCTCAGTCCATCTTTGGTTCTGTGACTCAAAATGTTCCATTCTGGCCCTGCTACTGCTACAGAAATAAAAAGACTCAAACAACCTAACAACTCGCTTAGATTTCTGCTCATTGTTCTCCTCGCAAACAATGCCTTTGGTCTAAGACACAAAGAAGAGAGGGAGGTAGTAGAATATGGTGGATTTCAAGTAGGTCTTATTAGAGAAATTGGAGCAATGGAACTAAGTTTTTTATGATCAATCCGCATACTGGCCAGGGTGGAAAATGCCTGAAGATCAATTTTGCTAGGACATTACTATTTCGTCGCCACATACATTATTGCGATTTCGTCGACCACATACTGGCCAGGGTGGCAAAACTAGATGCACCGACTTGCTTTTGGACTTTTGTTAATGTTTTCTTTGGCAGGATATGCATACGTTACAACAAAGGACTTGTAAATTATTCGACAATGCCTCACCAAATCAGGACAGTAAAAGTAGGAACGCATCATTTATAGGGAAGACATTTTGATTGCCAAGTGAAATTTGAAGGGAAGAAATTTTGATTGCCAAGTGAATTTGGAAGGCAAAAAGAACGATTGGAAACTGAAACTTAGTGAATCAACATGGATATCTTCAAGGGGCACATAGCCATTTCTAAATTCTGAAAATAAAACATGATAGTAATATCTAGATCCAAACAAAATCCGCTGCAGTTTGCACAACACCACAATAACAAGAAACAAAAATTTAGTCAAATTCCAGGAGCGACCTGCTTCTAATATAAAAAAACAAGGATAACACATATAAGTTCAGTCCTATGCATAGAGCTCAGAGAAAGTAACACTCAGACGATGGCGTTAGCAGCACTTGCAATCCTTGGCCAAAGATCAGCACACTCCTTTCCGATTGGACCAGTAATGGCAGAACCTAAACAAACAGAGAGCAGGCAATTAGTTCAGCTGACCCAACAACTTATTATAACGAAAAAGAATTACGAAAATGTTGCATAACCCTCAACTAAGGGAATAAAAGCTGTACCTTTCATTTCTCCCTTTGGATTGACAATAACACCAGCATTATCTGCAAGTTAAAAAAAGGGGTAGGTAAGATACTGTGACAAACAATGAAATGCAAGCAATAAAGAATATGGAGTGCCAGTCCATAAAAATGCTCAGCAGCCTACCAATTACAAAGAAACCAACTCATCTGGAACTTTTACCAGGATAAAAAAACAAAGATAGAAGGTTAACAAAAATCAAAATGTAAATCAAATAAACAAGATGCACATTCACTTTAATATGTAGGGACCAGATGTAACAGATGTGAGCATGTAAAGCAAAGGTACACCTGTACGATGGGCCTATTTATTTTCCAGACTTGCGTCAAAAAGGGGTTTTTTTGTTTGTTGTGTTTTTTACTGGGACTAATGTAATTGAATAAACAAATCAATTCTTTAATATGTAGGGACCAGATGTAACAGATGTGAGCTTGTAAAGCAAAGGTACACCTGTAACGATGGGCACTATCGATTTTCCAGACTTGTAACAGCATCAACCACAAGAAAAAGAGGACACTTGACTTCTGTCTGGTTACGATATAGCTAGTTCTATCTTACTATGGGAACTAAATAAAACGGTAGAAGAAACACACATTACAAAATGTAGACATTAATCAATAACAAATACAATTCAAATCATACAAACACGATCCCAATTCAATGCCAAAACAAATATGTAGTGCCCAAATGGAGCAGATGTGAGCATAAATGCAAGCACGCCTGTAACGATGGGCACTATTGATTTTCCAGACGTGTAACAGCATCAACTACCAGATAAAGAGGACACTTGACTTCTGTCTGGTTATCAGACACATTTTCTGACAGGGTGACTACAGGAGATCTAGATAGAGGGGTACAGCAGTTCAGGTAAGAAAGGCAATCAAACATTGCACGGTATGAAAGGTGTAGCTAAACTGAGAGAGAATAACTCTAGATTACACATGCAACACAAAGAATATGCAAATTATTGGATAATACTGGGGAAACAAATCAACAGTATCAGAAAATGACACAGGTAAAGGACATGTATCGAATGGCGAAAGAGAAGATTCCATACAGAAGAGAACCCACTCGAATATTATTCGACAGGTTGGTTCCATTAATGTAGCAGGTTTCAGAAAGCATCAAATCATAATACACACATAAATCCAACAATGGAGTTACGTGCACATCATGACCCTGCTTAACCAGCATCCTTTTTTTCTCATGCTGTTTCAATCACCAAAATTACAATCAACAAGCAAAGATTCCAGATAAAAAATAAAGATAGCATTTATCAAATAAAATTTTTAAAAAAAAAGAATTAGCCAAACTCACCTCCATTTTTAAGGGGAAACCAACAATATGAACACAATAAACTCAACATCACAACAGACTTTTGTGTATAATGCGAACTTAATAATGCAGTGCATACCAAAGAGACCTATCCTATCATACAATTAGACTGCACTACCAATTAGTAATAATCAGAGAAATTCAACAAAAATAATATTGACCTTCAAAGTACATGAAGACCCCATCCTTTCGGCGCCATGGCTTGCGCTGCCTCACAATGACTGCAGGCAGGACCTTCTTCCTGAGGTCAGGCTTCCCCTTCTTGACAGTGGCCATAACCATGTCACCAACACAAGCAGATGGCAATCTGTTCAGACGACCCTTGATACCCTTGACGGATATGATGTAAAGGTTCTTAGCACCGGTGTTGTCGGCACAGTTCACTGTGGCTGCCACTGGAAGACCCAGTGACATCCTAAACTTGTTACCAGCGGATCCTCCACGCCCTAAACCAGAAGATCAACATCAGAATCATATGATACTATATACCCAAAAAAAAAATGTCAATTTAATTTCTTTTGGAAAAACGAAACAGCATAGATCAATACATCTGCTGAGTATCAAAGATTGAAAAACATAATTTCTAGGGTTCTACAAAGGTTTCTTATCAACCAAACAAACCCACATCGCAATCCTTAGAAATACACGATTCACTGAAATATTATTAAGGTTTTCGTAACAAGCTTATGATTGGTAAAAACGAAAGTCAACATAGAAAATGCTGAATCAAATCAATGTAACACTAAAACCCTTTCATTTTTTTCCCTACGATAGCTCAGTAGGCAAAGAACTCAAAAACTCCAAAGCAGATTGAACACATGATAAACAATACTGGTAATCTACGGTGTTGATTAGCATGCTTGGGCTACATTTTCATGAGAAACAAACAGAAAATTAAGCAGAAAAATAGGCAAAGAAGAAACAAAGGAAGATAGCTAAGGAGGCGAGCTGACCTCGCTTCGACATTTCGGCTGCTGCTGAAACGAGACTGAGAGAGCGATTAGGGTTTTGGACTTGTATATATAGAGGGCCGCGTAGGGTTTTCAGCCAGGTCACAATTCCAAAAATTACAATTCACTCCAAATTCTTTGATGAAAATACCGAGTAAGTCCTGGGCCTTTTAAAAGAGTGTGACCTCGCTTAGTAATGGGCCTTCGGTTTGTCCTTGAACTGTAGTCTCTAGAGTGGGGGCCCAGCATTCTTTTTAATTTTTGGTTTGGCAGAGGCCTATTCTAATTTTTCACCAGGATAAGCAGTAAAACCAAACAAATTATTACTGATGCTTCACTATTAATTAGACACTGTACAGACGTGAACTAAGCCAGGTTTTTTTTTTTTTTTCAGATGAGGGAAGTGAGCCTCACCATTTGCGTCCAAGTTTGAGTTCATCTCCCCGTAAAGTAGATTAATTTAGTGTAGGTTAGACTATCGCTTGTATTAAAAAAAAAAAAATTAGAAGAAACATATACGAGGAGAATGCGGGATAACATAACAGATTTTTGGAAGTAGATTAATTTATGGAAGACGCACAGATTTTTGTGAAGACGAGTGAGAAAACTAGCTTCCGTTTCCACGTGTGGTCAACAACACATTGATAACATAACAGAGAAATCACACATACGGAGAAAAAAACAAACTACATAGAGAAAGAGGAAGAAGATGAATATTCTAATTTCTGTATATTAAGAATGTTTACATCATAATACAATAGTATATTTACATAATACTTGCTTAGAGATTAAGCCATCTAACAAACTAACAATCGCCCCTAAACAGTTTTCTAACAAGTTTAACAGCTATCACGTGACAACCATGTGAAACTGCTGACTATACATACAGAGTCATTACTCCCCCTCAAACCTAGCTGGGGTGCGCAACTTGAGAGAGATACAATGCTTGACAAAGATTGAACCATGTAGCCCTTTGGTGAAGACATCTGCGATTTGGTCTTCAGTTGGTATATAATGAACCAGTAAATCTCCTTTTTGAACTCTTTTTCTAAGAATTCTCTTCACCAATAACCAATGCAAGTCTGAAGGAGTAGTCATGTACTGACATACACTACTAACCGCATATGATAAATTTGGTCGAGTAAAAGTCAGATATTGTAACACTCCAATGATACTTCTGTACAGAGAAGGATCTGATAAAGAAACACCTTCAGATTTCAATACTTGACTGTGTGGCTTACAAGGAGTAGAGCAAGGTCTGTAAGTAGTCATTCCTGCTTTTTGAAGAAGATCTTGAGCATACTTCTGTTGACTAACAAATATACAGCCATTTGTATTATAAGCAATGTGTAAAACTAGAAAGTATGTCAACTGACCCATGTCTTTCATTTCAAAAACAGCACTAAGATCATCAATTACCTCTTGAATACAATTAGAAGCAGAACCGCGGAGGATGATATCATCAACATACAATAAAAGAATCACAATATCTGATCTAATATGCTTAACAAACAAGCTCGAGTCAGAATGAGAGGATTTAAAACCAATAGTTGGTAGATATCCTGTGAACTTGGCATTCCAAGCTCTTGGAGCTTGCTTAAGACCATAAAGAGACTTCTTCAATGACACAGATATTCTGGAAGCACAATATCTTCAACCCTGGGGGTTGTCTCATGTAAACTTCTTCTTCAAGATCTCCATGTAAAAAGGTGTTTTTAACATCTAATTGTCTCAAGGACCACGTATTCATAGCTGCAATGCTAAGTATGAGTCAAATTGTAGTGTGCCTAACTACAAGACTAAAGGTCTCACTAAAATCTAATCCAAGCTCTTGACTAAACCCCTGAGCCACCAACCAACCGAGCCTTATATTTAGAAATAGTACCATCAAATTGCTTTTGATTCTATAAACCCACCTACGACCAACTATATTCTTGTGAGGTGGTTTGGGAACCAAAATCCAAGTACCTTGTGTTGTGAATTAATACTAACTCACTTCCCCTTAAGACCTTGTTGTTGATGAACTTTGTGACAAACTCAATGATGGATGAGTCTTACACACACACAGAAATTTAACCAAAACAGAAATGATATAAGTGTTTATAGAGGTTCAGCAAATTGCCTACTTCCTCTTTGGTGATCTCCTTGAGAACTTTCACTAATGAAGATAGCTTACAACTTTGGTTTACAAAGAAGGAAACCCCCTTAGAAACACTACCCTCACAATCTGTTTCTCTCTCACCCTTGCTCAACACCTTGATACACTTAGAGAACTCTCTTGCTCTCCCCTTGGTATTTTCTGAACTTACAAGTTTCCAGCTTCTTTTCAACTCTCTATACTTTGCACAAACTTATACACACTTAACAACTTAATGTTCTCTTGCTTCCTCTTCCCTCTTATATAAGCCTTTGGACTCCAAGATAAGGTATCATTATGTTCTGCACGTTCTAGCTTTAGTTATCCAACTTTAGACACCTGTTTTGGCAGCTCACAAAGCAAGTGAACAATGGCTGCTAGCTGCCATCTATCTCTTGAACCAAGAGAGAATTCACTCATTGAAGCAAGTCATCAATTTGCCAAAGTGTTCTCCCCAACTTTCCAGCTGCTTGCCACCTCTTATTACCTCAGAAGTGATTAATAAAATCCTTGCAAGTCGGTAGAAAGTGGTAGCACACCAAAGAGGACTTGAAAACGCGTAGGAAACTGAAACAGCATGTTCCTGGGCGATCGGTTCTCAGATACCTGATGACTCCTTTCGGATACCTTACGACCTGTCACGGATACCTGATGACCGGTTGCTGTGCCACAGAGTTTGTGTAAAACCGATATTTTGTATCTTTTAATTGAGCCATTTTTCTCAACACCTTGCACATCTAAAGCATCAATCTCTTCACGCATAGCTTGTATCCAAGCTGAGGATTGAGAAGCTACCTTAAAAGTAGCTGGTTCAGAATCTTTTAGAGAGATAATGCAAGGAAGTATAAAAGCATTGATAATCAGAGAAATCCTTCCTTTGAACTAAACCATTCTTAGCTCTAGTGGTCATGCCATGAGAATTAATTGATTGAGATGTAGACAGAGTGGCAGAATAAGAAAACGGTAGGAGGCAAAAGAACATGTATTTCATGATCATTCAAAACATGAACCTCCGTAGTACTCCTTGCATGAGATACATTAGTGCCAAACTCAGAATCAGGAGGAAAACTATCCTCAGATAGAAGCCTTGGAGGAGAAGACTCAACAGAACTAGATACTTGCGGTAAAGGCTCAGGATTAGGTAAATAATAACGGGAGCTATTGAAGAAGACTTGATAGTGTTTACTAAGGATGACAAAATCTTCTTTGTAAAAGGAAAAATGGATTCATCATGAGCTGCATGCCTGGAAAACAGAAACTTGCTAGTGACCTGTTTATAACACAAAACCCCTTTGTAACCTGATGCATATCCCATGAAGACACATTGAACTGTTCTCGACTGAAGTTTATGCACATTATAAGGTCGACTTGTAAGGATAAACAACCATTCCAAACACTCTAAGATGTCGCATATTAGGATTCTGACCTAGCATTTATAGAATGGAAACTTATTGCCTAAAATTGTACTTGGCATCCTATTAATCAAGTATAAAGCATGAACAATGGCAAGAAACCAAAAATTCTCATGAACAGAAGCATTATGCAGCAGTCTAATAGCAGTCTCAATAACATGACGATTTCTCCTCTCTACAAACCCATTCTGCTGGGGAGTTTAAGGACAACTTAAACTGATGCAGAATTCCTTTTGATTCCAGAAATTTAGTAAATATTCTGAAAGGTTTTGAATATTCTCGATGATTTTCATTGAACAATTGTGTGATAATTATATACAATGCTTTGTTTGGTGTCAACACTAAGGATTTCCTATTCTAGGCAAGAATTAAGTCCTTGAGAGACAAGGAATATATACAGCAAATCTATTAAATAAATACAAATAAAACAGGAAACTAAATCACGTCTCATTACACCCCGCAAGCTGATGGGGCGGGGAGCACAGGCAGCTTGGACTGAAGGAAAGAAAACCAAGCAGGAGATAGACCCTCTAATAGGCAAACCTGTTCCACCAAGTACACCTCCAACATTGTCAGAACCATGATACTCTCTAGCAAGGGATAAGTGGCTCAAGTCGTTGGTAATATGAGTGTTCGCACCGATATCAGGCAACCCACCGTTGATGGCCACCATGAGAAGGATATTGAGCTGTCATGCCTTGCAGACGAGACGGAGGAGGAGGCACAAAAGACGCCTTGGAGGTACAGACAACTAAGATGTGCCCAAAACCATGACAATTGAAACATTGAAGAGGCCTAAAAGAGGAAGCAGGTGAGCCAGGAAGGACGTGGGCCAAGAACACCCAGCCCAAAAGTGCTACCAAAACGCTGTTGATGTGAGGTAGGACGAGAGGCACCATAGGAAGCGCCAGGGGAACCGCCACCAGAAGAAAAACCAGGTCGTGAGGGAAAGAATGAGCTGCGACGATACGACCACGACCAGCAAACCACCGCGATAGCCAAAACCGCGACCACCAAGGGAAGCAAGACTTGTATTTTTTTTCTTTTCCGAATCTTCTGTTGTTATTATGGATACAATTAAATAAATTAAGCTTACCAAATATTTGCATAAAGAATGTTAAGTTTAACGAGTTCCAAATTGAAGACTGCAGAACCATTTTTTTGTGTGGATCAAACCCTTTTTCTCAATATATCTGGACTTTTTAATGGCATAGCTTTGACTTTTTATGCTTTCACTTTCTGATAAAACCATTTTTGAATGCATATCTTAAGGGAGAGGTATTAAAATACATCACACAAGAATCTTGTAGAACTCAAAGAAGCCAATGGTGATATTGATAAGTTAATGTTTTTCAAAACGATAATGGAATGATCCAAATATAAAAGCCAAATCTTCAAGCCTATCTGCTTGCACCATACAGTTTATATTTCCTAAGCCAATAGGAAACACCGTCTATGATTCTTTATATATAGCTAGGAGATCATTATTTAAAGAAAGAGTTTGTTAATATGCCAAAACAAAAACATCAATTGTGCCTCATACACACAAACAAGAGATTGCCGTTAAGTCCAACAAAAAGTCATCAAACTTTGTTCTTTTAGTTAAACATGTTGTCTTGCAAAGTACTAAGAAACAAAGATTAAAAATAAGAAGCCTGCAGATGATTTGAATGAAAAGTCGATGATTTTGATGGATAATAGGCATGTATATGTCTATAAAACAATGCAAATGAGAAGTATGTTTGCTCCTTGCTAGAATGGCTTTTGAACTACCATATGCTTTATGCTTTCTACTTATCCTTCTACAGCTTCCAATTTCCACCACTTCTCAAACTTACCAGAATATATCTTTAGGCTCCTCCCTCACTGCTCTCTGGATGATAACTGTTGATTATGGCTCAACTTGCACCGAAAGAATTTTGTGCTGTCATGTGGGAGGATGCTGTCATGTGGTGGCAGCAGCTTTGCAGGAGAATAATAGCTTTGCAGCACCTTTGCAGAGAAACATTGAGCTTTGCAGCTGCAGAAGAATATTGACAGCTACATCTTGCCTTTGGACAGCAGCATATGGGAGCTCGTGGGAGACAAAAGTCATGCAAACATGGTTGGCTTTCTGACCTCATAGTTGGCCTCATAATTTGACCAGCTGGCCTTCACCCGTTGGCTTCTCAATAAATGGAGAAGCATGGCAGCAGCTGAAGTAGTGGAGTAGGAGGAGAGAAACAGCAAGAAGCCATTCGGGAGAGAGAAGAAAATTCTCTCAAGTTGTCTTTGCTTTGTATTTTCAGTTTCTCTTCCTATTGTAAATGTGTGAGCTTGGGTTATTTGAGTCTTTGGGAAATTGAGTGATAAACACTGTTGTATGTTCTCATTGATTATAGTGGAATACTTCGTCGTCTCCAAACTGGATGTAGGCATTGCCGAACCAGTATAAATCTTGGTGTTGTTTTGTGTTCATTATTTTATCTCATGTCAGTTGTGGTTATTTTTCACTCGTACTTGGTTGACGCTTCCGCACAACAATAACTCCTTCTGGCCTTCCCCGTCCGGGGAGTTTGCTTTCGGTTTCCAAATGGTTGGTAAAGATGGTCGTTTCATACTAGCCATCTGGTTTAACAAAATACCAGAAAAAACCATTGTCTGGTCATTCAATGGAGACAATCTTGTGCAAAAAGGATCCACAGTTGAACTCAATGCAGATGGCCAGTTGCTGCTCAATGACAAAGCAGGGGACCGAGCAAAGGTCGCTGAGGAGTACGATGCTACTGCAGTTGCCCATGCAGCCATGCTTGACACAGGAAATTTCGTGCTGGCCAACCGAAATTCAATCAATGTGTGGGAGAGTTTTCATCATCTGACTGATACAATCCTCCCCACACAAACACTTAATCAAAACAGTACACTCTTTGCCCGTCATACGCCAACAAGTTACTCTAAAGGAAGATTCATGTTTACACTAGAGTCTAATGGAACTCCTGCAATGTATACAACCAATTTCCCACTTGATTCTCCTAACTATCCTTACTGGTCAATCCAAACGGTGGGCAACTTTCAGGTGTTCTTCAACCAGTCTGGCTTTGTTTACCTTACAGACAAAAACGGAGCAAAGGTTGCGGATATACTACAACCCACCACACAAATATTCAAGGATAACTACCACATAGCAACTCTTGAATATAATGGGGTATTAAAGCAGTATGTCTACCCTAAAAGTGGTGAGGCTTGGTACAGTGTGGCCTCCACACCTCCAGATATCTGCTTTGAAATTATAGAAACAACAGGCGGGGGTGCATGTGGATTCAACAGCTTATGTCAGATGGATGAGGAAGGACCAAGTTGAAAGTGCGCCGAGGGTTGCACCTTAGTTGATCCAAATGATGTGCTGAAAGGATGCAGACAGAACTTCACTGCACAAAGTTGTGATGAAGCCTTGCCAGACACGGATCTTTTCGAATTGAAAGAGATGCAAAACACAGACTGGCCTAATGGTGATTATATGCATTTTCAGCAAGTAACTGAGGTTTGGTGCCGGCAAAGTTGCCTAGCTGATTGTTTTTGTGCCATTGCCATCTTCTTAGAAAGAAATTGGGATTGTTGGAAGAAGGGATACCCTCTTTCGAATGAGAGGATCCACATCGGTGTTGGTTGGAAATCTCTAGTCAAAGTAAGGAAGGACATCAATTCTACTTTGACAACTGGAGTCCCATGCCCAAACAAGAAATACAATTCAGCTCTCATCCTTCTTGGATCAGTCCTCATGCTAATAATAACCCATTTGGTTGTTTCTATAATAACCTATTTGGTTATTTCTCGCTTTTATTATAGAAAAGCAAAGGTGAGTAAACGGTACCCTATCCTTCAAGGGATTAATCTGAAATGTTTCGCTTACATGGAGCTAAAACAAGCTACCAACGGATTCAAGGAAGAACTAGGTCGTGGTGCTTTTGCAACTGTTTTCAAAGGAGTTTTAGCATCTGATAATGGGAGATGTGTTGCTATTCAAGATTGGACAGTATGGTCAGAGAAAACGATTTGGAATTCAAAGCTGAAGTGAGCGCGATTGGCAGAACAAATCACAGGAATTTAGTCCAACTACTAGGATTCTGCAACGAATGGCAGCACCGAATTCTTGTATATGAGTTTATGACCAATGGCTCTCTAGCAAGCTTCCTCTTTAGAGAGTCAATGCAAAGCTGGGATCAAAGAAGGGAAATTGCCTTAGGAACTGCAAGAGGGCTATTGTATTTGCATGAAGAGTGTAGCAGCCAAATCATACATTGTGACATTAAGCCTCAAAACATTCTTCTAGACGACTCCTTCACTGCAAGAATTGCTGACTTTGGAGTAGCCAAGCTTTTGAAAACGGATCAAACTCGAACAACTACAAGATTCAGGGGAACAAAAGGTTATGTGGCTCCTGAATGGTTCAAAAGCTCTCCTGTCACAGTGAAGGCGGATGTTTATAGCTTCGGCATTGTGTTATTAGAGATAATTTGCTGCAGGAAGCATTATGAAGCAAATATAGAGGATGAAGATCAAATGATACGAGCTGATTGGGCATATGGTTGCTATAAGCAAAATAAACTGCATATGTTATTGGAGAATGATAATGATGAGGCAATGGATGACATCAAAATGATGGAGAAGTTTGTGATGATCGCGTTTTGGTGCATTCAAGAAGATCCATCACTTAGACCGACCATGAAGAATGTCACACAGATGCTTGAAGGAACTGCTGAAGTCTTAGTCCCACCAAATCCATCCTCATTATATGTTTTATCTAAGTGATCACAATTATACGTGATCAATGTTCAAAAAATCGCTAGGTAGTAGGTATGGGAGGTACCTAGGCGTTTCTTTTTTTATTTATAATAATTATTTTGTACTATAAATTATAAATTTATACAAAAATTAATATAAATAAATGTAAGTATATATATATATGTGTGTGTGTGTGTGTGTGTGTGAATCATATGAGATATGCTTTAATATAAAGCAGAGGGTTGAAATAAAAACACAATTAAGTTATGTTTTAGTATATGGGCCCAAGCCCATATGAGAACCTTGTTAAAAACCAGCCCATAAGTGAAACACAGCGTTTCACTAACACTAGCTTCACCGTTTTTTGGACGAGCCCTATCCTCACTTATCTCTCATCTCTCCGCCTCCATCACCTCCCATCTTTCTCTACCTCCATTGTCTCTCTTCTTTCTCTGACGAGTGGATAAGAAGCCGTCGCTGCCACTGGTTGGGTCGAGAAGAGTAGAGAAGCAGCCACTCGACCCGCCCAGGTGCCCAAACCCGCCCAGGCCAATTTTTTCATGATGCCATGCAAAATATAATGCAAATGGTCATGTTCATAAACTGTTTGCCATGAAGTACTCCTCTAAACACTGGAGACATATGCTCCTTGCTCCCAAGGCATTTAAACTAGCATATCCCTTATGCTTTCTACTTCTCCTTCTTCAACTCGCATATCTTCGGGTTCGTCCCTCATTGCACAGGACGATACATCTTTCTGGGCGTCACCATCTGGAGTATTTGCTTGCAGTTTCTGCTCAATGATGCACCAGGCAAACAGATATGGAGTGTTGATTCTGCTGGCACTGGAGTTTCCTATGCAACCATACTTGACACAGGAAATTTTGTGCTAGCTAACCGAAATTCAATCTATTCTTTGGAGATTATTTGTTACTAGAGATTATTTGCTGCCAAAAGAATTATGAGGCAGAGATAAGGGATGATATCAAATGATACTAGCTGATTGGGCATATGATTGCTATAAGCAAAAGAAACTGCACATGCTATTGGAGAATGTTGATGAGGCAAAGGATGACATGACGAAGATGGAAATGTATTTGATGATTGCATTTTGGTGCATTCAAGAGGATCTAAGTGATCAAAATTTTATTTTATATATGGATATCAAAATATTTCTATGTTTGATCATGAAGGACTCAAAATAACAAACGTTATTGCTTGGGTTTTAATTAAATTTTAACAGCAATAGTGGTGGTACGTGATTTTAATTTTAATTTTGTTGTATTTTTCTCTATACATTAGGATAATTTTTTTTAAAAATTTTATTTATCAATTGGATAAGATTTCGAAGGTCTATATTTCATTCACTCCCTCTTTTCGGTCCAACACTATTTCTCTTCATCTCCTTCTTCACTCTTTCTTCTCTCTTTCTTATCTTGAAGAAATGAGTGTCTAATGTCTTATTTTGAACTGTTTTTATACAGGCTATAAATTTGGGATTACTCTAAAAACAGAGGAAACTTTGTCGGATTTTTGGCACAATTCTATTTTTGTATAGACAGAGCCGTCGCACCAAAAATGTTAGATTGTGGGGGAAACAGAGAGATTTTATTAGATTTGGAGGAGAATAGTACATGGCTTAGTGAGTGTAGGCTAATTGGCATTCTTCATAGCTTATTGGCTTATTGGCCTCCTTAGTATTTTGGCTAATTGGCCATCACACTTGACTTAGATTAGTTTGGGCTATTTGGCCCTTACACTTTGATTGATGAGCTTATTAGCTTCCTTTTGGTGAGATTATTAGCTTCCTTTGGGTAGCTCTTGGCTCCCTAATAGTTTGGGAGTTCTCTCATTGGACTCCACATATAGATTGGGAGTTGGTGGATAACTCCACATTTCATTGTGCTTACATGCCTATTTATAGGTATTCTCTTGTTCTAGAAAATTCTTCCAACTTCAATTGCTTTTTGTTCCACCTCCTTATTCTTTTCTCCACAACTCTAGATTCTTCCACCAACTTAATCTCTTTACTTCATAAGTGTATGGCTTTCTCTAGATAATTCTCCAATAGTTTAGGCTCATCTCAAAGCTTCTAGATTTTTCCACACATTTCTTTAGCACAAATGTGCATTAATTTCAACAAAAAAAGATGACCGAAGAAGAAGAGGATTGCAGGTGACGTTCTACAGACAAGAGGAGAGCCTCAAGATCAGGCATACTTATGGGTTTCTCACGAGCTTGAGCAGCGAGCAATGGTATTTTCATAAAGAGGACCAGCGTTGTTCATAACCACAGCAAGGAGATTAGAGTCAGCAACTAAAGCACCCCGAGAGCCAAATTATGGGCAATCGAGTTAATACGATCAATGAAATCAGTGATGAAAGAGTCACCATGGGTTGTGCGAAGCAAGTCACTGGGAAGTTGAAGAAGACGATTCCGATTCGGAGAAGCAAAACGATTTTCAAGAGCCATCCAAGTGTCACGAGCGGTGGTCTTGGAAGCTACGGTGGTGAGAACTTTATGGTGAAGAGAACCGTTGATGAGAGAGAGAACAAGCTGATCTTTCTACACCCAATCATCATACTCTCGGTTGGAGATGAGAGACGGAGAAGCATATTCATTGGCCTTAGCCTTTGGGGTCGGGGATGGTCGGAGAAGTACACAAAGAAGTGCCGTCAACAAAGCCGAGCAAGCGGCGGCTGCGATGGACAGGAACAATTTGAGCAAGCCACGTCGGATAATTATCACGCTCGAGACGAATGGAGATAACATGATGAATGCTAGGAAAATCAATAGAGGAGGAAGAAGCCATGGGTGCCAAAAAAAAAAAGAACAGGAAAATTGAGGATCGAGGACTGTGACTCTCAAGCTCTTGATACCATGAAAGGTTTTGAATATTCTCGATGATTTTCATTGACCAATTGTGTGATAATTATGTACGATGCTTTGCTTGGTGTCTACACAAAGGATTTCCTATTCTAGGCAAGATCAAGTCCTTGAGAGTCAAGGAATATATACAGCAAATCTATGAAATAAATACAAATAAAACAGGAAACTAAATCACGTCTCATTAAATTCTACTAGTAAACTCCCCACCCACATCACTTTAAAAGTATTGAACTTGAGCAGGAAAATGAGTATTGATCATTACAAAGAACTTGACAAAGAGATCACAAACATCTGATTTATTATACATGGGATAAAGCCACATGAACCCAGTACATTCATCAACAAAATTCACATAGTACCTATAGCCATCCACTGATCTAACAGAGGAAGGTCCCCACACATCACTATGTATCCTTTGAAAAGGAATACTAGACCTATTATGAGAAGATGAAAAAGCCAGCTTGTGCATTTTACCATGCAAACAAGCAGAACATATACTAGCTACAGAATCAGTAGAAAAGGACAACTGAGAATGAAGCACAATCTTTGCAACCTCATTGGTGGGATGACCTAACCTCTGATGCCACAAAGAATACTTTATTTGCTGACCAATATACGTAGTAGATGCTGGAGTTGAAGAGTTCCATGGAGAAATAACAGATGAATGATTAGCTGCCACATGAATTGGATACAATCCTTGATTACTCTGGCCCTGAGCAGAATTGTCTTGATTCTCTTGTCCTGAATACAAAAGCCAGAGGCATAAAAAATCATAAGGCAATTGTTATCCTTACAAAGTTGATGGACAGACAAGAGATTAGCCTTGAGTTGTGGAACATGAAAGACAGATGGTAGATTGAGTGATGTAGAATTGGCACAAGAAAGATTAGTAGTAGCAAGGTTTGTAATATTCAAACCTTCCCCATTGCCAATTGTAACATGTTCCTCAGTGTTACAGGGAGTCACATTCTGCAATTGAGAAGTATTACCAACCATGTGATGTGTGGCACCACTGTCAGCAATCCAAAATTGCTGAGGAGAAAAACCAAACTGTGCAGTTATAATAGAGATATCACAGAGACACAGAAGAAAACTACAGAGAGAAAGAAGAAGATGAATATTCTAATTATGTATATTAAGAATGAATTACATCATACATACAGTAGTATACTAGTATATTTATATAATACTTGCTTAGAGATTAAGGAGGGTGTGTTCAATTCAGATTTTAAAAGTTTGGGTATATTCAATTCATATTTTAAAGGCAAAAAGTCACTTTTGGTATCCTTGTAGATTGTTACTTTTACCATTTTGGTTCCTCTGCGTTTCAATTTGGTCAATTTTATCCATGTAGTTTCAATTTGAAGTAATTTAAGGACAATCATCAATTTCTGTCAAATTTTTTTAACTTGTGTTAGTTATAAAGGGGTAATTCGGTCAAAAAAAATTATTTCATTTTAAAATAAATAAATAAAAATCTACAAATTGAAAAAAATAACGACAAGCCCGGTCAAAGCCAATTCCACCCCATTACAACCTCCCCAAACGCCAAAACTTTAAAACAAAAAATAATAATAAGAAGAACAAATATATCTAAAGAATAAAATAACAAAAAATTCAAAAAAATAAAAACTAGAACAAGAACAGTCGACCAAACCCAGAAAGAGGCAACCCCATCTCATCTTCCCCAACCTCCCCTTCCCCATACCCACATGCGATGCTCAGCGGCAGCGGAAACCCGTGCACCCTGTCTTACCCGATGACTGCCACAGCGACTGCGACTCCTCGTCCTCCGTCGTCGACGACGGCGATGATTGCGTCATGACGTCATCGTTTCAGAGAATCTCTCCTTTGCTGTTCGATCTCAACCTGTCGCCGCCCCCCATGATGGACGACCTTGATTTATTCAAATTCAGTGAGGTTTGTGGTGATGATCATTCAATCCACCCCTTTGTGCCTCTAATTATACCGTATGGATCTCTGCTCCCCCTTTTCCTTTTTTTTTTTTTTTTTTGCCCCTTATTTTCTAAGGAAGATCCATCCCTTTATTCAAATCTGGTACTTGGTGGTTGAGAAGAATTTGAGTTTTTTCTTTTTTGTTTCTTCTTGATTTGTTTTAATTCTACCTTGTTAGAATATTATGGTGTAGAAATAGCATCTGGGTTTTCATCTTCAACTTGATGGGTTTTGGAGGAATATTCTCTTATTGTGGAAGGTAATGTTAGACATTGTTTACCCAACACTAGATCTGATATGGGGTTTTGCTCTCTTGATCGGAATTGGGTTTGGCTGGGTTTGCTATTTTTTATTTGAAAATTTGAAATTTTTTATTTATTTATTTGTCTTTAATATTTATTTTAAAATGAAATAATTTTTTTGATCGAATTACCCTCCACAACTAAAGTTAAAAATATTTGACAGAAATTAAGGATTGTCCTTAAATCGCTTCAAATTGAAACTACATGGATAAAATTGACCAAATTGAAACTATAGGAACCAAAAAGTGGTAAAAGTGCCAAACTCAGGACCCAAAGTGGTTGCGTTTTTGCCTATTTTAAAAGAGTTTGTAAAAGTTTGGGTGTATTCAATTCAGATTTTAATTAATAATAAAAAAATACATCGAAATCTAGGTGTATTCAATTATAACTTTTTAAAAGTCAAATAAAATTTAAGTGTATTCAAAAAGTAATTTATTTTGAAGGAATTAATAAATTGTCCGATTTCGGTAGAAATTAAAGTGACAACCGCGTGAAACTGCTGACTGTTTTCTAAAGTAAGCTATCTAACAAACTAACAAAACAATCGCTGCTACCAAAAAAACAAAACAATCGCCTAACAGTTTTCTAACAAGCTTAACAGCTATCACGTGACAACCATGTGAAACTGCTGACTGTACATACACGGTCATCACACATATTTATTACTTGAGGGCCAATAAAATAGATTTTTCAATATTTTCCCAATAATTATAAATGCATAATATTAATTTTTTATGAAATGTTGGAGTTAGGGGGGCCATGGTCACTTCAAGCCGAACTGAAGTGTGGCTCCTTAAGGGATGGAAAATGAAAGATTCTTTTTTGGTCGAAAGAAATGGAAGATACATTTGCCATGTTTGGTAATCCAGGGAAAGTAACCAGGAAATACCATTTTATTTCCCTTTACATGTTTGGTTTGTGTAGAAATGTAAAACAAAGTTCGTTTAATTTTCCAATTATACCCATATAAAATCAAATAAAAAAAGAATGCATTTAATGCTATATTATAATTTTAAACTATTAATGGGGATAAAATGCTCATGAAAAATGTGCATTTAATGTTAGCTCATTTTTCCAAACTTTCCCATGATGAGGAAAACAAAACCCAAGGCAAAGAAGGGCTTCACTTTTCCCCTACTTTCTCATGTGCCATGCAACCATTTCTCATGCCAGAATTTACCAAACATGGGAAAGTAATTGATTTCCCATCCCCAAGCCTCCTTTCCCATGAACCAAACATAGCTTAAAAGCAATCAACTGTATTTGCCGAAAGCTTGAGTTGATGAGAGTATCAAAAGAAACTACATTTGACATTTTCATCCTCCAATGAATTTGCATTATAATTTTGTATGTTATGATAGATAAACTTAAATGTGAAATTTCATTCCATAACGAACGTAAATGTGAAATTTCTCAAAAGAGATAGAGAGGAAGGTATATGCCGGACTTCACATACGTTTTTCTCTAGAGAGAGCAAAGAAAATAAACATTTCAGGATAGCTTTTCCAGCATATGTTATGTCATTCTATTATCTCAAAAACAGATGGAGCCTTTAAGGCACTAACATTCTCAAGTCAAGAGTCTAACTAGATTCCTTGAAGGCATTAATATTCTCACTGGATTCCTTTCACAATCAAACTGATACTGATATGAATGGAATCTAGTGAGATTACAAAACTATAAGATGACATGATTTCCATTTCATTGTAGTATTTTAACCATGCTAGAACTATACGAAGAAATTATGCTTGAAGTACTTTAAAGGTTGCGGCCACGACAGAATGGGCTTCCACAGAGACACTGGAAAGCCTTCACAGGATGATCATGGTCATCAAAGTCAATGCCATAATCCTGCAACAGTACAGACATTAAAAAGTAGGATAACAATGCCAAGTAAATAGTAATATCAAAATTATCAGATTTTGGTGAATCTTTCTTACCCAAGTGAGCTCCTCCATAGCAGCAACGTTCCTTGTTGTGAAAAGGGCAACCTGCACAATAAAAGACATAAAAACATATAAATAAATGCTTCCATTACCTGCTTGTATGAAGAAATGATTCCATTAAATGCTCAGAATGTTGTGCGGAAGCGTCAACCAATTGTGAGTGAAAAATAAACAACAACTGGCAGGAGATAAATGGAACACAAAACAACACCAACAAGAACACCAAGATTTATACCTGGTTCGGCAATGCCTACATCCAGTTTGGAGACGACGGAGTAATTCACTATAATCAAAGAAAGTATACAAAGTGTTTATCACTCAAGAAAACCCAAAGCCCCAAATACACCCAAGTCTCACTCTCACAACAATTGAAGAGAAAACAATGATACAAAGCAAAGAACAATTAGAGAGATTTCTCTCTTTGGCAAGATGCCTTTCTTGCTATTTTTCTCTTCTACTCAACACTTGGCGGGATGCTTCAAATGAAACCATTTGCTTCCAATTTATAGCCAAAGATGCAAGAGTGTGAATGCAAGTTTCAACTATTCATTTGTTGGCTACCAAACTTACCAATGGATGGCTACCAAACAATCCACCATTTTTGACCTCATAGTAAGCCAACATTTACTCACATGGGCAACTAACTTTGACTCACATGGGCAACTCCAAAAAACCTTCTACATTTGAGCCAATTTCCAACAATCTCCACCTTGGCTCAACATGTAACAAACTCTCATAGTAACACTCCCAATGGTCGTCTCCCAATCCCCCAAGGGGCAATCAACAGATTTTACGAATTTCAATCAAGTCCAAGCAATGCTTAAACTTGAACAACGAAACTGGCTTCTCCAACCTATCAAATTGCTTGTACCATTGTCTTGGAGACTGCTTCAAGCCATACAATGATTTCTGCAATTTGCAAACCCAATTTTTCTTTCCAGCAACACTAAAACCTTCTGGCTTTAGACATATAGATCTCCAAATCATCATGTAAGAAAACAGTCTTGACATCAAGTTGAGCCAACTCCAGGTCAAAATTATTCTTTTCCAAGGATTCCATCTTCTTGGCATACACCTAATTTTGTTGCTGTGGAGGCTCTTGGGTAGGTGCCTCCTCTTCATCATCTTTGTCCTCTTCATCAGAATCAACTGTAGGACTAGTGTCTGTAACATCAGACCTTACCTGGAACAACTGGAGTCTTTAGTAACTCCACCTGCTTTGAACCACTCATGGTCTTGGTAGCTTCAATTTCACCTTCATGCTTGTTCTGATTAACCATAGCAGCCTCATCAAAAATCACATAACTGCTTACAATAAATTTCTTCTCATTTGGACACCAGAGTCGGTATCCCTTCACGCCAGTGCTAAAGCTCATAAACAGAGCTTTCTTTGCTCTTGGATCCAACTTGCTTTCCCTGACATGGTAGTAAGCAGAACAACCAAATATATGTAAATACTTGTAATCAGTACAAGGTTTACCAGACCATACCTCCATGGGTGTTTTGCCCTCGTTCGCAGCAGCCAGCAACCGATTAATGAGATGACTTACATAACTAACTGCCTCAGCCCAAAACGCCTTGCCTAATCCAGCATTAGACAACATACACCGAACTTTCTCAAGCAAAGTACGGTTCATGCGCTCTGCCACCCCATTTTGTTGCAATGTCTCCCTAACCGTGAAGTGCCTCACAATACCCCCATCTTGACAACCTTTCAAGAAAGGATCAGACCTATATTCACCACCATTGTCTGATATGAGAGTCTTGATCTTTCGATCGCTTTGCGTAATCATCTCTTTACACTTCAGGAATATCTTCAAGACTTCATCTTTACGCTTCATGGTGTACACCCATACTCTTCTAGAGAAGTCATCAACAACGGAGACCAAATAATGGCAACCTCCCCAAAGTGCATTCTTGGAAGGTCCCCAAACATCAGTGTGAACATAATCTAGAGTGCCATTAGTGTGGTGAATAACAGGATCAAATTTCACTCTAGTTTGCTTACCAAGCACATAGTGTTCACAAAATTCCAATTTGCATGCCTTTGCACCCTTCAATAAGCCTTGCTTCACCAATCCTTGCAACGCTTTTTCACCAGCATGCCCAAGACGCATATGCCATAACCTCGTGGTGTCTGTGCTATTGCGTCAGCAGCTTCGGCCAGCTGCTCCACCAAAAACTGTACTCCCCTGCAAGAAATACAAGTTATTTCGTCTTGTACCTTTCATCACCACCAATGCCCCGTACACAGCGTTAAGAACTCCACCATCCATGGTGATCTTGAGACCCTTGGATTCCAAAGCGCCCAATGAGATGAGATTCTTCTTCATATCCGGTACATACCGAACATCACTCAATTCTCTTTGACTGTTCCATCATGCATCTTCAAACAGATTTTGCCTATCCCTTGTGTTTTGCAAGCATTATTATTGCCCATCAAAACAACTCCACCATCCAGCTCCTCAAAGCTAGAAAACCATTCCCGAATGGGACACATATGATAGGTGCAACCTGAATCCAAAATCCACTCCTCGGAGTGACCATCAGCATATGAACTAGCCAAAGCAAACTCGAAATCATCATCTCCAGATTTTGCAACATTTGCTTCAGAATCCGTTTTCTCCTTTTCTTTGTTCTTCAATTTGGGGCAGTCTTTCTTCCAATGACCCTTTTGGCGACAAAAGGCACATTCGTCTATGGCAGGAAACTTTCCCCGCTTCCCAGATTTTCTTTCCTCTGTTTCGACCCCTTGCAACTAGTGCCTCGGTTTGTGAATTGTGAGTCTTCTGGTCCTTCTTACGACACTCATGATTCACCAAAGCCGCAGACACCTCCTCAAGTTTCACCTTGGATTTTCCATACAACAAAGTAGTTGTCAAATGATCATAATCATCGGGCAATGAATTTAACAAACATAGTGCCTTATCCTCGTCAGGAATTTTCACATCAAGGTTTGCTAAATCAGCAAGTATTTTATTATAATCATTGAGGTGTTCGTGCATATCAAATACCTAAACGATATTGAAATTGGAAGAGTCGCTTCTTCAAGAAGAGCCGATTTTCTGCGCTCTTGGTCATATACTTCTCCTCCAATTTCGTCCATAACTCCTTAGCAGAAGTTTCCTTCATATACGGGTATTTCAACTCCTTATCAAGGAATGATCGAATAGAGCCACAAGCATGAAGATTAAGTCTCTTCCACTGCTTATCATCAATTTCTTCGGGTTTATCCTCCAAAACAATATCCAACTCTTGTTGATACAACACATCCATAACTTCACATTGCCACATGCCAAAATTATTAGAGCCATTAAATTTATCAACCTCTAACCTCGTAGTAGCAATTGGATGTCTATTGGATGCAGATGTCGACGATGACGATGCCGACTCCTTCTCCTTCACAAGTTCGTCTTTATCTCCAGCCATCAAATCCGACACTGTTCACGGGAATGCCGACACTATTCACGGAACTGTAGCTCCGACAAATTTTTCACTCCTACAAAACCCCAGACGAAAACTGGAGCTCTGATACCACTTGTTGTGCGGAAGCGTCAACCAATTGTGAGTGAAAAATAAACAACAACTGGCAGGAGATAAATGAAACACAAAACAACACCAACAAGAACACCAAGATTTATACTGGTTCGGCAATGCCTACATCCAGTTTGGAGACGACGGAGTAATTCACTATAATCAAAGAAAGTATACAAAGTGTTTATCACTCAAGAAAACCCAAACCCCCAAATACACCCAAGTCTCACTCTCACAACAATTGAAGAGAAAACAATGATACAAAGCAAAGAACAATTAGAGAGATTTCTCTCTTTGGCAAGATGCCTTTCTTGCTATTTTTCTCTTCTACTCAACACTTGGTGGGATGCTTCAAATGAAACCATTTGCTTCCAATTTATAGCCAAAGATGCAAGAGTGTGAATGCAAGCTTCAACTATTCATTTGTTGGCTACCAAACTTACCAATGGATGGCTACCAAACAATCTACCCTTTTTGACCTCATAGTAAGCCAACATTTACTGCAACTAACTTTGACTCACATGGGCAACTCCAAAAAACCTTCTACATTTGAGCCAATTTCCAACACAGAAATCATACATGATAATAGTGATGATCTGGGGTCTCCACTTCAACAGGGATCTCAACCAAGGCAGCATCAAAACATCTAGCCAATAAAAGTCACAATTGATGTGTGAGGAGAAAAGTTTAGCAAGAACGATAATTAAGGAGTGAAGAGTAAATTAACTCTATCTCATGAATCAAAATATTGAAGAACATAAACCATTCAGGTCCTATATGACGTTGGCACAGCTTGAATAAGTAGTGCTAATAAAGAAGAATTTTACGTACAGAAATTGAACAAGACATATGTACAACTGGTCACTAAGTGCATTGCACATGAAAGACTCCCCCAATAGTACAATTATTTATTATTGCTTGTGAAAGTTTGAATTTGTTGATGAACTGCAGATGTGTAAAGTTACTGGACAGAAATATAATAACTAAACTTGCAAGTAATCTAAGGTCAACCTTAAATACTAAACAAAGAAATTAGAGTTTGGGCAGACCGAGTGGCTGAGATGAGTTCATGCTGACACCCCAAGCATTTTGAAGTTGGACTCGTGTAACCGAATCAATTAACTTTGGTAGAAAAGAATAGTGAATTAAGATTAGTACAAACAAATTGGAAATCAAATAAAGGAGTAGAGTCAATGATTAGATAATCAACAAGATGTTACTTCATGATAAAATTCAATACCTCTAAACTGAGAATTCATGTTATCTTAAAACTTCTAGTCTGAGGAGAAGATAGATGGTTTAATCAAGCAATAGAGCTTCCTAATCAGCAATAAGATATATTTGTATTCACTAATATTGTATATAGATATCTCATACAAGATGAAACTAGCATATCTTTTTCGAGCAACAAAATATGTTACATTTTCTTCCTATCATCTGATCAGATGCAAGTTTATATCCAACTACACTTATATACGGCCATGGCATGATAATACTGCACCAATATTATGCCAAAGTTAACTCTTATAATAGGGTAAGTAGATATATATCCTGCAAGAGGTAGATATCTTTAACGGTAGCAGAAAAAGAACATAGTTTCATAACTGCTTTCCCTAGTGCTCGAAAATTCAGAGACTAAAGACCAGAAGACAAGCCCCAGGGTCATGGCTGGTTGTGACGGACACGAGACCCTGAGATTCATTTGTAGAGGATATTTTGAACAGCAACACAAACAACACCAAAGAAGACAATTACTTGAAATTTATATAAAAGAGAACATATAACTCTTCTGCAAATTATAATTGTTACTACCCAAAAAAAAATTATGTGGGTCGAAGGGAGAGGTGAAAGGTCACTTTTATATGTTTGCGTGTCTGTGGCATCTACACCTGTGATTGATACATATGTATAAGAGTACGGAATTAACACCTGTGATTGATAAATCTTGCAACATTTCCATAAAATGTAGCATCTAAGCAAAGTGCCTCTTCATCTTTTAAGACAGCCTCTGAACCCCAGTCTGCATCTAGTAGCACCGGACATGTATGCTTCTTACCAACACTATGCATATTTCGTTCATATAGTTCTGTATTGGTAACTATCTCTCCAACATATTCACAGACAAAAGCCCCTCTTGGCAAGTCCTCCAGTGTTCGAAGGCCCCACCCTTTTCCTTCGGGCGTCAAAAACACCTAAGACATATAATAGACCAGCATCATATCAAGCTATTACATAACTAAGGGGCACAACTGAAATTCACAGAGAAAAAACTAACCTGCAACTTCACAGTAATGCCTTGCTGAACAATCCGGTTTCCACAGTTCATGTTACATCCGCATTTAGACCAGCATTCCTTTATAAATTTCCGAAATAAATGGCCTTTGCATGCCACAGGACTCTTCTTGTTCTTAGAGCTTTCAAGTGGGCACTTTTTACAATATACGTAGTGGTGTTCTTTAGGTTCTTGTTTCATAGATATACAGTCTTCCAGAAACTTGTCTTTAACCAATCCCTCAGGTGTGTAAGCAAACCCACCCCTAGTTTCAATAGCACAGATACATGGTATCGGTGATGCCAGACAATCCCCATAACAATGCGGACAGCAACCCTCATCAGATATACGAACAAGCGAAAATTTCACATAGGCATTCTTATAAACTAAATTCCGAGGGATGTAAAAGAAGGTTGGCAGATCTTCAACATTTCTTCCATCTTCCAGGGAAATTTTCACTCTTTCTTCACCTCTAGTTATGTCATCAATATAGACACCGGACTTTACAACTCCAAGTGAAGAATGGTGGTTCTGAACAGCCTCCACCTTGCATAATTTTGAAGATTGTAGCCCTCGGAGAACCTTTAATCTCTTTCCTCTTTCACCACAAATTTTCTCAATGTCCCCAGTTGTAAAACCAATTAAGTGGTTGAGACATTCGAATCCACTGAAAACTATATGTTTTGGTATATGGGGTACAATCTTTATAAGATTCTGAAATACAAATACTTCACTAGGAAAACTTGGAGCACTGCAATTATCGCCTTGGTAATCATCTTTTCTGGCGAATAGTTTGGTGAATCTCTATAAGATTCTGCAATTGGAAATTTTTAAATCTGGTGAATCTCTGAGTCTTGTTTTTTTATCAACAGTGGAATTAGTTTCTATTGCCAAAAGGGATTCCCCATTCCTAAATGATTTTATGCATCTCCCTTCCACCACCTCTACCGCTGCATCACAATTTGGAAGATGGAAATCATGCTGTGGAGAAGAGGTACCAATCAAAGGAATTTTCACCTCTCCTATTGGAGGAGATGATGAAACATCCATCTGTGACAAATCAGAAACACTATCTCTATTGTCCACATTCAATGGTTCCACTTCTAGTAACCCTGAGCTGTCTTCACCATCATCAGCGTTACAACCATCATAATATGAAGAATCATGTAACAATATCACATTGAGATTTTCTGCCACCCCTGGATCGCAGCTATGCACAGGATCTAAGTTATTCCAAATGACTAAAGCCCCTTCTTCCTGGTTTCTCCGGTTAGTTCTCAATAGTGGAATACATTCCTCAGATTCTTCAGAATCTGAAAACATATCTTCATCATTCTGATGTACCTTTCTTGATGGAGCTGTTTCCAAGCAAGATTTAGAGAAGGGGCATGACTTTTTTTCCTGTTGTATTGTGTATAATTTGTTGGTTGAAAATGCATCAACTTCAGTTTTGTAATATGATGGCACTTCCTTGTTCTCAGATTTCACTCCCTGGTACAAAAATACATGTACTGTTACATCACTGAAAACTAAGCATGCAAATGCAATTGAAACAAGAATTATATGTCCCGTAGATCTCCTCTGCATGGTAGATGAGAGGCAGCATTATGGCACATGAAACACCACAACCATAATTTGAAATTATAGTAAGAAAAAATATAAGCAAAAAATCAATAAGATGAACCAAAAAGTACTCACCTTTGATTCATGGATCAAAACTTCTTCCTTTCTCATCGCCTTTTGGGGGTTGGGGGGGGGGGGGGGCGTTGTGGGATTGTTATTTTTTTATTTTAAAAAATAAAAAAAAAAAAAAAAACAAAAAAAAATAAATATTTCATATTTTATTTTTTTCAAAACAAACAAAACAAGCTACAATATTTTATTATATCTTTTTTTTTTATTTATTTATCCACTATCTACTAAACACGAAACAACACAAAAAATTATATTATATAATTTTTTTTTATTTCAAATCAAGAAAGAATACACAACCCCCTATTTTAATTAATATAGAGATATAAAACACAATAAAAAAAAAAAAAAAATGATTAGAAAGAGGACCTCCCCTATCCAATAGGGAGGAGAGAGTGGGGGGGAGGCAAAAAAGAAGGGAGCCCCCAAAGACATGGGATTCAACAAAGCAATATAAAAGATCCTGGACATACCCTACTCCTACACATTAAATTCAGCAAATTCACAAACCTTGTTTTTCTACTTCTCTTTTGGGTTTTTAGGATCTAAGTATTTTTCATTTTGCATGGATTCCTAAACCCTCCTATGTTGCACTAAGGAAACAGGAGAAATCACATAACTGCTACTCTTTGGAAAGCATCATAGCAATAAGACAACAAGGTAAAAAGCATCTGACAGAAATATCCACCCACAATCAATCCAAAAAAAAAAACTCTCTTAATTAAAAACCCAAGAGAAATTAAATACCATATATGCAAGCTAAATAAGTAACAAAAATCCTACCTCTACTGGAATCAAGAATGTCCAACGATGTAAGCCCGGAAGGAAGAGCAAGCTATCTGGAGTAGTGAGAATCAGTAAACCAAAGAGCTCCACCACTTTGAAAAGAAGGAACCTTCTCATCAGTTTCTAACCTGCATTTACAAGAGTTAGAAAATGAAACACAACTTGAAATTTGGAAAGTCGTAAAACTAATCATCATTATTTTAATTAAATCAAATCGTCCCTTTTTCTCTCTTTCTTTTTTTGTTTGCAAACCAACCATTACTAAGAACTTTTTTGCAATTTTTTTAAAAAAAGTCGTCTTAACTTTTTAATTGGTTATCGTGAAACAAACCATTTATGTATCACAGGAAAAAAGTCGTATTAATTCCTGATTGATTAATTTCTCTCTGTTTTAAATCCATCAATTATAAAGACTAACCTAATCCAAATAATAATATCAATCAATATAAACTCTACTAAAATATCCAAATAATAAAATCAATCAATATCAAAATATAAACAATTTTTATTTTTTAAAGAAAATAATCAATTATTATAATTTCTAACCAAATAAGAAAATCAATCAATATCATGACATACCACACCAATAAATTATAATTCATGAAAGATATATCAATTTCCTTAAAATTATCCAAAGCCCAAAATAATATATGTAACATTAACTCACTTGATTTGATGAGAAGCGATCGGCAGGGGCCTTTGAATGAGCACTTGGTGTGCGCCATGGGGTCGCACACCAGCCAGCCATGGGGTCGCACCGGTCCTTCTCCACTACATTTCCCAGCTTCCATGGGGTCGTCTGACCCCATTTTTCCCTCTGTGCGTCCCCCCCTGGTTTGAAGTTCTTCGGGTGGAGAATCTGACAACAGATCGTCATTTGAATGTGCACTTCTTAATGGAGTTTTTTCCAAGGAAGATTTGGAGAGAGACAGTGCCTGTTTTTTCCGCTGACTTGTGCATAATCTCTTGGTTGGAAGTTCAACATCTTCAGTTTTATCATATGATGGAGCTTTTTTGTTCTTGGATTTCACTCCCTGATACAGAAATTCATGAAATTTTAAAACATTTAATTAAGCATGCAAATCAAATGGAAAAAAAGTTCTTATTCCCATAGATCAGCCTTGCATGGTAACAGAGCAGGACGCGAAACACCACGCTAATAATTTCAAATATTTGTAACAGAAATATAAGGAGTAAAATCTAGATAAAGCAAAAGATGCCCACCACTGATTCGCGTATCCTAGCTTCTTCTTCCTGGTGTTTCAGGGAATATTTGCTCAATGGTGGCTGAAGGTCTTCACATGAAGAATCTGATAACAGCTCAACATCATTTGGATGTGCACTTCTTGACGGAGTTGTTTCCAAGGAAGATTTAGACTGAGACAATGCCTGTTTCCTCTGTTGTCTTGTGCATACTCTCTTTGTTGGATGTTCAGCATCTTCAGTTTGAGCTTCTTTGTTCTTAGATTTCACTCCCTGGTACGAAAATACATGAAATCTTAAAACATCTAAATTAAGCATGCAAATAAAATTGAGGAAAAGTTATCATTCCCAGATCTCCCCTGCATGGTAGACAGAGCAGGACATGAAACACCACAATAATAATTCCAAATGATTGTAACACAAAAATAAGGAGTAAACTCTATAAGATAAATCAAAAGATCCTCACCTCTGATTCACGTATCGAAGAAGCTCCCTGTTGTTTCATTGAATATCTTCTCAATGGTGGTTGATTATTTTCAGATGAAGAATCTGACAACAGATCATCATCACTTGGATGTGCCTGTCTTGATGGAGTTGCGTCTGAGCAAGACTTGGAGAGGTACAATGCCTGTTTCTTCTGTTGTCTTGTGTATAATCTCTTGGTTGGAAGTTCAACAGCTTCAGTTTTATCATATGATGGAGCTTCTTTC
Organism: Prunus fruticosa; assembly: GCA_018703695.1. Classification (NCBI taxonomy): domain Eukaryota; kingdom Viridiplantae; phylum Streptophyta; class Magnoliopsida; order Rosales; family Rosaceae; genus Prunus; species Prunus fruticosa. The sequence goes on from CM031917.1 coordinate 4,631,061, forward strand.
TTCATGGATTTCACTCCCTGGTATGAAAATACACATACATTAAAACATTAAATTAAGAATTCAAATGAAATTGAAAAAAGAAATATATCCCATAGATCTCAGCATGGTAGATAAGGAATAGAATCTATACAATAAAGCAGAAAATAAAAAGGTCACCTTTGATTCATGAATTAAAGTTTCTTTTTCCTTGCTTTTCACTCTCTGTTTGAAAAAAGCCATTGTAAGCAGGCAAAACAGGATAAGGAATGAGAATACAAAGTATAACCTCATATACAGAGGAAACCAACAAGCATCGAATAAACCAAACACCAGATATTAAAACATATGTAATATGCACCTCCTCCTCGGAATTCTTGTCCAGTATAACATCAAGCAGGACTCTGTAATCATCATCTGCAATAAGCTCCCAGTTATTTTCATATAATTTTAAAAGTTCCTTAAGCGCTGCCTTTGTTTTGGCTCCCCAAATGCCATAACGCTTCATTACACGACAGGCATCTGCAATTTTGTGCTTTTTTGGTGGCATCACTGATTTAAAGTTTTCCGATTGGTCGATCTGTTGGTGTGTCCCTTCCCTTCCCTTCATATGCAGAATAGTGGAATAAGTGACAGGTACGAATCAACATAACGGATCCAAAATTGGAAAATTATTTATTAATATTCGACTCATGGTGGACTGAACTATTATGTAAGCAATGAATAACACCACTGTCAACAAAATGAAGCAGGGAACTTGAAAGCCAAGAAAACCCAAAAAATTTAACCATGGTGTGATCACCATGAAAGGTATTACTTAATAATGAATGCATATAGGAAAGCGCCATGGATGCCATAAGAACAAAAATGAATCATCTTATATAATTGGTACTGGAAATAGTAATGCTATCACTGGTTATCCATATCCAGCATAAGTAGATGATTTAAAAAGAAAATTAATTAATTTTGAAATTCAGATCAGCTAGTAAACCCACATAACTGACAGGACAGCCACTGCCCAAATTTCCTCACATGGGTTAATTATATTAAAAATTGAAAGACTAAGGCTTAATACCACCCATGTTTAACTCAGTCAAAGGAAAAGGATTCAATGTCTTCTTGAAAACTTAAAAAAATTCTTTCATTTTAGACATCAGCTTGCGTTCTACATTGACAGCAGAATATTATTTAAGGAAACCTGAATTTTGTAAATATTACTCAAATAAATAATCAAAACAACAACAATAACCAAAGCACACGACTAATGGACTCATAAACATCCTCCCGATCAATATGTACAATAAACAAATAAAGCAGCAACATTTGAAACAGTGAGAAATCAAGACAAACAGGAAACTGGCAAAGGCCTCTTATTTCAATAGTGCACAGGCCCAGACCCATATATGCATAAACAACGGTGATGGAGTTAAATTCGAGGCTACAAAAGAAGAACACAACAGTCCTCATCAGCAGACAAGAACACATCCAAAACATGATGCACAACCCAAATGCAAAGACCACTGATAACGTCAAAAACTTACAGTCACAGAGAGAGAGAGAGAGAGAGAGAGACAGGAAAGATGAGTGTGCATTTCTCATTCTCTTTGCAGCAGAGAAAACAAACAAAAAAACAGTCTTGGGTTTTTTGTTTCAAAAGAGAAAAAATTGAAGCTGAATAAGAAAAGCAATAGGTTGAAGCTAAAGAAAAAACTGATGAAATACAGAGCAAAATACCCCAAAAGAGAGAAAGTAAGATCTTTTACATGAAAGCATCAGAAATGAATAGGAAAAATGATTACTTGACTCGCAAGCTAGTTTGAGAAATCGAAAAACAAAATAAGAAAATAGAAATTTCCCATACAGCATTCACCCAAAAGAAATAGCAAAATACAAGCATATGAAAGATACCACAGGACATGTCACACTAAACCAACATTTTCAAAACACTTTTTCTGCTTTCAAAAGCGTATCTAAAATCATCTCCCCCAAAAAACGAAAAAAAATATCAAAGACTCGTAAAAATCTCAAACCTGATCATATAAAAAAGTCACCTTTTCACCCTGTTGATGCTCAAAATGGTTGGGCCATTATTGAGTCCAACTTAGTGATGAGGTGTGATGGATGATGGGAGAAGGTTTGGACCTTCGGCATGTATGTGAGGACTTGGCCAATTTATGAGTATACAAAAGACAAGATATATGTGGTTCACCCTTAATGAATGGGCTACGTCCACAGAGAAGATGTTCTCATTATGATATTGTTTACATTTGTACAAGGGGGTTAGACCCAAAGATAAATGGAAGAAGGCCTAGGGCCTAAGGTACAAAGTTAGGAGTCTGGAGCCCAGGTGTCAAGTCCCCGGGTCTGGAGACCCAGGACTCGAAGGCCAGGCTGACAGGGAGAGTCCTGAAGAGGAAGCCCAGCTGAGTTTCGGATCCTCCCTTAAGTAGAGAGTGATATGCTTTTATAGGTGGGAGGGAGTCTTCACTTCTTTTAGATTTCCGATGTGGGACTCCTCTTGCTTTGCTAAGAGTTTCTTCTAGTTGTTTGGTCAGTTATGGTGTCAACAGGAGTCCCCCCAAGTTCGCGAGTAAGAAGGTACTTCTTGCTTGGGGATTTGTAATTTGAAGTGCACTAGCCGAGCAACACCGTAGTTTGTCTTCCAAGTCGTATAGTGCACTATCCCCAGTCCCCCAAGTCCCCAGGTAAAAAGGGCTTTGGAGGGAGAGAAGTTGCAAAACAAAAACTGAAGTGGTTTGTAAAAAAAAAAAAATTTCACTTTTTTTATTTTTTATTTTTTTTTATGTGTGGCTAAGTTAGCCAAGTAATCACCTCCACCTTCTGCATGTTTCCTGCCGTTCGGCAGTTTTTTTTTTTTTTTTGTGGCCAAGATTTTTTTTTTTTTTTTTGGCTAGGCCAGCCAAGTGGGCATTTTCACTTCCCAAATTCCTTCTGCACAATGCCTACCGTTCGGCAGGTGCAAATTTTTTTTTTTTTTTTTTTTTTTGTGTGGCTAAGTCATCCATTTTCTTTGGTAATGGAACAAAGCTTGAGGGTTTAGCTTCCTTGCCGAACGGTAGGGAGCATGGAGAGGAAAATAGAGTCCCATACGGGCTTGGCTTTTGAGGCTTTGGCATGGAATTGGAGCCAACATCGAGAGTTGGCCTCTTAATGTTTCAACAGGAGAGCCGGGCATTTTAGGAAGAGCCGGGTCATGTGGGTTTAGCCTGGGCATTTAGCAAGGGTTGGGCCGCAAGGGTTTCGGCAAGGAGTCTGGTTATAGTTTGGGCTGGCATGAGTGTCTAGAGGCTGGGAGATCTAGAAGCTGGGAGTTTTGGAATTTGGAAGGAGGCTAGGCTTCGAAGGAGCCAAGCTGGAGAGTTGGCTAGGCCTGAGTGTTGGGCTCGGTGGGGGACCAAGGTGCCGATCGGTAAGGGCCGTCCATGGATTTTATTGAGCCTGTTTTGCTCAAGGCATAGGGCTAGGCCTGAGTACTCAGCTTAGCCTTAGGAGTTTGTTTTGGAGCTGAGCCTTCGGAAGGGAGCTAGGTCCCTTGGATCCTGACATAATTTGGAGTTAAGATGGCGAAGGCGATACAAAGCTTTACATGTTGCAAGGTAATGTGCCTAGGCTCGGGGTGCCAAAGGTAGGCTTGGGCACGGGGGGTGCTGAAGGCATGTTGTAAGAGATGTGTTTAGGCACGGGGTGCCGAAGGCAAAGGGGGTGCTAAAGGCACAAGGGTGCCGAAGGCAGAGTGGTTTGCCAAATGCACAAGCTTGCATGTCGCAAGGCAATGTGCCTAGGCATGGAGGTGCCAAAGGTAGGCTTAGGCACGGGGGCGCCGAAGGTGAGCTCAGGCACGGGGTACCGAAGGTGAGCTTGGGCACTGGGGGTGCCGAAGGTGGGCTTAGGCTGCCGAAGGCGAAACAAGCTTGCATGTAGCAAGGCATGGAGGTGCCAAAGATGGGCTTAGGTGCGGGGGCGCCAAACGTGGGCTAAGGCACGGGGGTGCCGAGGCAGGCTCAGGCACGGGGGTGCCGAAGGCGAAGAAGCTTGCATGTAGCAAGGCATGGAGGTGCCAAAGATGGGCTTAGGTGCGGGAGCGCCATAGGTGGGCTAAGGCACGGGGGTGCCGAAGGCTGAGGCACGGGGTGCCGAAGGTGAGCTTAGGCGCTGGGGTGCCGAAGGTGGGCTTAGGCGCTGGGGTGTCGAATGCGAGCTCAGGCACGGGTGCCGAAGGCGAGCTCAGGCACTGGGGTGCCGAAGGTGAGCTCAGGCACTGGAGTGCCGAAGGTGTTAGACTTGCACGTCGCAATATAAAATGCCGAAGGGCACGGGTGCCGAAGGTGCCAAGCTTGCGTGTCGCAAGAGGAAGGTGGCCGGGCATGAGGGTGCCGAAGGTGCTAAGCTTGCATGTTGCAAGATGTGGTGGCTAGGCACGAGGGTTTGGATGGGTCCGACCCTTTCCCTGAAGGCTGGGCTTTGGAGTAGGGAGCTGGGCTTGTTTGGGAAATGTTTTGTGTCATGGCATGGTCCGTTTAAGGGCTGGGCCTTTTAGGGGGCTGGGCCATTTGGTGAGCTAAGATTTATGGGAGCCCCCAAAAAAAAGTTGCATGCCCCTTGCCGTTCGGCAAGGTGTTTAGAAAGTCCCGGGCTTGGGCCTAGAGATGAGCCTAGTCCCGGTTTTTGTTTGAGTGCCAGTTTTTGGGTTTGGGCATTTTAGCGATAGTTGCGAGGTGAAATGGGGCTCGGCCCAAGGTGGGCTTTTGGAGCTAGGTTAGCAAAAAGGAGCTAGGTCAGCAAGTGGGTGAGCTAGGTCACATTTTGGAGCTAGGTCAGCAAGTGGGTGAGCTAGGTCACATTTTTAGAGCTAGGTCAGCTAGTGGGTGAGCTAGGTCACATTTTTAGAGCTAGGTCAGCTGGGAGCTTCGGTACATCCCTTGCCGATCGGCAAGGGAATTTGTTGGCAAATTTTGAGGCCTTGTGGCACGTTCTTTGGCATGGTGAAGTAGTGAAGCCTTTTGGGGATTTGGACATGGATTTGGAGCTGAGCCTTTTGGATGCTAGGTCTGGGCTTGGCTTCTAGCATACTTTGGAGCTCAGCTAGAGAGTGGCCTGGGCTTGGCTCCTAGCATACTTTGGAGCTCTTGAAGACAAGGAGAAGGTTTGAGGGGGATGGGCCCGTGTTCATTTTCGACAAGGGAGCCAAGGGGGAGGGGGCCTAGGCTAGGCAAGGAAGCGGTGAGGGCCTTGGTGTTTCAACTCAAGTGGGCTTCGCCAACCCTTGGGGTTGGGCTCTTATACTTGGGTAAGGCTTTGCGAGGCAAGGGGCTGGGCCATTTGAGTTAGGTATTTTTTGGAGCTAGGTCTCAATTTGCTTTGGTAAGGAAGCAAAGCTTGAGCCCATTTTGTCGATCCTAGCTTCCTTGCCGAACGGCAAGGAGCGTGGAGGAGAAAATAAAGGCCCATCCTTGCTTCAAAATGGAGAAGAGAGCATGGGTCGAGGTTGGGCTCGAGTTGGGGTTCGGTAAGGCATGGGGGCTGTGGGCTGGGCCCTGGAAGGCGTCGTTGGGGCTAGGCTCCAATTTTCTTTGGTAAAGGAGAATGGCCTGGGCTTTAGCGCCATAGTTGGAGCTAGGGAGCCGTCTTGCTTCGGCAGTTCAGAGAGTGTGCAAGTGCGAGTGGCTTGGCCTTTAGCGCTGGGCTTTTTGAGGTGTGTAAGGCGTGCAAGGAGGCCTGGGGCTGGGCCTTGAAGCTTCGAAAAGGAGGCTTAGAGCGTTTGTGCCGTGTCCTGGGTCTAGGCATGTAGGGCTTCGTCGAAACCCATTGGCAATTAAAAGGGTGCTCAGCTTCATGGCTTATCTTCGGCAGATCTTAGTGAACTGGAGCTGGGCCCGCCAAGGGTGTCTTTGAGAAGAGGTTGCAGATTTGGCTAAGCCTGAGCCTTGGGCTAGGCGGGGGCCAAGGTGCCGATCGGCAAGGGCCATCTACGGCTTGCATTGAGCTTGTTTTGCGCAAGATAGGGCTAGGCAAGGGCTAGGCTTAAATACTGAGCTTGGCCTTAGGAGTTTGTTCTAGGCCTGAGCTTTCGAAAGGGGGCTAGGTCCCTTGGATATTGGCATAATTTGGAGCTGGGCTCTGGAAGAAAGAGAAGGAACCTTCGACAGGGCCTGGGTGTGTTTGGGCTAGGCACGTGGGTGCCGAAGGCAAAGGAAATGTCAAGGGTGACACAAAGCTTGCATGTTGCAAGGCAATGTGCCTAGGCACGGGGTGCCGTAGGTATAGCTTGCATGTCGCAAGATGAAGTGGCTGGGACGAGGGTGCCGAAGGCGACACAAAGCTTGCATGTCGCAAGGCAATGTGGCTAGGCACTTGGGTGCCGAAGGCATAAGACTTGCATGTTGCAAGATGAAGTGGCTGGGCACGAGGGTGCTGAAGGCGACACAAAGCTTGCGTGTCGCAAGGCAATGTGGCTAGGCACTTGGGTGCCGAAGGCATCACAAAAACTTGCGTGTCGCAAGGCAATATGGCTAGGCACATGGGTGCCGAAGGTGACACAAAGCTTGCGTGTCGCAAGGCAATGTGGCCTGGGCACGAGGGTGCCGAAGGGAAGGAATGCATATGTACAATTTTTATTACTATTTAAAGAATTTGGGTACCTTGTGGACATTTGAGCTTGTGGCATGTCCTTGGAGCTGGGCCGTCAAAGCTTCGGCAAGGGCTTGTCCTTCGGCGGGAAGAATGAAGGGCTTGATCCCGCAAGTTTCCAAGTTCTTGGTTGGTGGGCCTCATGAGCTGGGCTTTGGCGAAGGCCTGGGGTTTGTGCTCTGTGGAGCTGGGCTTCAGCGGGGGCTGGGGGCATCCAGATTTGGCGAGGGTGTCTTGGGGAGCACTTTACGAGCTGGGTCCATGGGGGTCCGAGTGTCCGTTTAGTAGAAAGGCCAAGGTGGCGCGGAGGTGTGTTTGAAACTTCAGCAATGGAGTTCTATACGACGTTGGGCTTGAGCAATGGCCTTGGGGCCGGGTTCCAAGCTGGGCTTCAGCAAGCCTCCTTGACCCAGGTGGTGGCTAGGGTTTTGAGGGTAGATTCAGATTTTTAGAGGCTGGGTCCTTCCGTTTTGAAACGTAGCTGGGGCCTTTTTGTAGCTAGGCCCTTGTGCTTTTATAGCTAGGGTCTTTATACCTTCGGTAAGGGAGTCCAAAGATTGGAGATAAGGGCCAGGGTTTGGGGAGAGGAGGTGCAAGTCCCCTATTAGCTTAAGACCTGAGTCACCTTTTAGCTTGAGGGGCTAGGTCAGCCAAAAATTGGTAAGTCACTCCTTCACCTTCTGCATGCTCCTTGCCGTTCGGCAAGGAAGCTAGGCTCCAAAATATTTATTTATTTATTTATTTTGGTGGAAGCTCGTAAGCTGGGTCCGTGGTTCAGCTTGGGAGGAGGTGCCGATCGGCAAGAGGATATTCGAGGTATTTTGGTGAGGGGCTGATCTGTCTTCGCGAGGAGTGGGTCTAGGTGCCTAGTTTTCGCATCGAGTTGGAGCTGGGTCCGTGGTGTCGTTCAGCATTTGTTCGTGGATGGGGGGTTCATCCAATCTTGGACCGTCTAGGGTCTGGGTCCTTGACTGACGGCAAGGAAGTGATTGGAGCCTTTCGATCCTTCTGAAGTGTGGGCAAAGTTTTTAGCTGGTCCTTCAAGGCGTTCGCGATTTCTCTTGGCTTCAATTGGTGCCGTGAGGTTTCAAATGCTTTTGCAAGAGCTGGGGTGTCTTTGGCAAGAGCTTTTGAAAGATAGATAGATGGCTGCAAGGGTTTTTTGCGAGAAGAAGACTCAAGTTCGTTCGGCAAGCTCCAACTGAGACCTTCGGAGCTAAGGCTGGGTCTCTTGTACCTGTTGTAAAGAACCTGGGTCAGCCAAGCAAGGGTGTCGTGACCATTTTTCCTTCTGCACGGCTCTTGCCGTTCGGCAAGGGTATGGTGGGGTGCCGAAGGCAGCGCACGCCGAATGATGGAGCTTGTGGGACAAGCCCAAGTCCCCATATTTTTACTCTTCAAAGGAGTGTCGGTCGGTACTTTGAACTGAGATGTTGGGTTGGCCCTGCAAGCCATGCAAAGTATAGCCACACTGATTGGCTTTTTCTTAAAATATTGTCTTCTGCAATTTGTTGCCCTGGCATTCAAGGTGGCTCCAGGTAAGGCATTGCCTAACGGCAGCCTAGGTGATGTTGATTGTATGGGTGCCGAAGAGCACTGGAGAAGGGAAGAACGACAGAAGCCTTTTGTGTCAATTCCCACGGACGGCGCCAAACTGTTGATGCTCAAAATGGTTGGGCCATTATTGAGTCCAACTTAGTGATGAGGTGTGATGGATGATGGGAGAAGGTTTGGACCTTCGGCATGTATGTGAGGACTTGGCCAATTTATGAGTATACAAAAGACAAGATATATGTGGTTCACCCTTAATGAATGGGCTACGTCCAGAGAAAGATGTTCTCATTATGATATTGTTTACATTTGTACAAGGGGGTTAGACCCAAAGATAAATGGAAGAAGGCCTAGGGCCTAAGGTACAAAGTTAGGAGTCTGGAGCCCAGGTGTCAGTCCCCGGTCTGGAGACCCAGGACTTGAAGGCCAGACTTAACAGGGAGAGTCCTGAAGAGGAAGCCCAGCTGAGTTTCAGATCCTCCCTTAAGTAGAGAGTGATATGCTTTTATAGGTGAGAGGGAGTCTTCACTTCTTGTAGATTTCCGATGTGGGACTCCTCTTGCTTTGCTAAGAGTTTCTTCTAGTTGCTTGGTCAGTTATGGTGTCAACACACCCAGGTGAAAGTTGCTAAACAGATGAGATGAAATGTGAAAATGTTCTTGAGGCCCTTCAGATCTATGCCACTCAAAAACCCATTTTGTTTTCTTGATCCTTTTTGGAATTTTCTTTACCTTCTCTTCTTCTTTGATAGGGAATAAAAACAGAGAGAGTGATCAAAAGTGTAGCTACATTTCGTGGTATGTAAATATATACCTCTATGACTACAAGACAAAGCTGTTGTGCTGGTTTGAAGACCAAAGGTCCAAGAAGCTGTAGGGAGCTCTAGGGTTTTTCCATCTAGTACGGTTGAAAAGTTGTAGGTGAAAAAGCTCTGCTGGCCTCTTCGCCTTCTTTTGTACTCCCAAATCAAATGCAGACAAAAAAGTTATAAAAAAAAAATATCTTGAGCTAAGCAAAAATGATAACCTCGTGCTAATACCAAAAAACCTCCTGCTAAATAATTACTTAGGGAGCTTCTAGATTCTCGGGATGATGTTATTTAGACATATTTAATTGTTAACCTCGTCCCAAACTTGGAAAAGTGTGGGACCAGAATGGTCAAGCCTTGCCACGTGTCGCATATTCAATTTAAAAAGAGTAAAAGGTAAAGATACGCCTCCTCCCTGAAGTGCCACATGGTGGAGAACAATTGTGCCACGTGGACGTACAATTGGACGTACAATTGGTCAGCCAATAAGAGGTGAAGGGATCATGGGCTTGGAAATTTGCCTCTTAAATATGGGTCATAAGGCTCATTTGTGTGACTGAAGCCCAATCCAGTTGTAAAAGAAATCCAATCCAAAACAGATAATTTTAGTCATAACCATCCGTCAGTTTGGTACCGCTTTTACATGTACTTCATTTATAATTTTTTTAAGCGATATTCTACTTTAATCTAATCTAAATTATGAAAAGGAAATTCAAACTCGGGTGCAAAGTGAGAAGCACATGCTTTATAAACTTTTGATTAGAAACAACTTTATTACAACACGTTGAAATTTTTTATAATAAAAATAAGTGTGCTTCTCCAAGAAACACGTTTATAACTCATACTTTTAGCCCTTCTAAAACATAAAAGGAAAACGAGGATGGGATGAAAGTATAGGAGTCATTTGAGTACATATTTGGGATATTTAGTCAAATACCCATTCTTAGCACTAAAATTATAAATAAACTCTACACCATTTAATTTATATAAACAAATCCAAAAAAACCCAAAAAATAACAATTGGCCATATTGAATTTAATTTTGATTATTAAATTACTTTGATGCCCTATTGGGTGTTTTGGGCTTTTTTATATGTTTTGGGTTGGGTTTGTTTTAAAAAATCAATGGCAGTTTTGTAATTTAAAAGAAGTTAAAAGCCTTTTTGTTATGTTGTAAATGGACTTTGGATGTGTTTATAAAGTCCATTTTATATATGGTATTTTTATAATTTGAGCTCCTATATTGGGTACAATAGTGAATCTCCCTAAATATTTATCAGAAAAATGAAAATGAGAGGAAAAGTAAGAAGCAAGATGGTAAAGGGGGATTAAAATGGTAAGATATATCTATTTATTTTCTTTTCCTTTTCTATAAACAATTTGTTTCTCATTTCTTCATTTACTTTTAAGGACAATGCTTTCCATCTTTTCTTTTTTCGTTTTCAACTTGTCATTGTAACAGCGTTGTAGGTGGGCAACCATTTCTCTTTTCTCTAGTCTATTTCAAACAACCATGTCAGAAAGAATGAAACAAGAAACGCAAACGTTATCAAACAGACTATAATGAGTCTCAATTTGCATTTACAGTGGGTTTTTTTGTAAGGATTGAATGACTCAGGTGCTGGGACAAATATCAACCGAAAGTAAAGGCATAACATGCCAAGAACAACTTCTGTCAGGATTCAAAACAAACACAAATTGAAATTGACGTAGAAGCAACCAATGATGCACCAAAACTTCACCAAAAGAGCTCCTCACAAGTTTAACAAAAATGGAAAAGCAGCCTACAGACAAAATCAAATTCCATCTCTTTCCTGAAACACCTTGCTTGCCTGGTTTAACCAAATACTTGCAGTTCAATCATCAATCTCCTTCAACCCCATATCAATATGAAGGCAAATAACCCCACATCTGTTAAGCCTTCCATTCGGTTTGACCACAATTTTACCAGCCCTGTGATCAAGATACTCAAACACTTGTACTTATGCATCTGTATCACCACAAGAAACGTGACAGTCATCATTACAATACCAGCGGGGGGAAATTTTCTTAAGGAAACTGTCAGCCATGAAATATGCCAATATACAAGTTTAATGTTCAGATTATTAGCTAAAGTAGATCAACAATTGAGACATTTTACAGTAATCCAGAATTATTGACCTGCTTCTACATAGAACTATACGGAATGAATTATACGAAGGAACTTTCCACTAACCTTAAAGTAATCACACGCAGGGTAGGAGTGAAAAGCCTTCTGGAGAATGGTTACCTGAAATTTACTCCCATATACTTCCAGTACAAGGTCCTGCATACATGCTTGACCAAAAAAATAAAAAGGGTCCTGCATACATGATGATTTGATAATACTTTTACAAGTTTGTAGTTAAATATCTTTCTTGTTCTTTTTCCCTTTATAGCATGGCTAAGTGGATTTATTGTACTGTCCACTATGGTTAGCTTGCCCTTCTCATCCTTTTTTTCTTATTTTTCTCTATCTTGGCTGGGAAATTTGAAGTTAAACGAATGTGCTTCAGGCATGTTTGACGCATCTAATTAAATTGCCACCATAATTTATAACTGGTCAGGTCCATGGTTTGATATGACATGGTTTAGAGGCTATAGGTAAGTTTCTAATTTTATCTTCTGATTATGAAGAGGACTACTACGATTATTTAGTCTCAATCTCTTCTCTATCACTTTTTATAGCTAAGCTAGACAACTTTGTTTGAGTATATGATGAACACCTAATGGGTGAACAAAATATAAGACAATCTAATATGTCAAATGTAATCCCTGTAATTAAAACATGAAAACAAAAGATAAGATCCAGGAAAACTTACTTTGTGAGCACTAGAATGATGTATTCCACGCATGAACATGGTCATGAACGAACTAGCGGCGACCAGAGCAAGCATGTTAACAAGCTGCAAATCAAACACTCTATAGCTGGAGTGGAGGTATGCAGAAGATGAAAATTTTAAATTATGATAGCAGGGTTTGGTCTAAGAATTAAATTCCAGTTCGGATTGATCTCAGAAAAATTATTAAAATGCCAATTTCAGTGTTGCTAATTGCCCTCAAGATGATTTGCTATCAATTTAATTATATCAAAATCTCGTACATTCAATACTAAAGAGCAGATTACAAACGTTTCTGGCCTAAGAATCAAGGGACTAAATCCCAACCAATACAAACTAACCTAGAATCCGAAAACTGTCTGATATCACTATATCAGGGTAACCAAAGAAAACCATAAAACACAACAGAAATCATCTGGATTCCAAGTATACATACATATATAATTTAAGTTGCCCACTGCTGTATACAGTATGAGAGTTACAACAACTACACAAATTTCAACCCTGGATTTTGGCACTTAAAACTCCTGTACATTTTGGTCGGAGAGTGGGACTCTGTGTATGGATAATTGCTACTGCAATTGAGAAGGACTGCAGAATTGACATAGTTGGTTGAAAATGAACAAAATACAAACCATCGTGGACATTCAACATCCTGAATGTGGGAGGGCCATGTTCTGAACCCTGAAGAATTTAAAGGGAAGAAAAGCATCTCAATACATATTCAAATAATTGCATAAATGCTCAAAAGTTAAGTACGAATTGATGTAAGTATGTGACAAATTGTTCCTGAATAATTTTTAACATCAACTAACATTCTGTAGCCTTGCAAAGAACCATATAGCTTTAGCATCACACAAAAATATGCTGGAAGCCAAAAACAATAAAATACCATGTTTCAGTTCCCATCAGGTAAGTCATAAAAAAACACTTCATGCTTCGTTTTCAAGCCAAAAACAATATTATTTTCCAGATTCCGAGATCTTATGTCCAAAAACATTAACTCATCAGATCAAGCACCGGATAGACAAATTTTGTAAACATGTATGGATGTAGTCAATTTTAATACTTGCTCAACAACATTTTGTATTTCACTTTGTAAGAAACTAAAGGGGGAAGGGAGTGAGGTTGGAGATTGACATACCTTTCGATTTAAATCAAATGACTTGCACTCCCCCTGAGTGTCCGATTGAGGGAAAATGTCTTCTTTGCTTGGTTTGGTTTGAAGTACTGTGAGTGGGCACCCCAGATCCCAACCTCCACAGTCACAATGTCCACCGGATCTCCATCTTTCAGTAAGACTTGAAGCACCACCATTTCTGGTTCTTGGCCCACCATGAAGACCTGCTGGGATTAGAACATCCATACTGGTAGAGCAATCACCATTATTTCGACAACATTCGATAGGTACTGAGGCTTCCACAGTAGCAGTTTTCTTGACTCCAACTTTCTTCAGAAATTTCAAACCCCAACCTCCAGCCTCCTCCTTACGATCATCAGGGAGATGGTCTTTGACAACAATGGCGGCCAATTCAAAATTTGGAGGGAGATGATCTTCTAATAAATTGGGCAGACCTAGAGCATCTTGATTGTTGCCTGTATCTAGGCACGACTTCCGAGAAGAACTTTCAAGTTTCGAACTTGGTCCACTCAATTTGGAGGAGGTTTTTTGTTTGGATGAGTGACTTGACCTGAATACTTCTGCCACCTTCTTTGATAACCCCTTACTCTTCCTGAGATTATGGCTAGAAGTATGCATCTCAATACCACCACCAAACAAAACAAACTCAGTCTCCATGATCTTTGAATTGTTTGAGCAGAGCGAGACCAAATTATTCACCTTCATCTTACCGACAAGCTGTGACTCACCATCTCGAATTTCATGGTCCTTTTGCCCACCCTTTCCTGAATGGAACAAGTATACATAGTCCAGAGTCTTATCTTCTTCAGACTCAACCTTCCACAAGTTGGCTACATAGACCTCCCTTTTTTGATCTGTGGAGAAAACAAAATGAGGATTCCCTCCCTTCCACGTGCATTGAAGCATTCCTTGAGAAACAGTGGCGAGAGCAGAAGCAGAAGATTGATCAGAACACACAGAGTTTGTACTACACAGAGAAACAAACCTTTTGTGGCCAGTATCAGATCCATTTTTATGGCTTCCCTTATTTGGTGTTTCCTTTTCTAGCACCGGTGAAGAAGAGAAACTTAATCCACCAGGAGATTCTGTAAAATCATAGCATATTGAGCCTTTCACATCATTTGTATTAATTCTTGTCAAGTCTGTATTGCTACCAAGGGGACCGAATTGGTGGAACAAAGGGCTCTTTAATATATTCACCATGCTCTTGCTCCCCATAACTGTACCTACAATCCACTGTCCTGCAGGGCCTATCACTACACTCCCACCTCCAGCTGCCAATGGACATTCAAAAACAAACCTAGTAGAATTACATGTATCTCCACTTCTAACTTTAGCCACATTCAAGCTCTCAGGCAAAGCATCAATCTTTGTTGAGCTCAAATTCACAACTGCACTGCATCGGGTAGCTTTGGATGCACTAATATGAATCAATTCCATGCAACGACGACGAAATTTTTCATCTAAGCTCAGTATATGTTTTGGAATCCTTCTGTCCAAGCCCAGAGCACTTGGAAACAAAGAACTTTTTGTGCAACATTTACTAATTTGTGAACACTTAACATTTGAAATTAGGGCATGCTGTGGATTTGACCATGTGACTAACCTTTTCAATTTTGACCCAGAGGATTCTAAAGTACCATTTCTTGACAATTCCCGCTCCTTGCTCAAAATATGCAACGAATCGTCTTGTCCCTGGTGATCTTTCTGAGCATCTACTAACTTATCATCCATCTGCTGACCCCAATTAAATACCACACATTAATGGCAGCTAAGTTTTTCCCTATATTTTGCTTCAAACCGAATTATATAGACTTGGTGGTAGACGGCCTTATATAACTGTCCAATTCTTATCTTGCAAGAAACCTGAACACAAACACAAGCGGTAAGCATAAGCTATCAATTTGCAAATTTAAGAAGACATCAATTGGAAACTTTGAAGTTTGTCCAACCCAGAAGCTACGGAGATAAGTCCAGAAATTGATCGAAGCTGTCAAAATCAAGCTTGGGAGATTGTTTTCAAAATCTGAAGCGTGAAGCATTAGGCTCCAGGCACAATCATACAAAATAAGCTTGGAGGTTTTTATTTATTTGTTGTGCTATCAAAACCAACTGCAACAATATCTTCCACAGTTTTCTAACTTTCCCTTGGTGACTTAGATACAGTTTCTCCCTAACCCAAAACAGGAACATATACAAAAAAATCTCCCACCAACCCAACATAGCTCCTAATTCAGTAAAAAGAAAGTACTTAACTCCTAATTTCCATCTGTTTATAGTACAATTTCTCTAAGAACTGAGAAAGAAGAAGACAGACAAAAAGATTTGATCTTTATACATCCTAACTCCATATAAATAAAACCCAGAAAGGAAATTCAAACACAACATTAGAAAATCACAATTAAACCAACAAAGTGGCCTATGATAAAGATGAATAAAATATTTTTAAAAGAGGCAGAAAGTGGCCATAAAACTTAATAAACAGACACCCAGAAGAAAAGTTGAAACAATTTAAAATATACATATAAAAAAAAACTAAAAAGACCAATTTTTTCTTTTTCTCTTACCTTAGGAATTGGATCCAAGAAGAAGCAAGCAGCTTATTTGCAATGCATTTAACACTGTTCTTACTCCTCAAACTTTGAGCTTGTTGTCCCAACCGCACACTTTAAGCACAAAGAAGACTGAAAGGTCAAATGGGGAACCACCAAAAAGAAAGTAAAGGAAAAAAGGTGGCCAAGTGAAGAAGAATAAACAACCAGCTAAGCACATGGAAAAGCAAAGATAAGCAAGAGCCACCACCACCACTACTAATGAGATCACACGTCTCACAATTCTAGGTTCCAAGCCATCCGTTTCTTTTCATTTTCAAGAAAGAATTGCAACTGTTTTAGGCAACATTGAAGAAAGAACGAAAGAAATTATGATAAATGCCTGAAGAAAAATAAAAAAAACTGAACTTTATTTGTTTTGGGTCTGAAAAACTGAGAAAAAAAACTCTGAACTGCACCAAGAGGCGTGGTGGGGGGTGGAGTGGGTTTAATTCGTAAGCCACGTTTTCTGGGTTGAATTTGCGTACTTGTGTAGTTCTACCGAAGTCCCGGGTTCAACTATGGCGGGTCCCACCTAATATTCTTGCATTTTCTGGGCCACTACATTGACAAAGAAATTTACATAAAAGTAGATGCTTAACAAAAAGTTTATAAATTGCGTGCCTCGTTGATTTTATGTTAGAAGAAAAATTAGCCAACATATTCACGGCTGAGGAAGAACATATCGCATTGTTAACCCTATATCCTTTGATCATTGATAATGTGAATTTTTATCCCAACGTGTAATCCGCAATCATGACAATATGAAAATGTGATGAGTGCTAGTTTACTAGTTTTTCTTTTTTTGATCAATTGAATTGGAGGATTAAAACGGAAATATCTTTCAATAATGAGAATATGCCCGTTTGATTAAAATTGCTTTTATTAGAAGAGGTTGAAATTGTTGTTACAAATCCAATTGTAACTACCTGTTTGGCATTTGATCGGTGCATAAATTACATATCATTTTGTACCCTTTTAGCTTATGATTTGGTTATGTTTTTGAGTTAAACTTGTTCTTTTAATTTGTTTTGTGTTTGTTTCAGTGTTTTAAGTTTGAGACTCATAAATGCATTTTGGAGACAATTAGCTAGAACAGTGTCTCCAGATTAGTCAACTTCACGGATTGGACTGTACTTGCTCAAGAAGAACCAGATGATGAGCCATATACCATTGGAAAGATACGGAAGTCTAGTTTCCGTAGAATTTTACGGTTCATAATTCCGAGTCTTCTAGAGAAAGTTATACATGTTTTGGCAACTTAAGGTCAAATTCGGCAGCATCTGCGTTACTGGGCCAAAAATCACATTTGAAGGCCTTTCCGATTTTTCCTTGAGTTGGGCTGCATATGCTTGGAAAGATAAGACAAAGAGCTTCAAGATCCATATTTTTCCAGATTTTTCAGACTGGAGCCACAAGCCCAAAACGAGCCCACAAGCTGGCTGCAATGCATTGTCATGCATGACATATGCATGATGAAGTGTTGTTGATTGTGGGAAAGTTTGGTCAAGCATATTCAATACATATATTTGAGTGGAATTTTGCAGCAGCCAAATGAGCCAAAAGATGTTGAAGTGGATGATGCAACACTAAGCCTAAAGACAAGAGGAATTGTTTTCAAATGCAATTGTGTGTTAGGTTAAGTTGGTGAATTAAGTGTAGTGTGTTAGGTGAAGTTAGTGTGTTTACATAATTCAATTGTATAATTCAGATTTTCAACCTCCTTAGGCCTATAAATAGTGAGGTTTCCTAAGCTTGTAAAAACAACCCCAAGGGGGGAGCTCTCAAGCTCTTCTCTAGAGCTCCCTT
Organism: Prunus fruticosa; assembly: GCA_018703695.1. NCBI lineage: Eukaryota > Viridiplantae > Streptophyta > Magnoliopsida > Rosales > Rosaceae > Prunus > Prunus fruticosa. The sequence goes on from CM031917.1 coordinate 4,648,442, forward strand.
CCCTTCTCTCCCTCAAATTCTCTTAGTTTCCCTTTGTAGTTCTCAATTGTTGTAATAAGATCATTCTAGTAAATTTTCTTTGTACTAAATCTCAAACACTTTTCCTTTCTCTTCTTCTAAATTCTTCAAACACTCTCTTCTCCAAACACTTCCCAAACACTTCTCCCATTCCTTCACCAAATTCTCCAAATTTCCCAAACACATTTCCCTTCTCTTCCAAAAGTCTCCATGTCTCAAACACTTCACAAACACCTTTCTCTCCACTCCCTAAGTTCTCAAATTCTCCAAGTTCACAAACATTCTCCATGTTCTCCAAACACTTTCTCAAACAAATCTCTCTTCCCTTCCAAATCATCACAACTCTCAAACACAATTCCCTTTTCTTCCAAAATCCTCAAGTTTCCCAAACACCTTTCTCTTCTCCAAGTTCTCAAATACTTTCTTCTCCCTTCTCAAATTCTCCAAATACTTTCTCAAACAATTCTCTACTTCTACTTTCTTCTCCAAAAAGCCTCCATGTCCTCAAACACTTTTCTCAAACACTTCCTTTCTTCCTCAAAGTTCTTTTAGTTTCCTTAATGTTTTCTTAGTTGTAATTTATTTTTCTTGTAATGTACATTCTTTCTTCTTGTTTTGTTTCTTTTGTTTTCATTTTTGTTTTGTGTAGGAAAATTGAATTGGATCATTCAATCACCAATCCCTGTGGAATCGACCTCGCACTTACATATGCTATACTACTAAACGGCTCGTGCACTTGCGAGTATCACAAGTTGAGGATGCAGTTGAATCTATTTTGGTGCAGCTTATTGGACGCAACAACATTGCTTATTTGGGGTGATTAGTGATTTTTTTAAAAATTTAAGAAGTCTTGCCCGTTTGATAAACTATGAAAAAATCAATTATTGTTAAAAATTGCTGTAAAAGAAAACTATAAAAGAAAGCAGCTAATGAGGTACTTTCATTTTTTGATTATGCATAAATTAGTTTCGAATAGGAGCTGGATTTAATGATTATGCTGGAATCATTTTTTGATTATGTGAGAATTAGTACCAACAACACTTTTAACATAAAGTTTACCAAACGTCAAACTGTTTTCTCTCACAACTGATTTCTCTCATAGCAAATCTAAAGCGATTACTTTCACAGCACATCAATGTCAAACTGGCCCTAAGTGTTTCATGAAGAAGCACCTCCAAAAAGCGGTTTTATGACCCTAAAAGCATTTTTAAATTGTTATGTCAATTCCAGAAGCACTCCCAAATTAATTAGTGATATTGGTCATTATACTAATAAAGAAATTTATCATATAAGATAAGACTTGGTATTGGATATAAATTTTTTACATCAAACCCAAACATACACACTTTGCAATTAGCCAAAAGTCACAAATGAAAAGTAATGTAATATTTTTACTTTGTGAGAATTTGAATTGAAGATATAATATAATATACATTTTGAGTATATAATTCGTACGAACTTATCTCTTTACTATTGGTATATGACTATATGGTTCAAAAATAAAGAGGGAAAAGGGGTTTTAGAGGGTGAGCTGGTGCGCATGATAGTGAGAGCCAGAGAAATCCACTAGAAGGGCAGGGTGGCCCCCACTACGAGTAGCCGAATAGGAGAAGGCCACATCAGCCAAATTGTTCACATTTTATTTGATTATTTTTTTATTATAATTATTAATTTTTGGGCAATTGGGTTCAAGTTCAGACAAATTTTGTTTGTTTTCATTGCTTTGAATTTTGATTGCCACAAGGCTACGACTTGGTTTCTTGGACTTGGACATGTGAAGAGAGAGAGAGAGAGAGAGATAGCGTAGGAAATGGTCAAATACAAACATACCTACACCTGCATACATTACATTCTCTTATTTGTTTCTAATTTTTATAGTATTTATATTTATTACTATATTATTAATCATGTTAGTTTCTTTAATGTGCTCATATTCGCCTCCCCTACTTATTTATTATGTAGGCGGTGGGTAAATTAAATCTCATCCTTCACTCCCTCGGAAAATCAGATCGGCCGTCACCTCAAAAGATTAATTTCCAGCATTGAATGGTTGCAAGGTTGCAATCATAAAATTCATCATGGCTACTAAAAACCAAAACCAAACAAATTAATTATGGTTACCCTTGTTTAGATCTCTCCTAATTAATAATCTAATGTAAAACAGAGTGTGTTGTTGTCTAAAGAATTGATTTGAGGATCAACTAGTCTTTTGTATAGTAGTACACTGGTAGCTATCTCCGCTTAGTTGGAGAAGGTCTCAAATTCAATTTACATGGATGCAAAAACGATATCTAATTATGATTGGTCCATTATGGCAGTGTAGTTCTATTGTTTATCTCAGTGTAAAAAATATTCAAACAAAAATAACTAATTGAGGAGTAAAACTTCTCTATTACAACAAATGATAGAGAAGTATTTCTCTATCTTGGTTTTCTTATCATCGGCGGACAAATATTTGATGTTTGACCAATTTATAATATTTGAGAAAGAAATACCACTAGACTAAAGATAATAACTAGCTTGAATTGTTTAGTTAGATAGATATATATTTCGTAGCATATTTTCACCTAAAAGCGTTTTTTATTTTTGGGGTAAAAGCACAATTTTTTTTTCCGAACCACAAAATGCATTTTTGTGAAGTTCAACTACTTACTACAAAAGTTGGATCCAAAAGGGCAAAAAGAAAAGTGTTTTTGGGGATGGAAAAAAACCCTTTTGCTGTCTAAAAACGTGCTTACGAGCAAGATTATTGGATATATGGTTAGTTGGTGGGAAGTTTTTCTTGTAATAGCAACAGATTGTGGGTTGGTGGTCTCTGGACTAGGCTAAATTTTCTGCAGTGGAATTATGGGTAGTGAGTTATATGACAAATGAAATTGCTAAAGGCATCTCCACTACCACTAGTAAAATTGGATGTTTGTGATTATAGACATGCATTTTCTATGGCATCTATCCTCCATTATCATTTGTGCATGGAAAAGCTTTCACATTTGCTCAATTAATCAAATATATGATCGCAACCTAAGGCACCATTATATGAAACTTGGTTAACAATTTCCCTGAAATATGATGATAATAACTATTTTTGTTTCCATTTGATTAAATCTATTACGGTTGTTAGAATAAAATCAAATAGAAGGGTTGTTTTTGTTGAAAAATTTGATTCGTTTAGAACCATATTGAAATCTCAGATCAGATTTGTAACGAGTGATTAGTTGGTATACAAAGAATTAGACCACACACACTAATGTCGAGGCATATTGATATAAACCCATATCTATTGGAAACTCGGATGACCATAGACAATAGGGGAGCTACTAGCTTATCTTTGGGGGGGAAGGACTGTAGTTTCAAGGTTTTTTAGTCTTATATTTCAACTGATATTGCAGTAGGTATTTAAGAGTTATTGAATTTTTCATGGAACTTAGAGGGCCACGATTACTGTAGACTTTGTATGTGGCTCCGCCCCTAACCATCGACATATCTAGTGTGAGCGTGGATAAGAATCCTTACAAGTCCATGGACTCATCCACCTCTTTCACACAATATTTCTTCCATCCAACAATATTCCCTGCAATGTGAATATTCAAATATTCAAATTTGGTAGCAGGGGATCAGCGGGACCAAACTGAAATCCCGTAACGGGTGTTTTAGCACGGGTAATGGATATCCGGACAATCACACACATTACACAGATTTATAGTGGTTCACCCATGAATAGGGCTACGTCCACTGTAGAGCTTGATGTTTATATTTCTCTATGAATGAGTATTACAATATACATGGAGAGGCTTGAGAGCCTGAATACAAGAGGAAGAGGGGGAGAGCTTGGACATCTCTGGATATGCCCATGGAGAGGAGAAATCGGGGAGCCCTCTGCTGGAGAGGGGTTTGTTCCCTTATATAGGCAGGAGAGGAGGACCACTTGCCATTGTTTAATGGGCAAGTGGCAAAGGCATGGGCTGTCAGGGGACATCCTCCGTGGGGTATGAGCTGGGCACGTGGGGAAGGCATGGGTTTTCGGGAGACCTCCTCAGTGGGGTATGAGCTGGGCACGTGGGGAAGGCACGGGTTGTCGGAGACCTGAGGTAGTGGGTGATCTGCTATCAAAGGCATGCGTGGTGGTTTGCTCATGGCTGAGGCAGGAGGAGTTGGCTAGCACATATTGCTCGGGTATGACATTTCGGGTACCCCATATTGGCTTAGGCAATATTGAAACGGGTAAGGCATTTCGGGTACGCCATATTGGCTTAGGCCATATCTGGTACGTCACTCCTGGTGGGCTATTTCTAGTAGGCTATCTCTGGTAGGACATTTCTAGTACCAACCAAATATGTATAACAACAAGCCCCCAAGTTCTTAGTTGAGAACGAGTTCTTGACTGGGAACTTCCAAGTAATCATGTAAGCCATTCCTGGTGAGCTATCTGGTAGGCCATTTCCGAGTTCTTGTCTCACTTTAACCATGGCGGGACTTCGTCGTCTCTCTTTAAACCATGGTGGGACAGGTTGGAGGTGGTGGTGAGGCGAGCTGACATACAAGGTGTCTCCCAAGCCCCCAAGTTCCTGGTAGAGAACTAGTTCGACTGGGACCTTTATGTAAGTTCCTTGTTGGCGGAGGCGATCAACCAGTATTTTGGAGAGGGGAAGCTTTTGTTCCTTGGAGAATTAACCTCGCAAGGTGATCGGGTTCGTATGCGACGTGGAGATTGAGCATACGAGGTGCTCGGGTCGGCTACGACATGGAGATTGATTATGCGAGGTGCTCGGGTAGACCTTGCAAATTGGAGATTTGTCATGCAAATTGCTCGAGTAGGCCATGCAACGTACAGATTTGTCGCGGAAGCTACTCGGGTAGGTCATGCGACGTGTGTTCAACCCAACCTGCGACTTGGAGATTGAGCATGCAACGTGCTCGGGTCGGCTACGACGTGGAGATTGATTATGCGAGGTGCTCGAGTCGGCTACGCCGTGGAGACTTGAGCATGCAAGGTACGTCGGCTACGCCATGGAGACTTGAGAATGCAAGATGCGTCGGCTACGCCATGGAGACTTGATCATGCGAGATGCGTCGGCTACGCCATGGAGACTTGAGCATGCAAGGTGCTCGGGTCGGCTACGCCGTGGAGACTTGAGCATGCAAGATCGTCGGCTACGCCATGGAGACTTGAGCATGCAAGGCGCTCGGGTCGGCTACGCCGTGGAGACTTGAGCATGCAAGATGCGTCGGCTACGCCATGGAGACTTGAGCATGCAAGGAGCTCGGGTCGGCTACGCCATGGAGACTTGAGCATGCAAGATGCGTCGGCTACGCCATGGAGACTTGAGCATGCAAGGCGCTCAGGTCGGCTGTGCCGTGGAGACTTGAGCATGCAAGGTGCTCGGGTTGGCTACGCCGTGGAGACTTGAGCATGCAAGGCGCTCGGGTCGGCTACGCCATGGAGACTTGAGCATGCAAGATGCGTCGGCTACGCCATGGAGACTTGAGCATGCAAAGTGCTCGGGTCGGCTACGCCGTGGAGACTTGAGCATGCAAGATGCGTCGGCTACGCCATGGAGACTTGAGCATGCAAGGCGCTCAGGTCGGCTGATGCCGTGGAGACTTGAGCATGCAAGGTGCTCGGGTCGGCTACGCCGTGGAGACTTGAGCATGCAAGGCGCTCGGGTCGGCTACGCCGTGGAGACTTGAGCATGCAAGATGCGTCGGCTACGCCATGGAGACTTGAGCATGCAAGAAGCTCGGGTCGGCTGCGCCTTGGAGACTTGAGCATGCAAGATGCGTCGGCTACGCCATGGAGACTTGAGCATGCAAGGCGCTGAGGTCGGCTGTGCCGTGGAGACTTGAGCATGCAAGGTGCTCGGGTCGGCTACGCCGTGGAGACTTGAGCATGCAAAGCGCTCGGGTCGGCTACGCCGTGGACACTTGAGCATGCAAGATGCGTCGGCTACGCCATGGAGACTTGAGCATGCAAAGTGCTCGGGTCGGCTACGCCGTGGAGACTTGAGCATGCAAGATGCGTCGGCTACGCCATGGAGACTTGAGCATGCAAGGTGCTCGTGTCGGCTACGCCGTGGAGACTTGAGCATGCAAGATGCGTCGGCTACGCCATGGAGACTTGAGCATGCAAGAAGCTCGGGTCGGCTACGCCTTGGAGACTTGAGCATGCAAGATGCGTCGGCTACGCCATGGAGACTTGAGCATGCAAGGTGCTCGGGTCGGCTACGCCGTGGAGACTTGAGCATGCAAGGCGCTCGGGTCGGCTACGCCGTGGACACTTGAGCATGCAAGATGCGTCGGCTACGCCATGGAGACTTGAGCATGCAAAGTGCTCGGGTCGGCTACGCCGTGGAGACTTGAGCATGCAAGATGCGTCGGCTACGCCATGGAGACTTGAGCATGCAAGGTACGCCGTGGACACTTGAGCATGCAAGATGCGTCGGCTACGCCATGGAGACTTGAGCATGCAAAGTGCTCGGGTCGGCTACGCCGTGGAGACTTGAGCATGCAAGATGCGTCGGCTACGCCATGGAGACTTGAGCATGCAAGGTGCTCGTGTCGGCTACGCCGTGGAGACTTGAGCATGCAAGATGCGTCGGCTACGCCATGGAGACTTGAGCATGCAAGAAGCTCGGGTCGGCTACGCCTTGGAGACTTGAGCATGCAAGATGCGTCGGCTACGCCATGGAGACTTGAGCATGCAAGGTGCTCGGGTCGGCTGCGCCGTGGAGACTTGAGCATGCAAGGCGCTCGGGTCGGCTACGCCGTGGACACTTGAGCATGGAGACTTGAGCATGCAAGGCGCTCAGGTCGGCTACGATGTGGAGACTTGAGCATGCAAGGTGTTCGGGTCGGCTACGTCGTGGAGATTTGAGCATGCAATGTGCTCGGGTCTAACCAGAAGGTTGGCCATGCAAGTAGTCGGGTTGGCCATTTCATCCGAGGTGGTCAACAAACACATCGTTGTGGGTAACACGCCACATATGTAAGGTAGTCGGGCTGGTCATTTTCTCCAAGGTGGTCACCTGGCTCGTAGCACACCATACATGCAAGGTGGTCGGGGTGGTCATTTTCTCCAAGGTGGTCATTTGGCTCATCCTTGGGAGTAGCACACCACGCATGCAAGGTAGGCAGGTCGGTCATGCATGCAAGGTGGTCAGCTGGGTCGTCCTTTCAAGTAACACACCACGTATGCAAGGTGGTGGGGTTGGTCATTTTCTCCAAGGTGGTCACCTGGCTCATCCTTTGGAGTAGCACACCACGCATGCAAGGTAGGCAGGTCGGTCATGCATGCAAGGTGGTCAGTTGGGTCGTCCTTTCAAGTAACACACCACGTATGCAAGGTGGTGGGATTGGTCATTTTCTCCAAGGTGGTCACCTGGCTCATCCTTTGGAGTAGTACACCACGCATGCAAGGTAGTCGGGTTGGTCAATCAACTTGGTGGATGACTATGCACGGGGTTCGGCGCATGTGACGCAAAGAGTCGGACATGCGAGGTGTTGGTTGACCTTGTAATGTGCTCGGGTCTAACTTGAAGGTTGGCCATGCAAGGTGTTGGTTGATCTGTTAAGGCAGAGAGCCACCCAAGCAAATTGCTTGGTCCGACATTCAACGTAGAAGCTGAGCATGCGAGGTCCTGGTTGACCATGAATGTGCTCGGGTCTAACTTGAAGGTTGGCCATGCAAGGGTTCGCGCATGTGACGTAAAGAGTCGAACATGCAAGGTGTTTGTTGACCTGTTAAGGCAGAAAGCCACCCAAGCAAATTGCTTGGTCCGACATTCAACGTAGAAGCTGAGCATGCGAGGTCCTGGTTGACCATGAATGTGCTCGGGTCTACCTGAAGGTTGGCCATGCAAGTAGTCGGGTTGGCCATTTCATCCGAGGTGGTCACCTTGGTCGAGCATGCGAGGTGGTCAGGTGGTGCCTTTCTATCCACACCTGCGTAATACCGAGCCGATTTACGAGCACATTGGAGTTGTGGTACCGAGCTGGTTTGGGCACACTGGAGGTGTGCTATTTATGCACTTCAACAGAGAGCGACGCCTGGGAGGAGGAATTGCGTAGTGGCGCGGGGTAGCAAGGATGGAGTCGACACAAGTGGAGCTCCGACAACCCCTGATTTCCTTGAGGCTGTAAGGACCAGGTCGGCACATCTAGAAGGCTCGGTCTGTACCTGGTCGACCCAGACGATACCGGGTCGCTGAGATCATATCTGGTCGGCTGGGATCATAGGTGGTTAGACCAGAGCAAGTGTGGTTCAACTTAGAGCTCGGAGTTTGTAGCCAGAAAATGGGTCGGCCATATCGGGTTTGACCTTGTACACAGTTCGGTCCTTGGGTCTAGTAGCCAATAATTTTAGTGGGATGCCTTGGGACCGAGTCGAGTTGTTTCTCCATTTCTTGTCTCGCTTGCTACCCTTGATTTTCACAAGTGGAGGGACCTAGGTGTCTTGAGCAGATTTTTCAGCTGCGCGCAACCCTGCTCTCTCGTCACCGTCGGCTAGAAGTAGCTGGACCATGAATATGGTTCTCAGTGGAGATGGATTTCGAGGTGGAGAATGATGAGAACGACATAAACCTTTCGTGTCGTTTCCCACAAACGGCGCCAACTGTTAACGGGTGTTTTAGCACGGGTAATGGATATCCGGACAATCACACACATTACACAGATTTATAGTGGTTCACCCATGAATAGGGCTACGTCCACTGTAGAGCTTGGTGTTTATATTTCTCTATGAATGAATATTACAATATACATGGAGAGGCTTGAGAGCCTGAATACAAGAGGAAGAGGGGAGAGCTTGGACATCTCTGGATATGCCCATGGAGAGGAGAAATCGGGGAGCCCTCTCCTGGAGAGGGTCTGTTCCCTTATATAGGCAGGAGAGGAGGACCACTTGCCATTGTTTAATGGGCAAGTGGCAAAGGCATGGGCTGTCGAGGGGACATCCTCCATGGGGTATGAGCTGGGCACGTGGGGAAGGCACGGGTTGTCGGAGACCTCCTCAGTGGGGTATGAGCTGGGCACGTGGGGAAGGCACGGGTTGTCGGAGACCTGAGGTAGTGGGTGATCCTGCTATCAAAGGCATGCGTGGTGGTTTGCTCATGGCTGAGGCAGGAGGAGTTGGCTAGCACATATTGCTCGGGTATGACATTTCGGGTACCCCATATTGGCTTAGGCAATATTGAAACGGGTAAGGCATTTCGGGTACGCCATATTGGCTTAGGCCATATCCTGTACGTCACTCCTGGTGGGCTATTTCTAGTAGGCTATCTCTGGTAGGACATTTCTAGTACCAACCAGATATGTATAACAACAGAATCTTAAATTGGGCATGGGCATGTGAAGGGCTAAAAATCTTGGGCAAATGCAGACTGAAATGAGTGAACCTTGTTTTAAAACTGTGGTTGACAAATATGACATTGACAACAAAGTTTGTGTCTATTGAGGAGCCGTCTAACCAACAAACCTCTTGAAAAATGAAGGCATTTTGTCTGCGCTCTGTAAATTTTCATACCTAACAATTAACCCAACACCCTGCTTTTTTGAGGTTTGTTTTACATATGACTAAATTACACTTTTGTCGAATCATAGCATTTGGGCTTGATTTTTTTGACCTCCAAAAGTATGCAGAAGAACCTAGGACAAACAAACAAGGCTCTTTTCTCACTTCAGTTAATTTGAGCAGCTTCTGAATACCTGCATAACTGTCATTAAAACGTTTTGACTCTGTGTCAATTAATCTGTAAAGGAAGATAATTTTTCTGGCATAACAAAAATAACAGAGAGAGAAGTCTTTTTTCTTTTCAATAGAAAGGCCCAATAAAATTAGATTACTTGGAAATGGACCAACAATGTCCACAGCCCAAATCCTCAACTCTCGGGCCAGTACAAACATACCCAAATTCTCAACTCTATGCACCAAACAACGTGAAAACACTAAAAGCTTGATATACATTGTTGGTGGTGTTTTCTAATAGTTTAAGTTATTTCACAAGTGATTGTCTAACATTGTATCAGAATTTTCAAAATCAGCGGTGGGGCTGCATCTATATGTTTCTTTATGTCTTTTCTCCGCGTGCATGATAAGCTTGCACTTTTGGGTTTAGTGGTTGTCTAATAATAAATACGGCCATTTGAAATGTCATTATGTGAGATGACAAAAACTATTCTTTAAACATGGCAGGGGCTAGGTTGATTCCATGTAAATTGAACCACTCAAAGGAAAAAGACCAAAATCTAAGGGTAATGTGGTTGGGAGACGAAGAGTAAAAGGGCAGCAACGGTGGGAAAGACAACAGGAGAGGAAAAGAAGAAGCTCTAAACACTCAAACCGGCGTCAAACACGACGGTTGAAGGTGGAGCTGGGGAGGAGAGAATGCACCCTCTCTCTTTAAAAGTCCTCTAGGGAATTCAAATGTGTACAAAAGTTCAAGGAAAAGCTAGATAAAATTGTTCCACTAGTATTCAAGTAAAGATGCCATGAAAACGTACACCTTACAAGTTTGAAATTTGTACAAGAAAATGTATCACAAGAACTTGACATTGTTATGCACTTTTCTTTACAGTCCTGACTCACTTATTTATTGGATAATATTAATGACCCAATTTATTGAATTTTTTTTATTAAACCAAGGACATACAAATCCTGGTGGAAACAGGGTCCTGCAAAATTGGTAGATTAATTAGTCTATGGCTAGTATACTACTCAAATCCACGATTGGATGGGATAGCTGCATTTGAAAGAGTTCACTCCACTGATATGAGCAAAGATATCTGAGGAATCAACCAAATCCTCTTCCTCTTTCACAACTACCTGTGAGATGACAGAATCAAAAGGACAACAAAACTTTGTAAGGTGACAAGACAATCAGAATAAGGAAAATGTAACGGCTTGAAAGAAAATAAAAATTCTTGGTAGATATAAGATAAGGCATATGTTTTAATAGTGTAAGAAGTATTACTTCATCGTCTTCGTCGTCTTCATGGTTGCTACAAGCAGGTCTATGAGTCTCTCCGAAGTCATCGTTCTTTGCAAATCTTCCTCTGACTCGAGGTCTGCTGTCTGCAAGTGTTTTGCGGCAGGCGTACTGCATATTTGTTTGCACAATTAGTGAGAGTTTAAATCCTAATTCCCTAGTATGAAGCACACATAGTGACATACATGCACATATGAGCAGAGGCAAATGCTTTTCACAAATGTTTTCCTCATATAACTATATGTAAGAAGATATAATAGGATGGTGACAAAAAGATGGTAACCCGTGTGTGTGTGTGTGTTGGAGAGAGAGAGAGAGAACCTTGATTTTCTTGGTGAAATTCCTTTCATTCCTTTTCTTCATGTACCTATGGATTTTCTCTTTCCTTTCCTCAACAGAGAGCTTTCCTACTTTAAAATTTGGGTCTTCTGCTATTGGAATCTCTGTTGGTAAAGAAGAAGAATTCCCAGCTCCATTCACCAGTTGTTGACTCTCAGCACTAAGGGCCTTTCAAGTAGGAAAAAGATGAAAAATACACCAAAAAAGAAAAAAGGTTGCAGAGAAAAATAACATCAGTCCCTTTTAGTGCACAAGAAAGAAAGTGCTTATATCCTTATTTTGATGCTAGGCCTGCTGATATTATTCGGCAAAGTTGAATGTGATACCACTTTTCCAGTCTCCATGCAGGTGATAAGAGTTTAAAGAGAGCAGATAAACAAGATGATACTTCTATAGATGTGGCCCCTAAGAGGATTTATAGAAGATGATCATACGCCCCCATCAATGCCTCCTAAATATGGAATTCTAACTCTTTTGAAATTGACTCTAATGACCACTTAAAGCCCATGTGAGAGACAGGACTAAAATGCATTTTTAAGAGGGCAAGTGTTGAAATGTTGTGTTACTTCAAGTTCATTTTTCAATTCACACGGATTGAATTAAACTGTTTATATGTGTTTCTTGCCAGAAAGAAAATAGCTATTCCATAAGATCTCTCTAAGCACTTATAAAGTACTAAAAGTTGCTAGCAGCGATCAGTACCTGAAGATCTTCGGGATTAAAAACCCTCGGTAATGATTCTGGACAGAAAATTCCACCATTGTCTCCCTGATAATCCAAATCTTGCGGTTGAAGTTCAGAAGCCATAAGGATGCTGCTGGTGAAAATTCCGGAACTGTCAGCAGATAATGCAGCAGGATTTATAGTCCCAGCAGTCATGTATGGTGGTCCCATACCAGGACCAAGAAAAGAACAAGAAGGAGAAGAAGGGTTCAAAGGAACATAAGAAGGCACTGAAGACAAGCAATCCTCTTCAAAAACTGATGATAATGGAGCCGGCATAAGAGGCACTACAGGTTCAGCAGGGTACTGAGAAAATCCCTCAACAACAGAATCTGCTAAGGAGATTTGATGTGGCACTGAAGAGAAATCAAATTGTTCTTGTTGGGGCACGAGAAACGGAGGCACAGAAAAAGGAGGGGATTGAGAAAAATCGATGGAAGCTGATATGTCATTATCAATTTCTTCTTGGGAATCAAAGATTATGGAAAGATTGCCACTATTGTTGTTGGTGGTGTTGGTGACGGTGTTAGTGCTAGCGGCAGTGGTGGTGGTGTTGGTGCTTGTGGTTGTGGTAGTGGTGCTAGTTGTTGTGGGGGTTTGTGCAATGGTTGTGTCAGTATTGCCATTGTTATCCTGGTAGGTACTGAACTTAGTTTCTATGTCTGGGGGAAGTGAAAGATTTGTAGCAAAGGAGGAATTTTCTTCATAGCAGCAATTTGAAGAAGAAGTGACCTCGGAATTCTGTAGGGTCTCTTGGAATAGTTCAGGATCACAAAAATCAAAAATTTGAGCACTAATCTGGCTGGAAATTTCATCCTGCAAAACATCAGAGAGCAATGTTAACGATATGATTATTTGACAAGATTACATGTAAACCTTATCTAAAATAATAAGATTCTAATAATAAAACCTTTTTCTTAAGCCAACTAGGAGCATCATTCTTCATATTTTTGCTACCAATAAAATTTTATTATTGTTACACAAGATTTTGACATAGGCATGCTACAGCTTATGACAGTAAATATATATAACAACCTGTGTCACAGTAGAGCTTTCCCTCCCTCCATCCCTCTGTTTTTCTCTTTCTATATGCATGAAGCAAGCATATGAAAAGTATAAAGTACAATGAGATAGTTTTCTCAGGTTTTTTTATGTGGTTTCAGTGGACCAATCTTCCATATATATATATATACAATTCCCTTCTATTGAGGGACACCCTTTAGGGTATCCTACGAATTTGTTTTCAACGATCCAAACCATCTATTTTTTAAGTCTACATTTATAGATCATCTTTGCAAAAAAATTAGACAAATCGGAAACCGTTTCAATATCCAATTGTGTCCTACAAAATCAATGAACACGGTGCTTCAAGAAAGTACTAAAATTTCAATAATTCAATTGAATGGTCAAATGATATCAGATTCAAGTGTTTTTTTTTGTAGAGATGATCTTTGAATTATGATTCATGAACACAATGAGTTCTGAAAAGAAGGATGGCCGGGTAGTGGATTTTTTGTGCAAAGTAGGAAAAAGATGTGGAATTGTGCTGCATGTGACATGTAGGAATAAATTTACCCAATTTCAGCTAGAAATCAATGGAGTTAACTAAGATGGAAGCTCATGGTATGCTAGTTTTGTTCAATTTATAGAAACGACTCAATCCGAGCGAACAGTGAGAATTTAAAGGGCACTTGAGAGAACCAATTTATGTTATCCATGTGAAATGCTTGTTTGTCACTAGGCTCCTTTAACCATCTAAACGCAAAAAGAATCAAAGATAGAAAAGCTTATGGGAGAAGCATAGAAAGATAAATATTCCCATTCTAATCAAAAGGAAAGTGGACATTTACTAGTAAGGAAATTCAGGATTAGAATGCTAAGGTGATGGCACCCTAAGACAATGACAATGACAATTTTGTGGGTATTATTGGAAACAAGTTTGAAATATCTGCCAGGAGTGCGCATATGAAATAGCCTATAGAAATGGCTCAATGAATGGTGGTACAAATTTGATGGGATTTGCTTGTGGATCATTCTATTTTGAGTAAAATGCCTTAACCCCCACAAATTCTTTGGGAGTTTGAGAGTTGAAGCAAGTCCCGAAACAATAAGCTCATCGGATCAAATTTGTTCTTTTGTTCCAACCAGTGGGTCTCAAACTCAGAACATTCTGAATTGTACAAGAGCCAAGTATAAAGATGATGATGATTTTTTATTATTTATTAATTTATTTATAATTTGGAAATGTCAAAATCAAACAAGACATTCAACAAGAAATTCACACGCAGCTAGAAAGGTAGAGATGCGAAAGGGATTGAGCAGATGATGATGGTTACAGAAAAAGGAGAAAAAGAATGGGGGAGGATATGAAACTCCTGCTGCTTTGACCAAGAATTTTACCCAACAAAGCACAAATGAAAAAGGCCAAAAAAAAAAAAAAAAAAAAAATGCATGCATGATTTTGAATGTTCCATTCAATAATTTTGATTAGCTTGCAACCATCTTTCATCGCAAGACTTATTCTGAAGAACCCCATTTGCAGAAACACAAACTAATTTGCAAACAAAACACAACATAAATTATTCTGCTCAATGAATTTGATTCTATTTCATCTCCAGACAAATTCTGAAGAACCCCATTTGCAGAAAAAACACTAATTAACAAATTAATCACAACAAACATGCACAAAAACACAATCTTGGTCCAGGAAATTAACAAATATGAATCCATGCATGCATCATGCATGAACAGAGAGCTAAACACAACAATGGAGATTGAGATTAAAAAAAATGGTGGGGGGAGGATTAATAATAACCTGCTCCTGCTCTTGCTGCTGCTGAATTACATGCTGCAACATGGTTCCAATTCTCTCTGTTGCGTGGCTTGAGCTTTAATCAATGGGCTCGCTTGCTTAATTTTTTTTTATAAAAAAAACAAAACAAAATCAAAGAGAGAATGTATTTAAAATGCAACCAATATGTACATGCATATCGCTCCTCCTCACGGGCCTTGTTGTTGTGATCTGGATGGAAACTATACAAAGGAGGAGCCAAATGCAACAGAATCTCAAAGAGCTAGCAGAGCCTATAAAGATCCAAAAAACCAAACAACCATGTCAAAAAAAGACAGAAAAAAGAAAAATAATTTAAAGAGAGAAAAACAGAGGAAGGTTAAAAGAAGGGTGAGCTAAGAAAATGGAGGGGTGTGGGGTGGCAAAAGTGAGTTAATAGCCTAAACTTCATATATATATATAGTGGTAGGGGTCTGTCCGTACTTAGCCGTCAAGCCTGGCACTGGTCAACCCGAGGCTAGCGGGGGATCGCTAGTTTGGGGTCCGTACATGGCGTGGCACTCTGGGTGAACACAAGTGAAAGGAGACGGGACACGTGGCGAACTGGGTCTCGAGTCTCGACCAATGGCGGGGTGACCTGGCAGTGGCCTCTAATGGATTTTGTTTTGTTTTGTTGAGAGGCAAAACTGGTTTAGTTTGGTTCGGTTTTCTTCGTCTCTAACTTTCCTTAACTCGCAACAGTTAGAGCAGAAATTGGTTGACCAAGTCTTGCCTGTTGCCCGATTCTTTTCTAAGTTTTATTTTGGTAAGCCCCGATTCTTTCAATGTGGGTAAATATATAATCGAAGAATGTCCTCAATGTGTCCTTGTTTGGCATACAGTATTGGATTGAATTATTATTATCATTCAGGATTTGGTGTTAACATGTGACTAAGGAGCTTAATTAGCTAAATAGTGCTATCATGCATTTGGTATATGCTATCTACACAAGATTGGACTAGATCATACCTCAAACCCGGAACGTGTACACCCGACTTTAGGTTTCGAATCTCGAACTTTGAATTCTAGATCTTAAATCGAACTAAACGATGTCTGATTTGATTTTTGTAGCTTTTTTTTATATGATTACGATTATAGGTTGCACTCGAACGAATAATTTTCTCTCGTTAAGTACTTATCACCTTCCTGGAGCCATTGAGCTTTGTATTTATAGAAGTTTGCCCCATACAAAGCAAGCTGTCGATATCTTCCCTTTTTACTGTAAAGGGAATTTATTTTTGAGATCAGTCAACTAAGGGAAGAAGAATGATGATTTTGCTGCGGTTACATAAAAGATATGGAATGGTACACATGCTAATAATTTGAGGAATTATACGCAGTGGATAACGATCAAGTTATTCCACTCTGGACAATATCCAAAATAATTTTAATAAAAATTCATGACTAAATTAACTTAACACTAAAATAATGAAACCCAAAATTAAAAGAAATTAAAAGCGACTCTCCCTTTCAAGAACCTTAACCCTAGTCTTAGTCATTGACTGATGCTGAAATAATTATGCTTCTCGATCACTGGAGAATATATATTGTGTACTTGCTTATAATTCAGCACTTTATTTATATAGATCCTCATGGCATAGAATTGATATCATATTGATGAGGATATGAGGTGGACGCGCGCAGGACATCTTATGCTCTTGATAATGCAGAGGTGCTCAACTACTCATGATCAATCATGGGAGTCAATTTCTGGTTATGAGCTACACCATTCAAATTGAGAATGAGAGAAGATTAGTGGGAGTCCTCCGATCTCCGTATTTACGTCTAAAATTACGCATTTTCATCTTTTATTTTAGAGTCTGTTATCTTTTATTTTAGGATCCGTGACATAAAGGTCCCTAACAACTTTCTTATTTATTATAAATCAATCGCGAGTACTAAATTGTAAACCCAAAACAATTAAGTATGGATACTCAAAAGTACATAGTTTTGGATATGAAGACAAAACAAACACAAAAAGATAAATTTATTTGAAATCCTAATTTCCATTGATGGAGATGCTACTACACCTTCATGATAAATCACATGGAATTTTATACAATGAATATTTGCTCTATTAGGACAAAAGATCATAGGTTTGGTTTCATACATGCTGGATCGTTTTATGTTAGGGAATCATAGATTTGGTTTTATGAATGACTAGCTACCTTATTAACAAGGTTGCATGGTCCTATTTTTTTTTCCCTTTCCTTTTGATTTTTTTTGCTTTTCTCTGTTTGATTCAACAATACAAAAACGAAACAAAAAAACTATCGTTTATAAGATTTGAATTCACGGACGTCTCCAACAAAACAAAGACTAAATTACTATTAGACCAAAGGGTAATTGGCAAATTTTGTTTTGGATTCGATTTAGGATGTAGAGTCATGATCCATAATGGCAAACTAAAGTTATAGATGACACGTCCTAAAGCATGCCCTTGACGATGCATACATGTCTTATTTCCTTTTAATGCTTGAATTTGGATATGGAAGCATTTTTCATTTTGACCATCATATATATATCATCACCAAACCTACATAAAAAAAGGCTCCACCTCCTCCTTTTTATTCCAAACCTTATGCAAAAAGGAAAACCCAACTCCATGAGCACCCAAAAAAAATGTAGTCCCTTTGTGCACTAGGGTTAATTTGCTTTGCATCAATAATTTTCTCTTTCTAAATATTTAGGCAAAAAAACATGACTCGTGCACATGTTTAAAAAAAGTGGGATCAATCCCCTTCCTCAATTTAGATTATACCTCTTTCCAATCAATGCGGGTCGACAATGCTTAATTGTATGTTGTTCTGGTAACTTAAGCTAACCTTTTGGTTTGTGCGTCCTTCTAGAGAGCTTTCCATTTTCTGGTTTTGGCAAAAGTTCTGCAACATGAAGTGATTTGCATGTCTCATATGTTTTGTGTTTTAGATTTTGCAGAAGGGAAATATACCCTTTCTCGGAATCTAAGATTGTGTTTGATGAGTTACGTACTATACCAAACTCTCACCGGAAACATATGAAACAAACAAATTCTGTGTTGCAGGGACGGGAAGGTTGTGCACATGGTTTTGCAAATCATATATGCTAAGATTCTACAGAACATGTCCATTAGCATTAGCTCCATCCATCCGTCCCCATGGACTTGGGATGAAATGATTAACATCATGTGATTTGTTGGGATATTGTGTGGCTTGATACGAACCATGAATGTCGATGGAGTTAATATCCCATATCAACAGTGGCGGAGCAAAGAATTTTGTCATTGTCGAGGCCTGATAAAGAAAGTTATCATAAATAGGTGTGTTCAAACATTTTCGTCAAACACCTTAGTCATTCGTTTAAAAAGAAAAACTCAAGAAGATTGAGGTCACTCGAACAACATGTGCACTATAAGATGACATATACATATGTGTCCTCGAACACATCTTTCTTAGATAATTTTTCGCAAACACTTTTCTCACAATAATCAGTCATGTGACTACACGTAAGAGGAGTATTGTATACACCCGTTATACACAAGAATTTCTCAATTTGACGTTTCGGACTAATTGAAATTGCTATCGATTTAAGAACTTCATTAAGCATGCATTGAACAGAAAAAAGAAAAAAGTTCTGATAGATGTTTGATGTAATGTGTCTCATTGTCTTCTATTACCTCCATAGTTAGTCAAGGTTATGCTGTAGCATCAATCTAATCTTTGCTACAACAGAACCATGACGGAGGCCCATTTCTTCTGAATGGCTCTAATTAAATTCTTAGGCTCAATATTCAACAGACATGTTTTTTTTAAAGAATTTTACAAAACTGGAAAGAGGGCATCAATTTTTACACTTTGGAATGCCTCTGTTTTTCTTTTTCTTAGATAAATGGTATTTCAAATTTGACAGAAATAATGCCATATACAATTTTATTCTCAAGAGAGCAATATAATATACTGGGAAATTTTTTATTTTTTATTTTTTGGGAATCAAATTATTGCTGGAATTTTTTTAATTTTTTTAAATCTGGCTTGTACCATTTTAGCCATACAATCTGCTTTGGAGCTGTGAAGCAATATTTGATATCAACCTTCAGACCACATGTCTGGTTATGTGTCTCACTTTTTGATGCAGAAGATGTATAATTTTGGGTACTTTTACATATTCTTGTCTGTGTCCCTATAATATTTTCTGAGTTTTAACGCTAATTAATCATCAACATTTGGGACAAGAAGAGATTAGTGAATGTAACATTCGGGATTTAATATGGGTATTTTTTCTAAAGTTGCATGTAGCTCTTTTGATATAAAATCCCACATAAATCTAAATACGTCTAAAGTTGAAAACAATATCAATACAATATGAGGAGAACATGACCCAATAACTAACATATTTTATTTTTCCTTTCTATTTCTCTTATTTTGCTTAGTCAGCTTATGTTCTTAGGTTACACAACTTCATTACAATTCAGAAGGCCATTTCTCTCAACAAGGAGTTTTCATCCTTCTAAAGGTTTTATAAGCGTGCGTTGTGGATTGATATGAAATTTTTAACGGGTTGATCCGCATAAGTTTCGTGTGAGATTCGAGTCCTATACCAAGATGTGTTGTAAATTATCACCCCTAAATTTGAACAATTTGTGCTTAATCAGCATTCATAATGAGTTGGACTCGAGTTGAGTTTATTTAAATCAAAAGGAGTGGAACCTGAGACCGAAAACCAAATCGAGTATCGGGTTGGATCTGGGTCGCCCTCCCAACTTGCTCAACCCGCCCAAGTTGCTTGGCCATTCCATTTTATTTTGGGCCAGCAGCTTAATAGAAGCCCAACTGAAGTCGGTCCGATTTCATCATAAAACAAGACCAACTGAAGTTTGATAGAATCCCTAAATCATAAAACAAGACCATCGACCCGATTTTCTTTCTTTCACAAAGTTGGATTGTATCCCTTTGTGTCCTTGCGAGACTGCGCTGCCCTCTTCTCTTCACTTCACTTCACTGAGTCGCAAGCAGCACAAAGGCTTCGACACAAACCCTAGCTCTCTCTGCCATAATGAACTGCTCAAGTAAAGCTCTCTCTGCCTCTCTCTCGCGTTCGTTGTTTTACTTTATCTTTTTTGGCTGATCTCTCTTTATCTAACTCTGACTCTTCTTATTTGTCCGTACAGTCTCCGGCGAGGTGCCGGAAGAGCCTGTGGTCTCCAAGAAGTCTGGGTTGCTCTTCGAGAAGCGTTTAATCGAGAGACATATCTCGGTGTGTTTATTTCTCTCGCTATCTTCATTCTAGGGTTTCCGTTGGTTTTACCATTATTGTTTGGTTACTGAGAAAATTACGGAAAATTAAAGAATAACTAACATGTGAAAACTTCTTAGTGCATTTTGTTTATGCCATTTATTGCTGCTAGAAGAACTCGCATTTTTGATATCTTAGTTTTGTTTAATAAATTTCAGTTTCAATGTTACATATGATAGAAGACTAAGTGTTTGTAGTTGTCATGTTATCTTACTAGGAATATGGAAAATGCCCAATAACTGGAGAACCACTTACCGCTGATGATATTGTTCCAGTTCGAACGGGCAAGGTATACTGAATTTCAATATATTTACTTCATTTCATTCTTAGTACAACTTTTGGTTGATCTTTTTATATATTTAAAAACGTATATACATGTATATGTATGTGTGTGTATATATACTTCATTTCATTCTTAGCACTATTTAGCTAAAATGGCCTCTTGAGCCGTGCACTACATGACAGAGGGTAGCCTTCACTTACCCTTAGAAAAGGTGGAACTTAATCATGGGTCTCTGATAAGATGCCCAAGAAACTTTATCTGATAAGCGAGTTGGCGTTTTGTAATTAATATAGCTCCTTATGTGGTGGATTCACTCTGATGGCTTCCCATGCAGATTGTAAGGCCCAGACCTGCACAAGCTGCTAGTATCCCTGGCATGCTCGGAATGTTCCAGCTTGTATGTCTTCTTATTATACTATTACTGTCTTCATTCATCACTTTTCGGCATTTATGTTTATCTTGTATCTTTGACTGTTGTTGTAGATCCTAAATTTTAATCTGTGTTTTATGCTACACTACAATTATCTCATTCAAGTATGCAACTTGATTATCATCAATATGTCATGGTCTTGGAATTGTCCAAAAATAAATCACGATTTGCTGTCCAGAAATAGAGATTTTTTTCTTACCCAAAATATAAAATCTTGGGAACTCCTGGTGTAGACATGTAAATATAGCTAAATAATGGCCAAGGTTAAGTGAAATAAACAAAATTACGAAATGTCATGGCTAGACTACTTCTTAATTTGATGCAAAAAGAGTAAATTCTAGATTATTACTGAAATACTTTAAATAAAAGATCTAAATTTTCCTGATATAGCCGGCTCCATTATTATTCTGACTATAACCAACCAAAAGCATCCACATGAAAAGTGGGACTCATTAGCAATCCCAGCATTTGCTTTCAGAACTTGACGAGTTCATTAGCATTACCCCATTCATGGACTGCCTAACTGGAAAATTATGATAAAATTTATGGGTTATTGGATGGTCCTTGTGCATCATGTGGAATATGTTATAAGCAGTATAATGAGTTACCAACATAACTGTCCGTTGTTCATTCTGTTTATTGTAGCAGTTGAGGCTCTATTTCTAGTGGGTTATGAATCTTAAGAACTGGTTTTGGATAGTGCTTAATGTAATAATATGATTTTACCTTTTTCTTTTAATAATATTATTATTGTGTTGCCTAGTGTTATTACTTTGTTTTCATCTCACAATGTAGTTCCAATGTAGTTCAAATTTTTGAAGTTTATTTTATATGCATTCTTTGTATAGTGAAGGAGTTTTTTTTTTTTTTTCTTCGTACCAATAGGAATGGGATAGTTTGATGCTAGCTAATTTTGCGATGGAGCAACAATTGCATACAGCAAGGCAAGAGTTGAGTCATGCTTTGTATCAGGTACTGCAGCTAGGTGATATTTCTCCTAACTACATATTTTTCTTAGTCAAGGTACCTAGGTGCCTTCTTTTATTTCCTTTATTTTTTTTTTCTTTTGAGAACTACATATTTAGCTTATACTTATTTTGCATTCTGTTAGTCATTTTTCTTATTTTTGGTTAACTGCAACTGGAAGATGACTTCATGTGGTCGAATGATCTAATTTTAGTAATTCGTATTTTGGTAGCATGATGCTGCGTGCCGTGTTATTGCAAGACTCAAAAAAGAAAGGGATGAAGCAAGATCATTACTTGCTCTGGCTGAGAGACAAATTCCCATGTCAGCACCATCAACAGTTGCAGCAAATGCCTCTGTCCATAGCAATGGGAAACCAGGTTCTTTCTCTATATGCTTCTCAGAACATTTGATATATTTTCATAAGTTTACATGTTAACTCATTTGAGGTCTATTTTCTTCTGTAGCTGCTGATGACCAGCTGGGACCTGGCATGAGGAATGTACGCCCTGGAATATCTCCCAATATCCTGGATGATATGACTGAATGTAATTCGGTTCTTTCACAGCAGAGGAAGAGGCGGCAGGTACTGTTATTCAACTGTTGTCACTTGCTAGATTTTTAGTAGTATACCTTCCATGATAGTTTTTATTGAGAAAAGATGCTGGTGAAGGTCAGCCATTCTTACAGCATTTGTTTAATAAGTTATGCTAGTTATATTTTTAATTTGTATATGGGTTTTGTGCTCAGATATCCCCAACGTTGGCTCCTGTTGATGCTTTGGAGAGGTATACTCAGATATCTAGTCACCCCCTTCATAAAACAAGCAAACCAGGAATTTTATCGATTGATATTCATTCTAACAAGGTATGCATGCGTTTGTTCTTGCCTTATTATTATTTGGTTTTGTTCAAGCATCACTTCTGTAAGGGTATGGCCGCTGCGTGCCTTTGCTATTCAATACTAGCTGTCAAATGCATTTGTGGTGTTGTAATGTCTCTAGTGATCTTTAGGGCTGCTATAACCCCGTAGAACTTATGAAAAAAATAAAATGTGGTGAAATGAAGAAAATGATTTTAGAAGGAACAATTTAGAATTCAATGAATCCGGAAGCTCTTATGTTTTACGGTTCATTTGCATGGTTCAATTTCGCCATATGGATAGCTTGTGCTGCTATTAGATGAGATTTTGGATCTTTTGCATGCTTTTTCTACTTTCATCTACTCTCTGCTCCAAAAAATTTCCAGCTTTTTCTCTTAAAGGTAGACACTCATCAAGGAAAAAGTTATTCCATCCTTCTGTGCCCACCTGTGTGTTTTATGTCTTTCTGATATCCTGTGCCAAAATGTCGAAAACAATACCCTAGAAGGATAAAAAAAGTTCTGTTGCTACGCATAGCTAATTATGTCTGCCTCAGTTGTCTCTATCTTGCTGATCAAAACTTTTTTTTTTCTTTTCCTTGCAGAACATAATTGCAACTGGAGGGGCTGATGCAAATGCAGTAATCTTTGATCAACCATCAGGACAAATCATATCCACTCTTAGTGGTCATTCAAAGAAGGTATCATCTATTAACCCTATCAAACATTTGCTTGATGTCTTTTCATTAATGCATATTGAATGGTTATGTATCTTTTCCTTGGTAGGTTAACAGTGTCAAAATTGTACCTCGGGACGATCTGTTAATAACTGGGTCAGCAGACAAGGTATGCCACATTTAATTTTTTTTATTCTCGTTCACGGACATTTTCAACCCTTTATTGATTTGTTCATTGCTTCGTTGCTATTTCATCTTCACTATTTTCTGGACTTCTGTTGTTAGCTTTGCATGTTATTTGGCACCAATGTGTAACCCTGGCCACTGATGAACTTTGAATACCTCAAAATTGCAAGTTTTGAGTTGGGATTTTTGAAGTTTTACTACGTGGACCTACACAAATTCAAATTGAGATGCTAGATTTCTTTATATTGCTTTACGTGTTGTAACTGGGTAACCTCCCCTGACCTGAACACAAAGGGAACAATAGAAAAGAAAAATAAAAAATTGGAGTAAACACAGAACTGTGCATGCATGCAATTTAGAGGTTATTGCATAGGTTTTACTTGTGTAACTTATCAGATATTGAATCTAGCGAAGTCTATATTGTGATGTTTTGATATCATTTTTTTCCATCAATGTTGCAGACAGTTCGCATATGGCAAGGGTCTGATGATGGGAACTATAACTGTAACCACATTTTGAAGGACCATACTGCAGAGGTAAATAGTTTTGATTCAATTTTTTCCTCAACAAGAGTGAACTTACTGTGCTCCAATAACCATTTCTACCTTTTGTCTTTCTGTGTCTAAGTCATGATGTTTCCGTATTTCCTGGTTCAGGAATTTTTAGTTTATCTTATAAGATGTTTGTTAACTCTAATGAATAATGTCTGATAAAATGAACTGCTATCTGGCAATTTTCTTTTTATTTGATATTTTTTGGGGGGCACTGACCAGCAACTGAGTTTTATTATGTATTGCATTTTATATACTGTTTATGTGCTACGTATATTACTTTATTTAACATCTCAAAAAAATTTCAGGTGCAAGCTGTTACTGTACATGCCACGAATAACTACTTTGTGACTGCTTCTCTTGATAGTACATGGTGCTTTTACGATCTTTCCTCGGGGTTATGTCTAACACAGGTTATAATCCTTCCCTCTGTGTGTGTGTGTGTTCTGCTTCTATACTAATCAAGTTTGCTAAAATAATGAAAAAAGAGAATGGAAACTTTTTCATTTGAAACAGAGTTCATAATTTTTTTTTTCTCCACTAATGTTCCCCTGTGATATCATTATCTGTACCTTAATTTGTCTTGTCCTTGATGATGCAATGAAAATTTCTTTGACTCTTTAGGTTGAAGACCCTTCCGCATCTGAGGGCTATACATCTTTGGCGTTTCACCCCGATGGTCTTATCCTTGGAACAGGCACCACAGGGGGTCTTGTGAAAATTTGGGATGTTAAAAGCCAGGTGTGCAGGCATTACTTTTTCTTCTGCTTTCAACCTTTGTTTTTCAGTTCTGATTTTACTTTCATTACTTCTGCTGATTGACAGACAAATGTTGCCAAGTTTGAGGGACATGTTGGTGCAGTAACTTCCATCTCCTTCTCAGAGAATGGTTACTTTCTTGCGGTAGGTGCTCCACTTAGAAAAAAAAAAGTAGATTGAGAATTATGTGATATCATGTTCATATATTTTACATTTGAATTGGACAGACTGCAGCCAGTGATGGCATTAAGTTGTGGGATCTACGCAAATTGAAAAACTTCAGGACATTCACTCCATATGGTCCTGACACACCAACAAACTGTGGTATGTGTATCTACAAGCCTTCTCATAGTTTCTTTCCCGGGAAAAATGAGAAGTATTGCAATGCTTTCACTTTGAAAAATTCTGTTGAATCACTTGAAAGCAACTCAACTTGTTGGGGGTTCTTGGTTGACATGGTGAATTTTTGGTTGACATTTACATGTATATATATCTAATTCTTCTTGCTAGATGAGAAAATTTCCTGAGGTCATATATCTATATGCTTTCCCTTTTCGTTATAGTCTTCTTATTGCCAAGATTTCTTATTTTAGACTTTTAATATCATACAAGTCTTCCCAAAAATGGAGTATAATGAAGGCTATGTTTGTGATCCATGCAGTTGAATTCGACTACAGTGGAAGTTACCTTGCTGCTGCTGGCTCCGATATAAGGTCAGTGTTTGAAAAACATACATTTTTGGATTGAACACCTGAAGTTTTTTTAAAATGCCTTTTGATTTGTGTTAATAATATCAAGAAGCTTAACGCATGATGGGGGTAGTTTAAAAATTGTATCTTCTACTGACAATTATAGCATCCCATAATTGTATATGAATATGTGATGAACTGTGACCTTCTAAGTACAATTATGGCACATCTGAGGACAGAAGATTACAGTTGATGGCATATCCAAGGAACTACCCATTCTGTTCCTCCTCCCTGATTTCTCTTTTGAAGAAGATTATGAAATGAAATGATTGGCTTAGATTTACTAGACATTAATGTATTGGTCTGAAGAAAACTGGAATTTGGTATAATAGTAGTTAATTACTTAAGTTGTCCGAAAGTTGCCATATTTCTCTATGAGTGAATGTGAGAAAGCTGACATTGCATATTACGTCAGTCATACTGAAGCTGGATATTCTTTGAAATGCATAACATTTTAGCAATAAATTTTGAATTTAAAGTATAGTTTCTTCTCAATTTGTAAATTCTCATCTCTGAATGCCAAATATTCTGCCACCGTCTTGCTTTCCAGAAACTTTTGAACACTGATTTTGGTCTTTTGCTTTTGCAGAGTCATCCAAGCTACTAGCGTCAAATTAGATTGGAACACTATAAAGACTTTTCCTGATATGTCTGGCACAGGTTATTTCTCTTCCACTCGCCTGTCAATTGTTGGTTGTGGGCCTTTGTGGCCTTTTACTTTGAATTAGTCCCTCATGTTCTTTACATTCTTGTCTTGTTTTAGGTAAAGCAACAAGTGTCAAATTTGGTCCAGATGCAAAATATATTGCAGTAGGATCGATGGACCGTAACCTTCGCATTTTTGGCCTGCCTGGCGATGATAGTGCAATGGAGCCCTGAAGTCTATCAAAGTTACCTCATCTGCGGTTGCTGTTACCTTTACTGCTGGTTAATTTGGATTCATCTTGTTGGCCATTGAGCAGGGTTCTGAAGCAATTGTGCCTTGTAGAACATTTATGTAGTTTTGTATTTCCATGTGCAGTGTTAGCTGAGCAATAGACGTTATTCAGGGAAAAAAAAAAGGAAAGAAAAAAAAGGAGATAGAAATAGTTGAATGCTCGAGATTTCAATTTTCTTGGCACATTGAGGACTGAGGTTGTACTATTATTTTTTCGTGTTCTTAATTCCCCCAAATACCATCATCACATTATGGTTGATCATGACTCGAACAAATTAACCAAAATTGGTTATTAATGTTCCGTTGTTTTTGTTAGGTATTTTTATGGTTATTAGCACGTATCAAACAATTCTTAACCCAGATGTACAGTTTTAACCATTCGAAAATTTTAAAGAAAAAAATTAGTTCTCCAAATTTCCCAACCATTTAGGTATGATAAATTGTGCAGCACTAAAAGAGAAGAATACCTACTCAAAAGGATATTCCCAAAATCGAATCTAGAAAGAAAATACTTCCCTCCTGTCAGTGACAATATGATGTGTATATAAGTTTATTTTTTTTGTGTTTTTGAAAAATTATTATTGTACATGTCAAACCGCCTTCCACGGAAGAGACAAGTAGTATCCACTACAAATATGCATGATAGAACCGCATAATTCATGGAAAATTCGATTTTCTATTTTCTTCTGCAAAGGATGTGCAAATATGCATACAATACAACTACATAACTTATATGAGCATAAAAAAACTACAAAGTTAGGGAAAATTAGATTTTTAAGACAGTACTTGTTGCATAGCAAAATAATCCCACGAGCTACAGCTTCAAATCTAATAGCTTTCCAAAAGTATTGTTCATCCCATGTTAATCAAAGCCCTCCTATGCTGAATGGTTGAGCAAACTAGAAGTAGAAGAAAAAAGAATGTAATCACCAACATGATACGCAGATACAAATGTATATCATCATCTTGTGCTTGTATCAAGAAAGGTACCGCGACGCATGTGTAAAACCCCAAAGCTGCATATAGAAAGGAATGCGTAAGTATGTGAGTATCAACATTTGTTATATTTGTTTGTTTAAGCACTCACGTGTTACATTTGAATGGAGATTGAGCACGAGTACATACAAAGGCGAAGAGGTTACTCAAAAACATTACCTCAACATTCTTCAACTCAAACTCTGAGTTATGAGCCAAGCATAAGTTCCCAAATGTTTCACATGGTCCGCTTGTTCCACTTAACCTTTTTCAAGCAACAGTTTACAATTGTAACAAACGGATCTGTAAGTATTTCTCCATCTGACTACAGGACACAGGAGGGAATTCAAAGGAAGGCATTGGAAAAGAAAAACTTACAGATCTCCATCCAAACATAAAGCATAGTTACCACCACCTCCAAGAGCTAGCATGTCATTCAAACACATGTAGTAATACCTGTTGGCTCCTATGTACACAAATTAGACACGGCATCAGCATTGCCTTTTTCTTTCTAAATGACAAAAGTAAACAAAAAGAAAAGAAAGGAAAAGCCTGCCTATGGCTCTTCATTCATCATAAAGTCCAAATATTTAGTTACATATTGCTTTACATTTCATCCACTATCATGAAGCATTTTTGAAACAAGAACCAGCCAATCCATATGAAGGAAAAATTGACATGTTAACGTGGCGGAGTAACTTGTAACCTTGTGTCAGAGACTGAGGTATCATTTAGCATATCTATCTTAAGCTCCACAACCTAATATCATACATATTATGCAAACCCATAATTTGAATGCCAAATCCTCCAAAAGGAAACATGCCTCGCAAAGACATAGGACTAAATGCTTACCAGTTGGTCTAAATAGCCTTGGTTCACCATATATGGTCGTAAAGACAAATGTCTGGTTTGTTCCCTATAACCAAAAGGAAAGCATAAGAAGGTGCTTATATTGGAAAGAAAAAGAAAGAGAAATTTCAGACGTCTAAGTATATAGTTAAGAAAATAATTTTCAAATATTAGTATTCATCCTATAAAAAGAAAGTGACATATATTCATTAAGGTAAGAGCTTCTTTACTTGATATTTTCTTTTTGCCGTAGGTTTCAAGGGCCCCTCTAGCAGTCCACCAAACACAGCACCTTGCCTATCTCCAACAATCTAGAAAGTGTAAATACAGTCCACATTATCCTCACAATACTACAAATGGTTTGATGTTATAATTTCAGATCTCCTTGGCAGAGCCATTAACATACCAGCAAACAAGGACCAGAAAGGTCAGAACTCTTGCGGATAAGAGTACGGAGTGATATACCATGTTTCGACGTACTGCCCTTCAATCAAAAGAATTGATACTGAATCGAAATCCAAATGCAACAATAGTATACTACTTTTAATGCAGGGCGCAAACTCCTCAAGAAGCTTACCTATACAGCAAAACCCATTGGCACCCTTTCACTATATTAGGAAGAGATGACATCAAGAATTCATGCAGGTCTGAGGAGATAAATACAGAGTCATCCATGAGATAGGGTAGATGCTTCTGTGGACTATGCTGGTCAGTTGCTTCTTCGAAAACCTCAGAACCACTGGTGCTCCCACCGGAAACATGGTCGTAATCACTTTCTCGATTATTTTCTGTTTCCTTGTTCTCACCTGGTGAACGACATTCTACATATCTATGTAGGGATTCATCTTGGGATTCAAAGTCTACATTACTAACAGAGAGTGATCGTTGATGCTTGCCTGATCTGGATCCACCAAAGCCAACTGACGGGATAACGTAGGAAAAATATGAAGACATTGATTTACCCCCTTTAGAATCAGGCCTGGCCTACACATTCAAAGACCTAATGTAAACAATCATGATACATAAGACAAATTAAATTAAAGAAGCTACCTTCTGCTTGGAAACTGTAAAAACAGGGCACTGACTATTCCCAGAAAAAAGAGGAAAATAATAATAATCAACCGAGCTAAATCCTAACTCTGAGCATGCATGGTTGAGATGAACTTTTGGAACTGAACAAGGACACAAATAATTTGAAACAAATTACAAATGGAGCTAAACTTCTCCCCTTAGAAACCGCAAATATATAACTTTAGGGTTAAAAGAATGGAAGAAATTGTTATAAAACTCAGTTCCTAAGTTTCTTGGCAGACTACTATCACAATAACAGCAATAAGTGAATGACCCAACTATGTTGTTTTGACAGTAATTAGCTTCAGATCACTCAGACAATGGCATTCCCTTGTTGCCCATGAGATCTCAAGTTCTCAGCTAGACAAAATCCAAACAGAACCACATTACACGAACAACCAAACTGAAACCCTACGTTATCTATGACACCCAGATCTGAAAATTCTTGAATAAGAAGGATCACATCATCATTGCCAGCAAAACCCATCAAGCTCAAACATTTAAGCTAATGAAATACACAGAGAAAAAGAACAAAAAAAAGAGAAATAATTGGATCAGGGATGGTACAAAAATTACCTCAGGATGATGATGGTCCAGTGAGGGAGGAAGAGGAGAAGAGGATGATGAGTCGGGTGAATCCGCAAAGAGACGTGAGAGCCTCTCTGTAACCTTCTCTTTCAATGTGAACATTGTGATCAGCTGACGTGAAGGAAGAAGGAGAGATGCAGACAGGTCTATGAATCACATGCCTTTCTTTCTCCCATATGTTTTTTTTTCTGGGTTTTGGTTTTTAATGTTTTTGATTTCCAAACGATTTTAGCTTTTGATTTTTTGTGTGGAGGAGGAACAAAAAGACCGTTCGTCGGTGGCAGAGAGAGCAATCAAACGGAGAAAAGGAAAGGTTAAGGTCATTGGGGCAACGTCAATGTGATTTGGATTTTACTCTTCTACACATAACGCATCCTATGTGATTGGTATCTATGTTTGGAATATACATTTATTGTCTATGCTTGCTTCCCAACTTTATTGGTCTCAAAAACTTTTGGTGCTATCTACCATAAAATTAGAAGACAAACTTTGTTGTAAGAGTGCAAGTTTCACAACATTTGTTGCTAATATTTATTCAGTTTTCAAATAAAATAAATCTCCTAGTAAAAACGATTCACTTTTACTGTTTAGGCTTAAAAGAATTAAAATAACATCAACATCATCATTATGTAGGTTGCGATCTCCTAATCTGATTATCGACACACATCATGACTCAATCTCGGCTAACTAGTTCTTTAGAAAATGTGTTATTTTATTGACAGGTGCAATTTAATTATTTTATAAAGGAAAACAATCTACTTCTAAGAACATTTTACCCAAATTATAAAAAAATATCATGATGAATTGGTTAAAATTCTAAATGTCATTAAGCATAATCCTTTAGCTCATAATTTCTATTAGATAATTTTTACTGAACTCAAAATCTAGGGCATTTGGTTCTGTTTCATGCCATATTATAGTATTTTGAACTTTACAAATCATGCATACGTGAGTTAGGTCAATTTTGCCCTTTTTTAAATATAAAAAATATAAGCGATAGTTAAACTAGCTCTAAGTGAGTTGGAAATTTCTTACACAAACACTATCAATTGCCCAAATTAGAGATGCTGCTTATGATTTGGAAGATGTTATTGAAACTCATGGCTTGAAAGTGGTTTCCAAGAAGAAAAGAGGTGTGTAGAATGTTCTCAAAAGATTTTCCTGCATCAAAGAAGGGCCATCTTCACAGGATCGGGAAAGAAATTGAGAATATCACTACCAAAATTTATGAGTTGAGGTCGAGTTTGCAGAAGTATAAATAAAGGAACCACTCGACTACCAACCACCACCGACAATGCCAAGGTAATTTCTTTATTTTTTATTTTTTTTAAAATGGGAGCATTTTTAAGCAAAATGTGGTTTGGTTTGAGTTTATTACTTATAAAATGAAGCACCGAGAGCAGAGCACAATATGGGCTCCCTGTTCAGCTATGTTTTCTTTGTCCATTTTTATTGCTTTTTGCTTGTGCTTGTGGCAGGTCAGGACTGGTAAACGATGGTAAACGAAGGCCTTTCCATTTATAGCTCTTTATCAACTGATTTTGGAATTAAACCAACAGTGGAGATCTGTGCTTGTGTGGTGGATCTGTTAGGCCAATCAAGAGGGACCTCGATCGAGCATTAAATTTCATCAAAACGATGCCTGTAGAACCTGGTCCAAGTGTTTGTGGGTCTTTAGTTACTGCTTCTGTGTTGCATGGGAATCATGACATGCAAGATCTAGGTTACAGGTTCCTTATTCAACTAGAACCCAAAAACCCTTCAAATTATATTTGGCTATTGAACTTCTATGCCTCTTCTAGGAGGTGGGACGTTGTAGCTGAAATAAGAAGAATGATGAAAGAAAGAGGTTTGAAGAAGGTGGGTGCAGCTGGATAAGCATTAATTCCAAGACTCATTGTTTCTATGTTGCTGATAAAGCACATCCTTGTTCTAATTCGATCTATCAGATGCTTGACTACCTTCCTTTAGTGATGAAGGGAGCCTGCTATTCTGATGATTTTGAACATCCAGCATAGATCTTTTTTATATTGGGTTGATGATACTACCATTTAGTTATATAATGTAAATATTTGTTTGCTTACACAACTCTCTTATTGACTGTATTGTGGAGGACATTATCGCATTGCTTAAAAGATTTGGAGCACACCAGTTCATGCTGCTTTTAGATATACAGATGGGGCTGCTCATAGAGTATCACAATTATGCTCTACATATAGAGGTGGCCCTGCGTTTGTTGGAAGATTTTTTTTTTGTTTTTTGGGTACTGTGGAGGTTATCTTTAAAATAAAAAATAGGGTAAATTACTCAAATGGTCTCCAAACTTGTATGCGATTTACATTTTGGAGCCTCAATTAAATTATTCGTTCAAATGGTATATCAACTCTATATTAATCGCTCCATTGGTCCTACCGTCTAATTTTCTATTAGATTTAACCAAATTTTAGGGTAAATAATGACCAATTTGCCCTCATATTTAACAGAAATATTGACGGGCAGAATGTAACCTGGTAGGACCATTTGAGCGAATAATATAGAGTTGATGACCATTTGAATGAATAATTTAATTGAGGCCTCAAAATATAAATCGCGTACAAATTTGGGGATCATTTGAGTAATTAACCCATAAAAAATATAAAAAACCACATGAAATGATTCTTGTATTATATATCTTCACGTAATGGTACACATTAATTATTGCCTTTCCAAATGGTTCATATTACTTTATGATTGATACATGTGTTAACCCACCATCAAACAGTGTGTTTAGGTCCTACTTCAAGGTTGTTGCAGTAATTATAGAGAGAAGTTGTCAAATGGTTGTCAAATTTATGGAGAGAAAGTTTTCTTATATTTGGGAATCTAATAAATTTTCGTTTCCATTATGAATATAAAAGCAATTGTGCACATGGAAGTAGACAAATAGAATCTCTAGCATAATCAAAATGCGAAGAAAAGAGCAAGAAAGCAGAACCAAGCAACAAGCAAAGGATAGAATAAAAACAAGATAAACAATAGCAACCTGAAGAAAAAGCACAAACAAAGTGACGTTGCTGGAAAGAACACCGAATAATTTTATTTGTTGAGTGATCTCACCACCCAAGAATTTCTCTCGGATGAGAAAGAACTGTGGAACACAACTTGCATTGATTCGAGTTTCTTTTATTTTCTGGCAACGAAAAGAAAGATACGAAAATGACAAAGTGGTTTTGGCCACATTCCATACATATAGACGAAAAGAGGTTAGAGAAGATTTCATCGATCAATCTGCAAACTAAATCTGAAGGTTTAGTTGTTGTTTTCGTTTTAGCGAAAGAGAGGGTAAGCAGTAGAGAGAATGGTTGAGGCAGTTGTTTCCTTTGTGCTCGAAAGTGTCAGAGACTTCACCACTCAGGAAGCCAAGTTCTTGTCTGGAGTCAGCCATCAAGTTGAGGTTGCACAAAATGAGCTGCAATTGATGCAGGGCTTCCTCAAAGATGCAGATGCAAGACAAGGACAAGATGAAACAGTCCGTATTTGGGTTGCCAAGATTAGAGATGCTGCTTATGATTTGGAGGATGTCATCCAAACTTATGGCTTGAAAGTGGTTTCCAAGAAGAAAAGAGGCCTCAAGAATGTTCTCAAAAGATTTGCCTGCATCTTCAAGGAAGGGGTTCATCTTCACCAGATTGGGGCAGAAATTGAGAATATCACTACCAAAATTTCGGCGTTGAGATCGAGTTTGCAGAGTTATAACATAAAGGAAATAAGGGATAGTAGTGGTGGTGAATCTTCCTTGCAATTCCATGAGAGGCTAAGGAGAAGTTATTCTCATGTTGTTGAACGTGTTGTTGTTGAGTTAGAGTCCAACGTTGAAGAATTGGTTATGCATTTGGTGAAAGATGAAAACCGTCATCAAGTTGTATCTGTTTGGGGTATGGGCGGTTTAGGGAAGACCACCCTTGCAAAAAAGGTTTATCATCACAAAAAAGTAAGGCAGCATTTTCATAGTTTTGCTTGGGTCTGTGTATCTCAACGTTTTCAAGTCAGAGATGTTTGGGAAGGAATTTTAATTGAACTCATTTCTGCTACCAAGGAACAAAAACAAGAAATTAAGGACATGAAAGATGATGAAATAGCAAAGAAGCTTTTCCATTTTTTGCAAGAAATGAGATGTTTGATGATACTTGATGACATTTGGAAAATCAACCAATGGAATCTTCTGGAAATTGCATTTCCAAATGTGGAAACAGAGAGCACAATATTTCTTACTACACGCAATCAAGCAGTAGCTTCGGTCAGAAATGCTTATCTCCACCAACCCCAGCCACTCAATGAGAATGAGAGTTGGGAACTATTTGAGAAGAAAGCAATACCTGCAAGGGCTGAAATGGGTATTTTCTCACCCTTCATATTTTCTGTTCCAGGTCCTTAGTTATATAGCAAGCCACATAGAAACCATTACATTGCATATATGACACAACAACAAAAAAAAAGAACTCTTTGTAGTGTTTTTTCTTTTTTAAGTCATTGTTGGGATTTTACAAATTTTTAATATTGTCGAACATGTATAAATTTTTCGCAATAAAAAACGAACTTGTAGCAATTTTATTAACTGTCATACTTGGTCACACATTTGTAATAATTCAAAATTTTTGGCAATAATCAAGACAATGCTAGATAATTCAAAATTTTCTCCCAACCTTTTCTTCAATCCAACGATCTCTCATACATTTTTTGTGTTGGCATGTATTGCAACTAATAATCAGGACAATGGTAGATAATTTTTAAATGTTCTTCATTTGGCATGTATTATAATAATCAGGACAATGCTAGATAATTTTTTTTGTTTTTTTGTTTTTTTTGGGGTCACTCATTTGTTAGGTAGCAAAATGGATGGTAATTTATCTTATGCAATTGCAAATAATAATCAGGACAATGCTAGCTAATTCAAAATTTTCTCCCAACCTTCTCTTCAATCCAACGATATCCCATACGTTTTCTGTGTTGGTGCAGATTTAATTTTTAAATTTTTTCCATTTGGCATGTATTATAAAATCCAACTTATAATAAGATAAAGGATATCAGTAAATTTCGGGATTTCACAATTTTAATTTTAAATCATTCGAGCAAGGAATATCCACTAAGAATGCTCATACTACAATTTCGTATTTTATATTTGATTTTTTTTTTTTTTCCTATTTTTCAGACTTGGGAATGTACACAAAGAAGAGAGACTTAGGAACAAAGATGCTTCAACATTGTAAAGGTTTGCCATTAGCCATCATTGTGCTTGCCGGAGTTCTAGCCAGAAAAAACTCCATTAGAGAATGGGAGAGAGTGTCTAAGAATGTTCATGAATACATAAGCAGAGGCATCAGACATGAAGAAGAATATGAAGGTGTATCACAAGTGTTAGCATTGAGTTATGATGACCTACCATATTACTTAAAACCATGTTTTTTATATTTAAGTCATTATCCTGAAGACTCGGAGTTTTTGGTGAGTGAATTGACTAAGTTATGGGTGGCAGAAGGTCTTATCTTCTCAAGACAACAAAGACATAGTTTGGGGGAAACAATGGAGGATAAAGCACGTGATTTCTTAAGTGAGTTGGTAGAAAGGTGTTTGGTTCAAGTGGGAACAAGTGGTTCAACTGGGACAATTAAAGGTTGTCGAATCCATGATCTTGTACGAGACATGTGTTTGTTAAAGGCAAAAGAGGAAAGCTTTCTCCAGATTAACAATTCTTTGCAAGAAAATACTTCTTCTATGGCAGCCGAGGCAACACAATTGAGGAAAATTCGAAGACTTGCAATTTACATGGATGAGAAGGTAGATAAGTTGGTTTCTTCAAGAGATGAACAAATGGGCACGTAAGGTCTCTATTATTCTTTGGCCTAGAAGAATGGATGCCAAAAAGTGAAAAAAGATTACTATCTCCGTTGACAAATTTCAAAGTGCTCAGAGTTTTGAAGGTTGATGGTCTTTGGACAACAGAAGTTGAGTTGCCAAATGAAATTGGAAATATGGTACATTTAAGGTTTCTAAGTGTGAAGAATAGCTTAATAAAAAGGTTTCCGCCATCCCTAGGTAATTTAGTATGCTTGCAAACTCTTGATTTTCGTGTGGCAATTATTGGCCCAATGGTCATCCCAAATGTGATAATGAAGATGAAACAATTAAGACATTTATATTTACCTTGGGTGTACACATCAAAGGGTAAGTTGAAGCTGTCTACTATTGTCCATCTACAGACCTTATATAACCTTTCAAGTGAGTATTGTGATTTGAAAGATGTTGGTAGATTAACCAATCTTAGAAAACTGACAATAATTTTGTCAAGCTCTTTGCAAAATCTGGAGGAAATCTTAAAATCTACAGGCAACACGCTTAACCGTATCCGGTCTCTATATGTAGAGAACAAAATGAATAGCGGTGTTATGGAACTAGTATCAAGCTGTCGGGGTATATACAAATTGACGTTGTATGGGCCAATCACAGAATTACCGAAAGAGCTCCACAACTATCCAAACCTCACCAAGTTAGTATTGTGGAGTTGTGGTCTCAAAGAGGACCAAATGGAAATACTAGAGAAGTTGCCAAACCTAACAATTTTGAGGCTTTTAGGAGAAGCTTTCGAGGAGAATACAAAGATACTGGTTTTCTCCAAAGGAGGCTTTCCTTCTCTTGAATTTCTTGAATTTTATGGCATGCACGAAATAACAGAGTGGAGGGTAGAGGAAGGAGCCATGCCTTGTCTTTGTCGATTGCACATCCAAAATTGCAGGGGATTAACGACGCTTCAGGATGGGCTGAGATATCTTACGAATCTCAGGGAATTAACCATCAAATGGATGCGTAGAGAACTCCATTGTCGGATTGAGGAAGATGGAGAGGATTTCTATAAAATTCAACATGTACCTTCCCTTGTAATTGGAGAACCACAAGACTTCTAACCAGCATCGATGCAATGATGGCAAGGTAATTTCTTTCTTTTAATTTTTTAATGTTAAAGCAAAATGGGTGGTTTGGTTTGTGTTTATTAGTTATAAAATGAAGCAGCGAGAGAATATTAAAGTAGAAAAGCCAACAGAATATGGGCTCCCTTGTTTAGCTATGTTTTCTTTCTCCATTTTTATTGCTTTTTGCTTGTGTTTGTGACTTGTGTTGTGAGTGAGAAGCTTAATAATCTAAAAGCCAACATGTTAAATTTCCTTATTTTGAGACCATTGATAATTCTATC
The DNA here is from genome assembly GCA_018703695.1 of Prunus fruticosa. Lineage (NCBI taxonomy): Eukaryota > Viridiplantae > Streptophyta > Magnoliopsida > Rosales > Rosaceae > Prunus > Prunus fruticosa. The sequence goes on from CM031917.1 coordinate 4,685,708, forward strand.
GCATTCCAAATTCTAAATATCTTATAATAATATTTCAAGTTCCGAGTGAGAAGCTTAATCTAAAAGTATTTGAATCCAGAAATTTTGAAGTTAATGAAGGGATTGATTTTGACCATTTTGTTAATGATAGATTTCTTCTTCAAGGCTTGTTAAGAGATTGGAAGTTAACAATTGAATATATGTTTATGGCATTTTGAGACATTTTTAATATATATTCATGTGAAGACACTCTTCACTAGCTTGAAATGCAGTATGATTTTACTATTATGTTGATATTAGAATGCAATTTTCACAAACAGACTGCTGAATATGTGTTATGGTAGCTGCAGGTAGGACCTGACATTGAGAAAGTATCTCGAAGCTCTACAACATAGGGAGCATGTACGGAGTTGAACTTACAGGGAGAAGAAAGAAATGTTCTTTGAAAATCAAGAGGAGCAAAGATGTGGTCAAATAGTTCAAAGTTGGTTACAAGCTTTTGGGTCTAGTTGTTACACAACTGAAATTATTGTATTATATTAAAATTTCCTTGATGAAACCTTGTATTTGTATTCCTCTTTCGTGTATGTTTTCAATTATGAATATTTTATCTTTGTCAGACATGCATTTACGAAATTGATATACTGTAATGGACAATTTTATCTTCGTTTCCAAGTTTTTTAAGTGCCATTGGACCCCAAGATAGGACATGTAAAAGAATTCAGATATTTCCCAAGGCAGAGTGTTTCGGAACAAATATTTAAAGAAAAAAAAGAAGTAAGTTCCATAACGTAAATTACCTTTTTTTTCACCTGAGCTAAAAGAAGAAGAAAAATTACTAATTTTTAAATGGGCCGTTGTGGGCCCATTATAGTTAACAATCTCTCCTATGTCGGTTCAAGGCCCGTACAAATTGATTGGTGGTCCAACACCAACTCTACCTCACGCTTCCAAAACCCTAAAGTCCAGAACCTAAACCCCCTCTCTGCTCTCTCTCACAGTAACACAGAGACATAGAAGAAAGAAAGGGAGAGATCAGAATGGCGGCACAGGGCAGACAGCGACAGTCACTGCCAAACGGCAGCGAGGAGCAGAGCCTGCTTTCCAGGGTATCGCAATCGGGGGTGGTGCAGCAGACGAAGCGAGCGGCGAACGATGCGTCGTTGGTGACGAAGAAGCTGATGAAGAGCACGGGCAAGGCGGCGTGGATCTTGGGAACGACATTCCTAATCCTGGGGGTCCCACTGATCATCGCCATGGATCGCGAGCAGCAGTTCAACGAACTCGAGTTGCAGCAGGCCAACATCCTCGGTTCCCCTTCCTCTCTCAAGTAAAAAAAAACCTAACAACGAGGAGCCCTCTTCGTCTTCTCCATTCGTCGCCTTGCCCTTTCCCCTCCTTCAATTTTCGTTTCTTTTTTGTTTAGTGATGTTAATTTTTGTAACTGCAGAATTTGGACGATTATGCAATTATGGCTAAAATATTATTTATTGGGTAATTGTTTATTGAAGTTTATTCAATTAAGGTCCAAGCAAAGATTTGATTTTTCTTAAGGCTGTCAAAAATATCCAAAAGTTTTGGACCATGAAGTGAATGCCAATGAATTTTGGGATTATTCCAAAAGTTGGGGCTAAATTGCTTTTGGTCTTTCTTCCAAGAAAAAAAATTGCTTTCCGGGTTCTCTCTCAAGGAGAGAGGAGTGTGCAAGGAATCATTCCTCAGGTATTTGTGCAATTTTACCTATCCTTCAACTTAAATACCCTTTGTGAATGTATTTGTGCTACGTTTTGTAGTGCTTTCAAACAAAACAAAACAAAGCACACCATGTTCTGTTGCAATAAAAAAGAAAAGAAAAGGAAGAAGTCTTTCTTCCAAGAAAAAAAAATGCTTTCTGGGTTCTCCTCCCAAGGAGAGAGGAATGTGCAAGGAGATTGATTGGAAGTTGATGCAATGGTGGTGGGGGGATTTTGGAGTTTTGCAACAGCAGGGGAGAAACATTTGTGCTCCTTTTTTGTATAAAATAATGTAAATTATAGTTAACTAATAATCCTAGGAAAAATGAGATGGAACAAAAACTAGTTGGAAATATAACGACTTATTTTGTTTTGAGGAAAACATATAGAGAAAACTAATGCTGAAAATTTTGTTACTAGTTACTTGATTGGAATGAAGATTCTGTAGTTAATATACGAGGGATAACACAATGGGCTGAGCTTTTAAAAATAAGCAATAATAAAATTTTAAAAAGTAAAATTTAAAAAAATAAATTTTATCATTCCTCAGGTCTTTTTGCATTTTACCTTGTTACCCTCCTCCTTAGGTTAAGAAAAAAAGAAAGAAAAAAGAAGGGATTCAGAATAAAAGTAAAAGAGAAAAAAGTGCTTTAACAAAAAGGACAAACATATGAATTATGAAAAAATTTCTTCATTATGTGAAAGACAATTACAAATACAAACAAAGCACATTGTTCTGTTGCAAAGAGAAAATTTCTTCATAATTATCCCAGGCTCAAAATCACAACAAAGCAATGCTGTTTCATAAAAGGAAGATGTATCCAGCATCATGTGTTTCACTCAACATATAACATTTGACCTGACAAAAAGGCTAACTCTTTACTGAATATATAAACAAGTTAGGTGAGATAAAAGTATATGGTGAATTGCGACGAAATTTAAAATCTCATGGAGCATAAACTTTAGCTCAAATTTCTATTAGAGAAAGTTACTGAACTCAAAATTTAATTTTTTCCCCCTGGGATATCAGTATTTGTGTCGTTTTGTGTGCTTCAAAACAAAACAAAACAAAGCCCCATGTTCTGTTGCAAAAAAGAAAGAAAAGGAAGATCAATCTATATAATTTCCCAAAGTACAAGCACTGATCTAGAGGCTAGTACAAAAAAATGCACGATTCCCATAGAATCTTGGAAGTTGATCCAGCAATGGTGGTGGGGGGATTTTGGAATTCTTGCAACAGCAGGAGAAACGTCTTGGTGCTCCTTTTCTGTAGATAAAATCCAATGTCAAATCGTCCAATGACCAATAAATCCTCAGAAAAAAAATGAGATGAACAAAAACTCAGTTGGAAATAAGACATTTAAACTGAGACTTATTTTGTCTGAGGAAAACATATCAGTGAGAAAGTTGTGCTACGTTTTGTAGTGCTTTCAAACAAAACAAAAACAGAAGCACACCATGTTATATTAAAAAAAAAGAAAGGAAGATGAGTGTATATAATTCACAAAGTACAAGCACTGATATAGAGGCTAGTACAAAAAAATGCACAGTTCACCATAGAATCTTGGAAGTTGATCCAGCAATGGTGATTTGAGATTTGGAATTCTTGCCAACAGCAGGGAACATTTCTTGGTGCTCCTTTTCTGTAGATGAATTCCGATGGGATAGCCCAATGACCAATAAATCCTCAGGGAAAAAAATGAGATGAACAAAAACTCAGTTGGAAATAAGACATTTAAATTGAGAACTATTTGTATGAGGGAAACATGAGAAGTCAGAAAAGTAGAGCTGAAAATTTTGTATCATGGAGTTACTGACGTGTGCCCGTTTTCTTAAACAAAAGATAAGTGATAGTTAAATACAAGAGAGGAAGTTTATAAACATACAAGGTGCAATGAGGATGTTTTAGACCATAGTTACAAGTCAAAGACTCTTTTCATGGACCAGACCTCCGTTGTGTCCCTTTTTCTTTCCTTTTTTAATCTTCCGGAATGGATCCTTGTAAGTTACATATAAGAAGGGATAACACCAATGGCCTAAGCTCTTAAAGATAAGCCGGAGAATTAGTTCGAAAACCAATAATGACGCGTGAGGACTATAAACATAAAAAATAAGCCACAGAGAGAGAATTGGTTGGAAAACCAATAATGACGCTGGGACATGGGCATCTCATAAGTAAAGAGGAAGAGTTTTCTTTGGCATTTCCTCATTCTCTGGTCTTTTTCCTTTTGTGAGACCCATTTTCTCTTACAGAAAACAAGAAAAAAGAAGGTATTATCAGAATAAAAGTAAAAGAAAGGTTGTTAACAAAAAGGACAAACATATGAATTATGAAAAAATTTCTTCTTATGTGAAAAGCAATTTACAAATACAAACAAAGCACATCATGTTCTGTTGCACAAAAGAGAAATTTCTTGAGTAGGATATATGCAATTTTCTCATTACAAAAAAAACAAGAAAAAAGAAGGTTTTCAGAATAAAAGTAAAAGAGAAAAAGGTGCTTTAACAAAAAGGACAAACATATGAATTATGAAAAAATTTCTTCATTATGTGAAAGACAATTACAAATACAAAACAAAGCCTATGTCAGGGCACCTGGGCTAAACTGAAGGCACGCATGTTCTCATCAAAAAGGAAGGTGTATAGCTCGGGCGGTTTCACTCAACAAGCACATGATGATTGGTGTATTAAACGTGACAGTGTATCAGCTCAATGCTGTTTCATAAATGACCTGACAAAAAAGCATCCGAATTACACTTAGGTACCAGGAACTAATAGTCCGAATCAGTAAACAGCTAAACGTATTGAGCATTCAAACATCCCCAAACATGATGGTTTGGTGTGCGTGTGCTGCTCTTTTTGTAGCTCGTAGACCCACTTGGTACCAAGGGACTCGAGTTTGACAAACTCATTTAGGATGGGATTTATATACTTTGGTTCTGTGTTGCCGTATTTACGTCATGAATTTACCATAAAGCATATGTGGTAGGCAAGTTGTGCCCGTTTTCGTATAAACAAAAAAGATAAGTGATAGTCTAAACTTGCAAGAGGGAAGTTCTTTACACAGGGACATAGGCATATGTCGAGAGAGATTTTCCGGCGCGATGTTCCTAAAAAAAAAAGATAAGTGATAGTCTAAAAATACAAGAGAGCGACGGTCTAACGTTCCTGTACACCAACCACCCACATTAGGTGCTGAAACTGACCACCGGCCCGTTGGGGGCCTACTAATAGTCTTCGCACATGCACAATTAAAGCAACATGACTTCTCGTAAATTAGAGTGCTAGGTACAAGATCCGCGTATGGAACCTTGATTTTATGCACAAAAAAAGAAAAAAAAAAAAACAAAACAAAAAAGGGGCCTTTGCAGACAGTTTTTAGTGTATTAAAAAAAAAGATGAGGGTGTGAGAAACCGAGAACAATTGCAATCCTCCTTCTTTAATTAAAAATAAGCTAGGTTTCGCTTTGTGTTTTAAAAAAAAGATATACAAAATATGAATAATAAAAAAAAAAAAAAAAAAGTTGGGCCTTATGCAAACAAGTTGTATTAGCTCTTTGGAATCAGCGGTTCCTAGTAAGAACACCTATTGAGAGTATGGATCTAAGATTGGGTCATAGAAGGCAATAGCTAGAAGTGAATTGTAAGTGAAAAAATATTGAAGAGGCATGGGTCGATATTGGTTAACGGAAATCTGCTAAAAAGGGATGACACGAATTGTGGTGAACCCCACCTCCGGGGGCCAGGACTTGCGCTGGAGATGGTTGCGGGGGTCCCCGGACCGTGTGTGGGCACGGTGACATCGCAGCCGACACCTTATGTCGGTCGTCAGTGATTGCTATGGCATTGTGAAGCCCCGCCGACCCTTGTCTCACCCTGCCCTTAGATTGATCGGCACCAAGATTTTTAGTACTATGCCCTCCACAATGTTCAAGGAAACAGTATATCACGAGTTAAACCAAATAGGATATTAATTAAAACATACTCTCCAAGTTGAAGATGATAAAAACATAATATGTTAACTTAAATCAAAATAAGTCCAACTAGGAAGACTCAATAGATAAACCTTCTTCTTCAAACCTCTTGATAGGAGCACTTAATGAGAGTAAAAGAAAAACGCATGCAAGAATGACAGCAATATGAGTGCAGGCTGATAAAGCATTAGTCCCTCCAATCCATTGTTTCTATGTTGCTCACAAACAACATCCTTGTTCTAATTCATATTAGATGTTGGGATGAACCTTATGAGCTTACTGAGAACCTGGATCCAGCAATTCTAACGATTATCAAAATGATGATTACATGCCCAAGCATACAATCACCCTTATCCTAGACACATTCTCTGTTGTTTCCCGAGGTTCTCGTACTCACTTCTCTCACAAGATGATCTTTGACACTCCTTATGTTGCGCTGGGTCGTGATTTGTTCAGAGCTAAGGGAGGAAAACCGCCACAGCGGTCTTGAGTGCCCTTAATAGTATGGTCATCGACAATGCAAATAAATGCAATTGATATTAGTTGTTGTCTGGAAATCATCAGGTGCTCCCAACTCATGGAGACCCACTACAGAAAGGGACAGCGATATTTGGAAGTAGCACAACACTTCATCAGAGACTTCGTGCTCATTCAAACTGTAAAGGTGTATTAGGAAAGATGCACACAATGATTTATGCAAAGCTCGTTCTCAACTTTGCCGAGTCCCCGGGGCCCCATATAATCTGTTGCCCTTTATTACGTAAATACTCTAGGGATCCTACATGATTTCTTAGCGACTTTATGATTGCCCTCCAATCAATTGTTTTCTCAAGGACAATGCTGTGAGATGAAACTATGATTCCAAATAGGATATTAATTAAACATACTCTCCAGTCCAAGATGATAAAACTAATATGTTACTTAATCAATGAGTCACTAGGAAGTATCTTGAGTTGAGCACACTGATTTTGCAAGTCGTTCTCCTTTGCCGGGCCCCGGCCCCAGTATCTTCCCCTTTAGTTGGATTTGTCTCTGGTCCTCTGTTTCTCGCTTGCCTCAATTGATGTTCTTATACAAGGAAACATTTTTTGGTTCTGATGAGACTTGACCATGGTTTTTTCTCTCCGTCCGATGATAATTTCTTACTTATTGCCACTTGGAGTCTCGAGGCCTCTTTCTTTCTTAGACCTCTTGATGAGATGATGAGAGGGTTTGAGAGGCTTGGGGCGCTGGAAGCTTTTGGGGACTCTTGTTTCTTGTGCGAGTCCTTTACTTTGGTTGGCTTGCTCCCTTTCTTGTGATGAGGAGGTTTTTGATTTTCCGTGATTCTTTTTTTTGGGTGTCTTTGCGCCCTCTCCGTTTGGGCGGGAGGTCTTGGGTGGGGCTGGATGACTTTTTTTGGTGTCTTGTGGCGTGACCTCCTTGTTCTTTACTAATGTAAGTATCTCCTCAGTATGCTTATATGCTCCGGGTTCGTCTCTCGCGAGTTGTCTGTGCTTGCTTGTGAGGGTCGATTCTGTGACACTGGCAGACACCTTTTTTTTTGAGGGAGCGCTTTCTTTTTTGACTCCACTGATTCTTTTTTTGGGGTTCTGCGCCCTCTCCTTGGGACGGTTGATCTACAGAGTACCTAGTTGCTTCCATGTGATGTAGGATTTTTCTTCCTAGTTGCTTTGCACTCCCCATTAAGGTTATTATATTATTTGTTCTTTCTGTTGGTCTCTTCGTGTGTTCTGGCCTCGTGGCTTCTGCCGGGTGTTCTTCGTTCTCTCGCTCTGGTCTGTGCTTGCTGTGGGGTCGTTTGTGCCGTGTTCCCCTTGTTGGGTGGTCCTCCCTGGTTGGCTCCCTAACTGTATCTACGAGCCTTTTTAATGGCTCTACAATTTGGTGAAACGGGTGTTCTGTTCTCTCGCTGTTGGTCTGTGCTTGCTTGTGGGGTCGTTTGTGCGCGTGTTCCCCTTGTTTGGTGTGGTTTTTCCTCCCTGGTTTTCTTTACATTTTCCTGGGACCTTCCTGGCTTTTCAGGTAGGGTGGTGTTTGTTGTTTGTTTGTCTGGGGCTGGACATACATGTCTAAGCATGGCTTTTGATTGAGGGTGGGGTGGGTTCTTTGTTGATCCTGATTTCTCTCGTGGGGGCGTGGTATACCTGTTTTTGAGATGGGCTTGTAGCGAGATTGTTGGTCCTTTTTTCGTTCGGGGACGACCTCTTTGCTCGGGAGGCGGGGAGATCGTGCGGACGCGGTGTCCCGGTGGTCCTGGCTCGGGAGAGAGTTCTCTCATCTTTCAATTGAGTTGATCGTTGGGGAGTGGGGGCGGGCCCGGCTGGCTTATAGTCAGCTGCAGAGAACGGGAGAGTCCCTCTTTGGTCTCACTGGTTTCGAAGATGAGTTGTTGCGAGATCGTCTTTGTCCTTTTTTGCCCCGCGAGGTTGTGGTCTTAGGGAGCCCTGGAGTCTTTGGTCTCCCTGCCCTCGGTTCTCCTCTCTCGGCACCCACGGAAGAGTGGTCTCTAGAGAGGGGCGGTGAACGAAATTGGCAACCGAGTCAAAGAGGTAGAGACGAGCAGGCGGCTTGGTTCTATTGGTTCCTTATGCCTCATTTTGGGATCCCGCTTAAGGCGTGCCTATTGGGTTGCCGCAGCTAGCCGAGAGGCCCGAGGGGTCGTGTGTGCGCCTTTCTTTCTGTCCTGCCAGCCTTATGCTCCAAGGTATTTGCCAGGATTATTTCACGACTCTAGATTAGCCGGAATGTGATGAGGTGGTTGTGTGGGTTGCGCCTTCTTTGTGTTGGGTTTTGCTCGAGGGGTTTGGGCGGGTTTTCTTTGATACCTCGCCTAGGAGGACTGTCACGGGGAGGTTCTCATGTACGAATCGTGTATGACAATCTTGAAGGCGGCAAACCAGTACGGGGTGAGCAAATCAAGAGGGGACCCGGCTGAGTGTTAAAGAACCCTATGGTTCCCCCCACGGCCGCGCCGGCCCCCCAACAGCAACGGGCTGGCCCCCCCTCTGGGCCCGGGGCCCGGCGGGGGCCTGATTAGTAGGGTAACCCTTGGTTAGGAACCCGCCCTCCGCGGCGCCCGAACCACAACCCCGGCGCCTCGGGGGGGGGGCGGCGGGGGCGCGCGGGGGGGGGGGCCCGGGCTCGCCGGCCCTAGACTTAGAGGAGAGTGGGGGGGGGGGCGCCCTGCCCCGCCCCCCGGGGGCGGCCCCGGGGCCCGGGGGGGAACAAGCAGAGAAGAGCAATGTGTAACTATCAGAGTTTGCGGGTCCCGGTGCCTCTGGCCGGGGGCCCGCGGGGGCCCCTGCCCTCCTCGCCTCTGCCTGGCGGGCGGGGGGGTGGGGGCAAGACTGAGGATTCTCCATCGGGAGAGATGAGTACATGAATCAAGCTTTCGTTGCAACTAAAAAAAATCACGGACTGGTGGCAGTAGGGGGGCGTGAAAACGAAGGAGTGGGTGGTGCGGTCTCGGGTGGGGTGGATGTCTTGGTGGGCTCGGGGGCCCCTCTCTGGCTTAAGGGGTGTGGGGCGGTCCCGGTTTGCCCTTCCGGGGGGGCTCTCATAGGCAACGCGCTCGGCCGCGCTGCGCCCTCTGGTCTTTTTCGGAGGGGGCTTCTTCAATGATAAAGCTGGAAAAGGATTTGCTGTGTCCAAGTTCTGTTGGTTTGACGTCTTCGCTCGCCCGTGTGGGATGATGAAACGTTCTGACAAGACTCCTGGCTCTCGTAAGTCTACTGGGAGAATGTCTAGGTTGATGTCCAAAGTTACATCTGTTGGTTTGAACGCTAATCGGTTCATAGTAGAGAAGACCAGCGTGTCTGATTTCCAGCGACTCGGTATCCTCGCATAGTAGAGAGACTATCATTTGGGCTCAGACAACTAGACTCCTTGTCCCAAGATTGGGTGACAACTGGTTTTTTCTGTTTTGGTGGCTCTTAGACACTCGTTTCCTGGGGTGAGAGGCGGTCAATTCGTCATTATGATGACATCCCTTTCAACTCTCACGTGGGTCTATGTGTAACGGATCCTTTTTACTTTAATATACTTAAAGCTTTTGGGCTTTTGTACCTGGGCTTTTAGATTTGAATGTGTACTATGTTGATGGCCCTTTAAGCAGAAAAGAAAGGCCCTTTGATTTTGAGAGGGAGAGACGGGCAATTCACGTGGGCTTTACACAATCTCTCTGCTCCCTTTGCCCAGAATCCGGAGACAACTTGTATTTTTCTAGTTTTGGTGGCTCTTGAGAAACTGTTTGCTGGGGAGAAGGCGGCAATTCGTCTTAAGAGATGTTCCCTCTCAACTCTCCGTGGGTCTACGCGTAGCGGTCCCGATCCTTTTTTAACTTTAATAAACTTAAAGCTTTTGGGCTTTTGACCTGGGCTTTTAATATTTTGAAGGAGATGTTGAGGCCCTTTAAGCAGAAAAGAAGGCCCTTTTAATTTTTCAGAAAGACAAAAGGATTTGGGCTTAAAAAATATTTCTTTAAAAAAGAAACCAGTTTTGGTCCGTTTACCAAAACTGGGTACAGACAGAAATAGTAATCGGTGAAGATAATAAGAAAAACGTGGTCCGTTCAACGGGTACGACGAAATAGTACTCGTGTGAGATAGAACTGCAAAACCTGCCCGTTGCCGTCCCCCCGGCCCCCTGCGCCGCCCGGGGGCTGGGGCCGGAGAGGGAAAATTAATAGACAGGAACTTTCTTGCAAATGGTGAATAGAATTAACGACTCAAACTCGAAGTTCGAGAAAAATAAAAACTTGTTAAAGATATAAAGTGATTAAATTATACAACTTGCACCAATTATGGATAATTTGAAGATTCCTGAAGGTTGTCTGGTGTGCACGATACAAGTGGTTGCACAAATATATATAATTGATGAGGAAGGTGGTCAGCAACCAATGTTGACTATTTATTTATTTATTTTTTATTTTAGAGATGTTGGGACGATTATTTGTTAGTTTACTGGACATAGACAGATAGAAATTGCTACCACAGCTTGCATTACATTATATTTTAGAACAAGGTGGTCAGAAAACGACAAAGCTGACGAGTTCTTGTTGGGTTGAAATAGAACCAATTGGCTGCCATTCATACATTGACAAAAGACTGGAGATCGATCAATCTGCAAATTAGATCTGGAGGTTTAGTTGTTGTTTTCGTTTTGGCGAAGAGAGAGTTAGTAGTAGAGAGAATGGCTGAGGCAGTTGTTTCCTTTGTGCTCGAAAGTGTCAGAGACTTCACCATTCAGGAAGCCAAGTTCTTGACTGGAGTCAGCCATCAAGTTGAGGTTGCACAAAATGAGCTGCAATTGATGCAGGGCTTCCTCAAAGATGCAGATGCAAGACGAGGACAAGATGAAACAGTCCTTATTTGGGTTGCCAAGATTAGAGATGCTGCTTATGATTTGGAGGATGTCATCCAAACTTATGGCTTGAAAGTGGTTTCCAAGAAAAGAGGTGTGAAGAATGTTTTGAGAAGATTTGCCTGCATCTTCAAGGAAGGGGTTGATGTTCACAGGATTGGGAAAGAAATTGAGAATATCACCACCAGAATTTCTGATTTGAGGTCAAGTTTGCAGAAGTATAACATAAACGAAACAAGAGAAAGTAGTGGTGGTGAATCTTCCTTGCAATTGCATGAGAGGCTAAGGAGAAGTTATTCTTATGTTGTTGAACGTGATGTTGTTGGGTTAGAGTCCAACGTTGAAGAATTGGTTATGCATTTGGTGAAAGATGAAAACCGTCATCAAGTTGTATCTGTTTGGGGTATGGGCGGTTTAGGGAAGACGACCCTTGCAAGAAAGGTTTATCATGATAAAAAAGTAAGGCAGCATTTTGATAGTTTTGCTTGGGTCTGTGTATCTCAACGTTTTCAAGTAAGAAATGTTTGGGAAGGAATTTTAATTGAACTCATTTCTGCTACCAAGGAACAAAAACAAGAAATTAAGGACATGACAGAAGATGAAATAGCAAAGAAGCTTTTCCTTGTTCTGCAAGAAATGAGATGTTTGGTGATACTTGATGACATTTGGAGAATCAACGCATGGAATCGTTTGGAAATTGCATTTCCAGATGTGGAAACAGGGAGCACATTATTGCTTACCACACGCAATCAAGCAGTAGCTTCACTGGCAAATAGAAATGTTTATCTCCACCAACTCCAGCCACTCAATGAGAAGGAGAGTTGGGAACTACTTGAGAAGAAAGCAATACCTGCAAGGGCTGAAATCGGTATTTTCTCTCCCTTCATCTTTTCTTTTCCAGTTCCTTAGTTATATAGCGAGCCACATAGAACTTATGCAGTGTTTTTTCTTTTTTCAGTCATTGTTGGGATTACCCTTTACAATTTTTGAATATTGTCCAACATGTAGCAATTTTATTGACTGCCTTACTTGGTTACACATTTGTGTTTTTCGTTTTTTTTGGGGTCACTCATTTGTTAGGTAGCAAGATGGATGGTAATTTATCTTATGCAATTGCAAATAATAATCAGGACAATGCTAGCTAATTCAAAATTTTCTCCCAACCTTCTCTTCAATCCAATGATATCCCATACGTTTTCTGTGTTGGTGCAGACTTAATTTTTAAATGTTTTCCATTTGGCATGTATTATAAAATCCAAACTTATAATAAAGGATATCAGTAAATTTTGGGATTTCACAATTTTAATTTTAAATCATTCGAGCAAGGAATATCCACTAAGACTGCTCATACTACAATTTGATTTTTTTTTTCTTTCCTATTTTTCAGACTTGGGAAAGTACACAAAGAAGAAAGACTTAGGAAGGAAGATGCTTCAACATTGTAAAGGTTTGCCATTAGCCATCATTGTGCTTGCCGGAGTTCTAGCCAGAAAAACCACTATTAGAGATTGGGAGAGAGTGTATGAAAATGTTCATGAATACATAAGTAGAGGCATAGGTCATGAAGAAGAATATGAAGGTGCATCACGAGTGTTGGCATTGAGTTATGATGACCTACCGTATTACTTAAAACCATGTTTTTTATAATTAGGTCATTTTCCTGAAGACTCTGAAGTTTTTGGTGAGCGAATTGATTAAGTTATGGGTGGCAGAAGGTCTTATCTTTTTTAGACAACAAAGACATAGTTTGGGGGAAACAATGGAGGATATAGCACATGATTGCTTAAGTGAGTTGGTAGAAAGGTGTTTGGTTCAAGTGGGAACAAGTGGTTCAACTGGGACAATTAAAGGTTGTCGAATCCATGATCTTGTACGAGACATGTGCTTGTTAAAGGCGACGGAGGAAAGCTTTCTCCAAATTAACTATTCTTTGCAAGAAAATGAGGTAGCTAATCCATTTACTTCTTCTGTGGCAGCCAAGGCAGCACAATTGGGGAAAATTCGAAGACTTGCAATTTACTTGGATGAGAACACAGATAGGTTGGTTTCTTCAAGAGATGAAACAAATGGTCACGTAAGGTCTCTATTATTCTTTGGCCTAAGAGACTGGATTCCAAAAAGTGAAAAAGGATTACTATCTCCATTGAAGGATTTCAAAGTGCTTAGAGTTTTAAAGGTTGAAGGTCTTAGTAAAGTAGAAGTAGAGTTGCCAAGTGAAATTGGGAATATGGTACACTTAAGATTTCTAAGTGTGAGGCATAGCATTATAAAAAAGTTTCCGCCATCCCTAGGTAATTTAGTATGCTTGCAAACTCTTAATTTTCGTGTTTGGAATCACGACGTGGTCATCCCAAATGTGATAATGAAGATGAAACAATTAAGACATTTATATTTACCCTTGAATTATAGAGTAAAGGGTAACCTGGAGCTGTCTACTCTTGGCCATCTACAGACCTTAAGTTACCTTTCAATTGAGTATTGTGATTTGAAAGATGTTGGTAGATTAACCAATCTTAGAAAACTGAAAATAAGATTGTCAAGCTCTTTGCAAAATATGGAGGAAATCTTAAAATCTACAGGCAGCACGCTTAACCGTATCCGGTCTCTAATTGTGTTTGTGGACAACAATAGCGGTGAAGGGCAAGCTATGCAAATAGTATCAAGTTGTCGGAGTATATACAAATTGAGGTTGGATGGGCCAATCGCAGAATTACCGAAAGAGCTCCACAACTATCCAAACCTCACCAAGTTACAATTGTGGCAGTGTGGTCTCAAGGAGGACCAAATGGGAATACTAGAGAAGCTACCAAACCTAAAAACTCTATGCCTTGGATATAATACTTTCCATGAGAATACAAAGATACTGGTTTTCTCCAAATGAGGCTTTCCTTCTCTTGAATTTCTTTCCGTTAGTAGTATGTTCGGAATAACAGAGTGGAGAGCAGAGGAAGGAGCCATGCCTTGTCTCTCTGTCGATTGGAAATCGAATATTGCTTGGGGATTGACGACACTTCCTGATGGGCTGGGATATCTTACTAATCTCAGGGAATTAACCATCAGAGCGATGCCTAGAGCACTCCACCGTCGGATTGAGGAAGATGGAGAGGATTTCTATAAAATTCAACATGTACCTTCCCTTGTAATTGGAGAACCATACGAGGCAATGCTGGCAGGGTAATTTCTTTCTTTTTATTTTTTTATTTTTTTTAAAGGGTGCATTTTAAAGCGAAATGGGTGGTTTGGTTTGTGTTTATTAGTTATAAAATGAAGCACTGAGAGAATATTAAACTAGAAAAGCCAACAAAATATGGGCTCCCTTGTTTAGCTTTGTCCATTTTTATTGCTTTTTGCTTGTGCTTGTGAGTTGTGAGTGAGAAGCTTAAAAGCCAACAGGTTAAATTTCCTTATTTTGAGACCATTGATAATTCTATCGCATTTCAAATTCCAAATATCTTATAATAATATTTCAAGTTCTAAGTGAGTGATCGGTGCATATATACATATCATTTTGTACCCTTCTAATTTATGATTTGGTTATGTTTTTGAGTTAAACTTGTGCTTTTTATAAGTTTTGTGTTTGTTTCAGTGTAATAAACTTAAGGACTCACTAATTGCATTTTGGAGACAATTTAGCTCAAAATGGTGTCTGCAGATCAGTCAACTTCACGGATTAGACTGTACTTACTCAAGAAGAACCAGATGATGAGCCATACATCATTGGAAATATATGGAAGTCTAGTTTATGTAGAATTTTACGGTTCATGATTCCGAGTCTTCTAGAGAAAGTTATACATGTTTTGGCAACTTAAGGTCAAATTCGGCAGCATCTGCGTTACTGGGCCAAAAATCACATTTGAAGGCCTTTCCGATTTTTCCTTGAGCTGGGCTGCATATGCTTGGAAAGATAAGACACAGAGCTTCAAGATCCATATTTTTCCAGATTTTTCAGATTGGAGCCACAAGCCCAAAACGAGCCCACAAGCTGGCTGCAATGCATTGTCATGCATGACATATGCATGATGAAGTGTTGTTGATTGTGAGAAAGTTTGGTGAAGCATATTCAATACCTATTTTTGAGTGGAATTTTGCAGCAGCCAAAAGATGATGAAGTGGGAGCTGAACACTAAGCCTAAAGACAAGAGGAATTGTTTTCAAATGCAATTGTGTGTTAGGTTAAGTTGGTGAATTAAGTGTTGTGTGTTAGGTGAAGTTAGTGTGTTTAGAAAATTCAATTGTATAATTCAGATTTTTCACTTCCCATAGGCCTATAAATAGGGAAGTTCTCTAAGTTTGTAATAACACCCCAAGGTGGGGAGCTCTCAAGCACTTCTCTAGAGCTCCCATTCCCTTATCTCCCTCAAATTCTCTTAGTTTCCCTTTGTAGTTCTCAATTGTTGTAATATGATCCTTTTACTAAATCTTCAAACACTTCCCAAACACTTCTCGATTCTCTTCCAAGCATTCTCCAATTCCTCAAACACATGTCTCTTCCCTTCCAAAGTTCTCAAACATCCTCCAAGTTTCCAAACACTTTCTTCATCAAATTCTCCAAACACTTTCTCAAACAATTCTCTACTTCTACTTTCTTCTCCAAAAAGCCTCCATGTCCTCAACCACTTTTCCCAAACACTTCTCCTTTCTTCCTCAAAGTTCTCTAAGTTTCCTTAATGTTTTCTTAGTTGTAATTTATTTTTCTTGTAATGTACATTCTTTCTTCTTGTTTTGTTCTTTTGTTTTTATTTCTGTTTTGTGTAGGAAACTAAATTGGATCATTCAATCACCAATCCCTGTGGAATCGACATCGCACTTACATATGCTATACTACCGAACGGCTCGTGCACTTGCGAGTATCACAAGTTGAGGATGCAGTTGAATCAATTTTGGTGCAGCTCGAATCTATTACAACAGTGAGAAGCTTAATATAAAAGTATTTGAATCCAGAAATTTTGAAGTTAATGAAGGGATTGATTTTGACCATTTTGTTAATGATAGATTTCTTCTTCAAGGCTTGTTAAGAGATTGGATGTTTTTTGGAAGTTAACAGTTGAATATATGTTTATGGCATTTTGAGACATTTTTAATATATGTTCATTTGAAGAACAATTAGAAAGCTCCAGTCGATAAGCAATAGGATTTTCTTTATATTTGTTGGAGGAGGGGGGGACCAAAAATGTTTACGTACAAGAGTACTATATTGAAATGAGTGTTTTTCTTTTTGAAATGTAGTACGATTTTACTACTATGTTCATATTGAGATACAATTTTCACAACTGCTGAATTTGTGTTATGGTAGCTGCAGGTAGGACCTGACATTGAGAAAGTATCTCGAAGCTCTGCAGCAGAGGGACCATGTGCGAAGCTGAACTTACAGGGAGAAGAAAGAAATGCTCTGTGAAAATCAAGACGAGCAAAGATGTGGTCAACTAGTTTAAAGTTTGTTACAAGCTTTTGGGTCTAGTGGTTGTCTAACAGTACATTTATATTATACAACTGAAATGATTGTATTATATTAAAATTTCCTTGATGAAACCTTGTATTTGTATTCCTCTTTCTTGTGTGTTTTCAATTATGAATATTTTATCTTTGTGAGACATACATTTAAGAAATCGATATACTGTAATGGATGATTTTATCTTCCTTTATAAATTTTTTTAAGTGTCATTGGCCCCAAGCCCCCAAGATAAGACGTAAAAGAACTCAGATATTTCCCAAGGCGGAGTGTTTTTAATGCTGCCCTCCCTGCACTCTGAAACATATGCAACCCAAGGAATTAGCAACAAACTCAGACCTAAAGTTTAAAATACCTGCCCTTTGACTGAACCACTCTAACAAGCAAATTTAAATCTCTATTAGTTTTTTACCCTAAATAATATTCACAAGTGACGCTAGTTTTTCTTTAGCAAAATTTTTTACAACTCCACAGTCCATTTATTTATTTATTTTTTGATGAAAAAAGGGGGGTGAACACCCCAAAGCAAAAAAGCTACAAAACAGAAATCAAGCGGGCTGTAGTAGCCACTGCCGAGTCATCAAGCAAAAGAGATCCCAGCCATTCAGGACTGTCATCAAAAAACAAGAAACCCAGGTCCATATTGTGACTCCAAACAGCCAGGACGATCGATCGCAGAATTCCTCTCCCTATAAATATGGTCAATCTCAGTCTTGTGCATAAGAGCAGGAGCTGAAGTCCATCTCGACAACAACATTATTAAAATGTTTTTCAATAGCTAATTTCAATCCAAAGAATAAGCCCAATAACTCAGCTTCAAGAGTTTGCCCTTGCCCCAATTGGCAGAGTAGCCAGCAATCCATGTCCTGCATGATCTCTCTGATAACGACTCCAGCACCAATACTTCCAGTGCTCGCCTTTACCAGACCCCTCCCCCAGTCCATTTATTTTTTCACTAAAGTACAAGCACTGATCTAGAGGCTAGTACCAAAAAACAAAAAAGCACAGATTAACCATAGAATCATTGGAAGTTTATCCAGCAATGGTGGTGGGGAGATTTTGGAATTCTTGCAACAATGGGTGGAGAAACGTCTTGGTGCTCCTTTTCTGGAGATAAAATCTGTTGATAGCTCATACTATCACCGTGAACCGAGCCTATTATAAATCGCCACGTGGCTGTAACAGACTAGGTCACCTGTGTACCGACCCGATCACGTATGATACCCTCAGCGTCAACAATAAGCACCTCAAGCAGAATATGACGGAGCATGGGTTGGACTAGTGATCAGGCGTCTAGTCACCGACTCGACCACTGTGGCTCCATGTCCCAAACCAGAGGAGCATTAATGAGGCAGCCTGACAGGAAGGAAAGGTCGGTTGATGCACATCCCATCCTTAACCAAATGTCGCCTTACTCTTTGACCTTCCTGGATGGACAGGCTGGCGATGGAGATGGATCATTTAATACACCTCACATCCTTGTCCACCTGTCATTTTCCCACCTGACCCCTGTCAAGGAAGTAGGCTGATCAGAAGCAGAACATTAAATGTAACTCAATCCAATGGGGGAGAGAACAAGATCTCTTCATCAAATATCTTGATCACTCTCTCTCCCCTATATATACCCCTCACCAATCTCTGGACAAAGGTAATAAATATTCTTATGGTAAAAACCCTACATCCATTCTCTCTAGCTTAAATCAGTTTCTGACTTAACCATCGGAGAGGGCCCAACTGGGATCAACCCCAATTCGCTCTTGTTTTGATACTGTTCTAAGTGTGCAGATCTTCTCTTAGAGATAGATCAACCACGGGGTCAGATATGAGCCCAAGCCCCTGCCTAAGTCTAAGTCACCTATACGAGAAAGATACACGGTTTACAAAATCCAATGTCAAACCACCCAATGACCAATAAATCCCCAGGAAAAAAATGAGGTGACAAAAACTCAATTGGAGATAAGACATTTAAACTGAGACTTCTTTAGTCTGAGGAAAACATATCAGTAGAAAAGTTAGAGCTGAAAATTTTATATCATGAGTTGCACAGAGAGAGAGAGAGAGAGAGAGAGAGAGAGAGAGAGAGAGAGAGAGAGAGAGAGAGAGAGAGAGAGAGAGAATTAGAGAGAATTAGTATGGAAAACCAATCCTAAACTGATAAACTGATCACCTAAATAAATAAGAAACAGAAGTCTAATTATAATAAAGTACATTCTTCCTCATTTCAAATGTAAGGAGAGTTTGGCATGACACACTTTCATGACCCTACCATGTATTCTTAATCGCAGTTTTAAAGAGGACATACCATTTTTATATTTTTGCGAGAGAGAGAGTCTTGATATGGACCGAGAATGTGAATTTCCATTTTCTTTTGTCTGGAGTAAGGATCGGTCATAGGTGTAAATGAATCATGCAAGCTCTGATAACTCAAACTGAAATCAAACATATAAAATCAGACTTCTTTTGTCTGAGCAAAATCATATATTGAACCAATGGCCTGAGCTTCATCTACAAAGATCAAGCCACAGAGTTAGAAGAATTAGTCTGAAGAACCAATAATGACTCATGAGGACTAATAAACATTTTCCTAGGGCAGTAATGTAGGGATACAATCTACCACTTCCCTTAAATTGGAAGAAATACGCGTGCCAATCCTAAACTGATAGACTGACCACCTAAACAAATAGCAAACTGGATTATAATGATGTATATTCTTCCTCATTCCAATGCACAGAATTATAATGATATGCCCGTTTTTATATATATAAAAAAGATAAGCGATAGTCTAAACTACAAGGGAGAGGGAAGTTTATTACACAAACACTACCAAGGTACAATGAGGATTCGAACATGAGATCATTAGTCTACAAGTCAAAGGATTTTCCACTAACTAGACCTCGTTGTGTGCCCGCTTCTTTGCACACATTCAATCCTCCTTCTCGTAAATTAGAATAGCTAGGTTATCACTTGTGTTTTTCAAAAGAGAGTATAACACAATATGAATAATAAAAACAAAACAAAACAAAACAAGTTGTATTAGCATATATGGCTACCCTAATTCCATGGGCCAAACACTAAAACCCTGACTTGTCAAAAGAACCATCAGTGAGGGTCCAGGTTTAGGGTTTTACTTCCCGGGGATGATGTGGCGCCGAGCTAGATCGAGCGCGGGTGTCAACATCCGGAAGCTCTCTACCGCAGTACGACGTCGTATCGAGGACGAGGGCGACTGGTCTTACGCCTCGGAATGGTGGGGCACAGAATCCGAAGGTCACACCGTCCTCCGATCCACATCCGACAAAGGCAACGGCGTCGTTTCAGTCGTCGCCTACCCTTCGTCAAAACCCAGTGAACTCCACTGGGCATCAACGGAGAGATGGCTACAGAAAAGGTACGAAGAGATACATGGATGCCTTGAACAGAACGACAGATTCAGAGTGCTCGGATATCAATGGCGCGCTCTTCGCTTCAACGATGATACTCGCCAAAGCACCGTCAAGGTTTTGGCTGCGTATCGGCAATCGGAACCTGGCGTTTTCGCCGTTATGCAGCAGCCGCATTGCTTAGCTGTTCCATGTAAGCAAGCCCTTTCGGCCTCTGATGATTTGGTTTGGGTTTCTGTTTCAATTTAATACCCAATTCAATTTCTGTCTAACATTTGGTTACAATTGCATCAAATTTGATTTGGGGGTTTCCTTATTGTAATACCCAATTCAATTTCTGTCTAACATTTGGTTACAATTGCATCAAATTTGATTTGGGGTTTTCCTTATTGTAATACCCAATTCAATTTCTATTTAGCTTTTGGTTACAATTGAATCACATTTGCATCACATCGCTTGGTGATTGATTGAACTTCTCTATCTAGTATTTCAGTAATGATTGCATTACATTTGGTTACTTTCACTATTCAAATTGAATAATGTTTGGGTATGTTGTCGGGTTCTGTTTTTTCAGATCTTAAGAGTATGATATCAGCTGGGTTGGCTGCTATAGCATCTTGTGATTACAATCTCATGGATGCGGTGACTGGGAACGAAAGTATACGTATTTTGTGCATTGGCCATGGTGGGGGAAGCTTGCCTTTATTTTTGGCTAGTAAGATTCAAGGTAGTTTGCATTTCAAGTTGGGTTTTAATGGAGTTGGAAGTTGCAGGAATGAAGGATGTGCCATTTTTGTCTTTTATTTCTTTACCGCTGTTTTTTGGTTATTTCCAAATCCAATGTGTTGTCACACATCCTATCAGAAGTTTTGAACTGAGTAGTTGGGTACTGAACCTAACCTAGAATGATCTGCTCCTTTTCAGGTGCTGTTGTTGACATAGTTGAAATTGACCCTCTTGTTATCTCGGCCTCAGTTAAAGCTATGGGGTTTCCAGCTTTCTCAGTTGTTACTCCATCAGGCAAGCGTGCTGTCTCAAAACCCGATACCATGGATGAGGTTCTGTGGAAAGGCATCCACGAGAGGCTGTTCCTCTATGAGTCCGATGCTGAGGAGTTCATTCTCAACAACACCAGCTTGTACGATATGATCTTCATTGATGCTTATGATGGCGAAGATATCTTCCCTCACAAGTTATGGGATCCACATTCACCATTTTTAAAAGCTCTCAGCAATCGGCTTCGCCCTGAACATGGCACGGTTGTGGTGAACCTTCATTCGGACACTGAGATCTTGAACCCCGATGGCTCTGCTCCATCCGTTCTGCAGCAAACCTTGCCAATGGGAAAGTACGTCTCGGGGGTTTGCCGGGCATACAAGGACGTGGTAGTGGGTAATGGAAGTAGTTGTGGAGGAAAAGATTCTGGTTTGGGGTTTACTGTTTCAGTTCCTTGGGTGTGCAATACGTCTCTGGTTGTCTGCAGAGGCTTTGGGGTTAAGGGTGGGCATAGCAACAGAGATGTGATCATGAACACTCTCATATCCAAATCCTTTGAACTGGAAAATGTTCTCAACTTGCCATTCTCTTGTTTGCAATATATAAAGAGAGGTTTTATAGTTCTTGACTGATTTCATAACAAGTTTATATATCTGGCCAAGTTTCTTCACAGTTTGACTGGGGTTCTTTGTTTGTCTTAGTCTCTTGGTTCAATGGCCATTTCCCATTAAGATTTACCTGTGGATCAAACTGATGATATTTTATTTTGGGGTTAACCAATTTTAGCACAATTGATGACAAAAGCTAATATCACAACACGTGCAATCATTGACTTAAGTTGATCGAGTCCCATGTAGACAGCGGGTGGAGAAACATCTTGGTGCTCCTTTTCTGTAGATAAAATCCAATGTCACCCAATGACCAATAAATCCTCAGGAAAAAAAATGAGGTGAACAAAAACTCAATTGGAAATAAGACATTTAAACGGAGACTTCTTTTGTCTGAGGAAAACATCAGTAGAAAATTAGAGCTGAAAATTTTATATCATGAGTTAACACTGATTGGAATGAACAGATCCTTGTAGTTATAAAACGAGGGATAACACCAATGGCCTGAGCTTCACCTTCGGGTACACTTCAAGATTCCAAAAAGAAACAAGAAAATCCATTTCAGAATCATTTTATTTTCTACTTTCTATTAACATAATCCAAAAGAATAACCCAAACGACAAAGCAAGCTAAATAAAATGAACATGAACCCATTTTTTTTTGAGATTTTCTATTTAAACCCCACACTTCTCTTAGTTCACCCCATCTTTTAATTTAAATTTTCACAATTTCTAAGAAAATCCCACTTTCTTCCCAAACTACCCTTAAATACACCCCAAACTGCAAAAATGAGAAATAAAAGAGATTTTCTATTTAAACCCCACAATTTTCTTTGTTCCCAGCAGAAAAAAACACAAACATATGGAACCCCAAACCCTTAAGTATTGTTGAGAGAGAGAGAGAGAGAGAGAGAGAGAGAGAGAGAGAGAGAGAGAGAGAGTGAGTTTGTAAACAGGAAGTTGGGGTGTGTGTATAGATGTACTAGGGTTAATTATTAAGTTGGATGACCTTTTTTGTCTTTTTACACAATAATAAAACTTACAGCTTAATAATTTAAGTATTGGGGTGACAAAAAGAGAAGTACGGGGTTTAAATAGAAAATCTCTTCTTTTTTCCTCTTCTTCTCCTCTTCTGTTCAACTATTTTAAACAATCTACCATATATCTCCACAAGTACAACTACCATTAACAAATCTATGGTATCTGTTTACATCTCTCACAATGATCTCCCTCTCCAACACTCTACAGATATACTTGAATGCCTCATGGCAATCCCGGCATATCCTCAAATTCTTCACGATCCTTATTGACTTGCCTGGTGGTGCCGCACCACTCACCACTGCAAATGCTACTGCCAACTTCTCACTGTGATACCAAAGGGCTTCCTTTTTCTCCCATTCCCCAACTTCATGCAATATCTCATCCCAAACCGGCACATATCCTAATTTTCCTATCTCCTCCATCAACTCTACCAATTTCGCATAGATCTCATTCATTCTTTCATGCCTTCTGTCCCGGGCGAAAAAGACATGAACTTTCCCCCGTACCTCGATCCAACTCCTTCCACCTTCCTTCTGTACCATCCTATCTTTCATCATCTTCCTCACTTCTGCAACTTCATCCCACCTTCCAGCGTTTGATAACACATTTGCAGCAATTACATAAGCAGAGTCATCATGTGGGTCAATTTCCAATAACCGTTTAGCCATGGACCAAGCGAAATCAGGTGCTTTATGATACGCTGAACTTGATAGCAATGATCGCCACACTGCAGCGTCTGGTATCAACGGCATTGTCAGTGCAGCCCTTTCAGCCTCTTCCAATTGGCCAGCTCTTCCCATTGCACTAACCAAACACGTATAATGCTCGATCGCTGGTTCCAACCCATAATCTACCTTCATCCGGGTCAGCCACCAATCAGTCTCAGAAACCAAACCTGCATTGCAAAATGACGTCAAAATTGCCAAAAAACTATATTCATCCGGCACAAGACCCCGAGCTTCCATTGCATTGAAAATCTCAAGCATCGATTTCGTATCCCCCTGTTGTGCATATCCAGCCAGCATCACATTCCACCCCACAATGTTCATGCTTGACAAGTTCTCATCAAAAACCTGTCTAGCATCAGACACAAGCCCAGCTTTCCCATACGAATCAACCAAAGCCGTCCCCACAATAACATTTCCATCAAGTCCCGTAACTATAGCATGAGAATGTATGATCCTACATTGCTCCGACACAGCAAGCTCCCTTGCAGCACGAAGTGCGCCGGAAACACTATACATAGTAGACCCAATATCAGAACATTTCATGTCAGCAAAAGTGGACAACGCCTCAACGGGTCTCGAGTTCTGCGCCAACCCAACAATCACCGCGGCATAACAAACCTCGTCTTTGTGGGGAATTTCATCGAGCAACTTGCGGGCTTCAATGGGTAAGCGACATTTGGAGTAGAAATGAATGAGGGCAGACCCGGAAAAGGGCTGCGCCGAGACGCCGAGCTTGAGAGATAGGGAGTGGAGGGCAAGGCCGAAGGAGAGAGTAGGGAGAGAAGCGCAGGTTTTGAAGAGGGAAGCGAAGGTGCGCTGGTTGGGGAAAGTGGGGTGGCGGAGCATGGAAACAAAGTGTTGGAGGGCGAAGAGGGTGTTGCAGTGGGCCGAGATCACGGCCGTCCATGAGACGACATTGGGAGAAGAGATTTGGTGAAAGAGGCGGAGAGAGTAGGAGAGGAGATTGGACTTGGAGTAGAGAGTGATGAGGTTGTTGCGGAGGGAACGGTCGATGTTGGCGGCGGTGATGGCTCGGGCGTGGAGGATGCGAGGGTCGGCGTTGGATGGTTGCGGTGGAGGAGGGGGTGGTTGTATTGAGACTTGGTTCATTTTGGAGAGGAGGAGCTTGTTGGACACTCGAAGACTTAGTTTGAATGGGGTTTTTGGAAGGGTTTAGCTGTGCATGCTGAATGCGCGTGAGTTCTCTTATATTTTCATGTATTTATTTAAGAAAAAAAGTCACTTGCCAACACTATTGAAAGAAACTCTCATGCAAAGTTGCAAACTATCTCGTCAAATAATACAACGACACGCAAAAAAATTAGTCCACGTGTCATTGTGTTACTGACCAAGAATAGCAAAATTATAAGAAAGTTTTTTTTGTGGAGAAGGGTCTTGGCATACTCAAGTTAGAATCCTTATGACACCGGTGAGAAAAACTCTATCTCTCCCATATAACTTGTATTTAAAAAGGAAGTCACTTTTGGTTCCGTTAATTTGTTGATTTTTTTACTTTAGTTCTTGTAGTTTTAGTTTTGATAATTTAACCCTTGTGATTTAATTCTATCACAATTCAAGTACATATAATTTCCATATAATTCTATCCAAAATTTAATCCAAAATACCCTCCATGACTTAGGGATGAACCGTAAAATTACGAAAATTCAAACTACAAGAATGAATAGAATGAAAGGGGGAAAAAGATCCGGTAAACGTGACTTTTTGACTTTGTATGATCTATTTTTTATGAGCGAATTTTGTTGTAAATTATGTGGCTGCCCACAAAATCTCCAAAATTCGGAGACTTGCGGCAAGACTTCATATATGCCTGATGCACTGGTAGTCGACTGCATTGTTTTATTTTTTTCAGCACAACTTGCAGGCCGGCTTGGTCAACATTTTTGCATCTTCCGCAAAATTACAGAGCTGCAAGTTACAAGTTACAAAATTGACATTCTAAGATTCTTGCAAGTTACAAAATTGAAAATTGTCATAATGATCTTGAAGAAGAGCATTCTAGAGTAAAAGGAAAACTACAAACTGGACAACTAACTAGTATGAAGGCTAGCTATCTAGCCAGCCACGAAAGGGGGCAAAGAGGAGAGGATGCATGCATGGAAGATATGTATGTGGGACCCATCACCCATGTCTGACCTGTCATTGCACACAAAAATGACCTGTTGACAGCATGGAATGAGACTTTTCAGTGTCCACTGGTTATTGGTTTTTCCCCCTTTTTTTATTCTTTTATTTTCTACTGCATATATATTAATGTTTGAGCAGCTGCAAATCAACAATGAGTTTGAATGAAATTCATCTTCATCTCTCCTTTGACACACACCCAACTACTACCAACACCAAATGCTGCCTGTGACTGAGTGAGTGAGTGAGTGAGTGAGTTTGTTTAAGATTTGACCTGAAATTAATTAAGTATATTCCATTGACCCAAAAAATAAAAGAAATGTAAGTCAAACAATATTCATGACAAGATATCAGAATATTAGGCATCTCAAATCTAAGAATTTAGATGATCTTATGGGATCACTTTGTCCGTGAGACTACTATAATTCATGTATGTCACAATATGGACAAAAATAACATGAAGAAAACAAATGGATGTCAATATTTTCAACCAAATATTTTCTAAGTTCCGTAGCAAATTTAACCTTGTTGTCAAATTCAAGTACTTTTTTTTCTTTTCAAACTCCTCTATTCCAAAGTATGACTAGATGGCCTTCAGATGTAAATAGGTTTCAACTGATTAAGACGTACGGTTCCTACTAAATTTTTTAATTACGTTATAGGAGCTATGGCTTCACTTTAAATTTACATGAACAGAATCCAGCAAATATGAAACTTTGATTGTTTTTTCCTTCTTCTTTTTCTCATGAATTTCCTTTTTTTCCTTGTTGCTGAAGTTAGAAGTTGAAGATTTGCTGTGACATCATAGAAACTTTTTGTCTTTTTCCCTCTTGTGTTGTTGGTGAAAGTAAAAAAGATGAAAACAAATCTTAAACTACAAGCCGGGCTTTACCACAAAATTATTAGGTTAGCAATTTCATCAGCATTCAAAATCTAAAACAACTCATCCAAGATTTCCCCACTGAATAAGAGAGTACGAAATTGTAGGGCCTAATCCTCATTGGGGCCCTTTTTTTAATTTATAAATTTAACTCACTACTGAAAATGAGAGTATCTTCTAACGTAACATCATTCTTGATTCAACTTTTCTTTAGCATCCTTTGGGTCTTGGCTTTTTTCTTTTTTTGCCCTCCTTCATTGCCAAACTCAAATGTATAGATATAATATAGGATAGCTTCATAATTTCCTCACTAATGAATGTCTATCAAACCACAATGGCAGACAAGGACAATGATACTTTGATAGTTTCATCCAAAAAGAATGGTCGGTGGCTTATAGCACTTTTAAGTTTCAACTTGAATTATTAGGGCTTATAGCTCAGGTGACAAAATATCATGGTGTACAATGGCCACCTACGCCATCCTATATGACCCATTTGAAGTCGGCAGTTTCACCAAACTTTTACCGAGCCAGGTCAAACACAACACGTATCACATTGTATATCATCTCTATACTAAAATGATAGCCTACCTAACATATTACTCTTTTGGATAAGGGTAAAGCTATGCCATATACTTTTACGCTGTAAAGATTCGAATTTCAACTTTTGCCTCTCCTGCCAATAAGAAAAATTCTGAACCATGAACAAATTTCTCCGGTTTCGAAAAATTGGCATTTCAAAAAGCGTTATAGTTTTTTTTTCGTCTGGGCCATGACTTTCAAACGAACCTACTTATAACCTGGAAATTTTTTAGCAATGTCGCCAATAAATAAATTACAAAAGAAAAAAATACCCCAGAAAAATAAATTAATTAAAAAGTATGTGCTCTGTGTTATTTGCGCTCATGAGAAAGAAAGAAAGAGAAGTTGTTTGCTACTTGCAACTTTCTAAAAAGCATAAAAGTTGTGAAGAAATCGGGGAAGTGAGAAAAAAGAGACAAACACACCCACATGACTCATCGGGGACAAGGAAGGTAAAACAATAAACAAAGAAAAGAAGCCAAAATCTGTTCGTCCTTGCCCGTTTCTTTTTTTCTTTTTGATTTTTTTCCATCCATTTCAAAATGACAAACATTCATTCCTACATCAATTTTTCACGGAGGTGAAATTTTTTCTGAATTTCATGCTCTAAATTCTTCTTTTCCGCCTTCCTACTTTGCCTTTGCCAATTCTATCCACCACAAAAACCTCATTTTCTTCTCTCTAGAAGAGGAAAAAAAAGAGAAAGAAAATTAACAAAACAAAAAATTGTTGCAAGTATCCACCACCTTAAAAGAAGCTTGCTTCTTGAGAACCCATGTCCCCCTATCAATAATCTGCACAGAATAACATGATCCAACCATGGTAAATTAGAATTTAGAATCAGAACAATAAAAATTAAAAGCAGAAATAAGATGCATCTCATATTCTTGTATGTATATAATTTACATACCATCATGCTTCTTCATCAAATTTCTGGCAAACAACAAAAATATAACTAGAAACCCTACTCCAGCTGCTCCTCCCAAAATGATAGCCACTGTCTTCCCTGTATTTCCTGACCCTATTTCAATCAAGCACATTCAAAACTCAGATCAATATAATGGAAACCATTCTTAGAGAGAGAAACACTAATCTAAGTTACCCAACTTAACAAAAAGCCCTCTTTGACAACCTAACCAGAAATTGGATAAATTGTAAAAACAAAAAGTCTTGGCCCCAAATCCCAAAGAACAAAATCTGACTTCCATTTTACCTGATGATGATGAAGAAGATGATGATGAAGATGAGGAGGATCTCCTGGGAACCCCATTTGGGTAATAACTATAGCTAAGAAAGCACTTGTGGAGATAGATTTGGCCTGAAATGGCACTCCCACATTCAACCTGAGCTCTCTGCACAGCATTCTTCACACACTCACCACAATCTGAGTCTCCCACATCTCCTTGGCACTGCCCCAAGACATAAACTTGTTGGTAATTTGTTGTATAGAAGCCATGGCCACTCACAACACCATTCTCCAACACTGTATAGGCAGTGTCCCTTCTCTCTTCAAACCCACTTCCTGCAATATTTGTTCCTCCACAAGTCTTGAACAACATTTCCATGCCTGAAATTTGGGCAAAACCAGAGATTTCATAGAGCATGTAGCACCCAATCAGCTGAACCCTAGCAGCAATGGTTTTGCCACAGAGATTATTAGACATTTGTGGCAATTTGCTCACACAGTTGTAACAGTCAGAATTGCTGAGGTCCCCTCTGCATTGAAAGAGACCAGAGATGGTGGTTTGGCCACTGCCAGAATTGGTTTTGAAAAACTTGGCCTTGGTGGACTGTTGAACCAAAGACCCAAAAAGGGCTGAGAGGGATTGAGAGTAAACCCCAGTTGGATCTGAAAAGGTCTGCTTTGCACAGCCCTTGTAGACCAAGGAGGTGATATCAGTAGCAGATTCAGCAAGTGGGATGATGAGCTGAAGACTGAAGAAGAACAAAAGCAAATACAGGAAGAAATTGGGAACAGGTTTTGAGAGAAAACCCATTTGCTGTGTTCCTTTTTGTATCAAATCATGTCAGTTTTTGGAAGGTCTGGGAGGTGTTTTTGGGGGGTTTTGAGAGAAACCCAGCTGAGAGCTGAGTAAAGGTTAAAGCTTTGTGCTTGAAACTGTGATTTTTGTGCTTCTTTTTGCTGAAAAAGTTTGGGTTTTTGGCTTTGGCTTCGGTTTTGGTTTCGGTTTCTGGTTTTGTATGGTGCAGAGCAGTGGTGCCTGGGATTTTCCCCTTCTCTTTGGCTTTGGATGGCCTACCTCTCTGTACATGGCAGGGCGCAAGGGGTATCTTTTTTTACACCAGGGTCCAGAAAATGTACATTGTATAATTGATGGTAGAGTAGTAAATAAATTATTATTATGGGGAGAATGGACAATT
Source organism: Prunus fruticosa (assembly GCA_018703695.1). Classification (NCBI taxonomy): domain Eukaryota; kingdom Viridiplantae; phylum Streptophyta; class Magnoliopsida; order Rosales; family Rosaceae; genus Prunus; species Prunus fruticosa. The sequence goes on from CM031917.1 coordinate 4,714,944, forward strand.
AGCTTTATTTTAAGCAGTAATTAAATGTTTGAAGAGAATGAGAACAAAATGGTATATATAAAATAATAATCTCGAAAGGAGAATAAATATTCCCTGTTTAAAGAAGGTTTTGGGTTGGGCAGCACCAGCAGTATGAAAGAAAAGGATTCTGATTTTGGAGGAGAAGAAAGTTATGAACTTTGACTGCAGCACATCATATTTTGACTAATTGAAGGGTAGATCGGGGGGCCCAAGAGATCAGTGGTCCTTATTATAAGTTTTGATGTAGGCCCATCGGCCTAAAATCTGCAAAAGACTTGGTTAACTTGGAGGCAAAGCCTCTTTACAAAATTTTGATTCATTTGAAATTGGTATGCTCGTACCATTCTTGCCTTACATGTTGCATTGTGATGATTTGTTCCCCTTTCTCAAATATCACTAGTTCAGAGTCACAAGTACCAAAACATATAATTGTATATTTTTCCATAATCCATGAGATATGATACACGGACCTTGGTACGCCCAGTAGTAACTTTATGTGGCATGTTTACTTATTCAAAATGAGTATTGTAATTATTCTGATTCATGACTTCATATAATTCTTACGCTTCTTGATTTTCTTTGCGTTTACCAACATGTAGTGAGTCAAAACTCAAAACTAATGCGGGTTACACATTAGAATCCGTAATCCAATCCCGAAAAAACAGAAATTAGTTTGATTATGAGGGAGTAGTTTATCATACCCATTTTAACTCACATCTCCACTTATCTCAAGCCATGTAAAAGAGTTAATATGCAAAAGTAAAATGCAAGCTCCAAATACTATTCATCCACTTCATTTTAGATAATGTTATTTACACTTGAAAAGTAATTTCACGCACTCCTCTCATGTATGAAGGAGTGTGAGAAAGGTAGATGTGGCGTGCATATATCACTTACTTTCCTCTCTTTTTTCTTTTTCATGATTTCTTTAAATGGGAAGTCAGATTCTTTTTTATTATAATCCTGTATTTGTTTATCTTTCCACTGTTTACATCATGTGGCTTGTAGGAGATTTCATGACATATATATAAACAAAATGCATGCAAGGAGGAGCCTTTAGCTGTACAAGTTGGGCTTTTTGAAAGCGAAAAGAATTAAGTAAATAAATAAGAAAGCTTTTGATGCATATAGCTGCCAAATGAAAAGAATTAGGCCCTTTTAATTTTAGAGCACATGTTTGCAAGATGGAAGAAGATTGCATAGCCTGTTTTTCATGTTGGATCCATGTTTAATTAACTAAACTACAAGTCTAAGTACGTAATTTTCTTTAAAATACATCGTAAACATGGGCTATCCGAGCATGAAAATGTGAGCTTGAAACTATAATTTGCTTGACCTACAATTAAGGTGGAGTAAACTCTAGGTAAAGTATTTTTTTTCCTCTCTAATTGAGTATATAATAATGCTTTATAAGATAATCATGCCTCCAATGTCAAATTGGATACAACTGGCTATATGAAAAAGGAAATCGGAATACCAAAAACGAATTTTGGTGTTTCTCGATTGGTGTAAGTATTATGACTCTAGTTAATACATTTATGTATTAGATTCGTATGTACGTATTTTTTTACAAATATTTACGTTTCCATATACTCAAGCGCAGAACCACAACCAAGGCGGTGGCACCGACATGGTAAGAAACCTATATCTGTATGGTCCACCAACAAGAAGTATGCTGCTTTCTGTTTTTTTGTTTGCAAGTAAGTTTTTGAAGAATAATAATATATATATTTATAACAAAACCTATATATAGCCACTATTTGCATTCCCTTTTGGCGGTGTTGAATGAAATATCCTTTTTTGACCCACAGAAAAAGGGAAAGCTCTTTAACATGGACTCAATAAAAACCCTTGCAAGTTCTTCAACCCACAATTGCAGACGCAGTAAGTAATTGAAACTCACAGGTGGGAAGAGGCTTTCAAAAACAGAACAGTATGTTAACATAATTCTATTGTTCTTGTGTTTACAATGGTTATATATGTGAACTTAATTATTTATATTTTTGCAATTTGCATTTGTGAAGCTTATTTGGTTGGTACCAAGAAATTCAAATGGATTCAAACTGCAAAGGTATGATTTAAAGTCCATTAAAATTTGGTCAATGTAGTTATGAACGAGTGTGATTTATATGATTTAACTTTTATTTATAGAAAAATTACAGAAACTGTTAGTTAAGAAAAAAAAAAGTTTAAGATAAAAATTTTAGCTAACCCACCCACCAAAAATTTCATGATTCCGTCCTTGCATATACTTTTTGATTATATGAAAAATATGTGGTTTTTAAAATGCAAACTTCGTAATTTTTTTTTAACAAATAATACATGTTTTTATAATATTGGTGATATTATCGTGAGTAATTTGACATTTTATAAAAGGGACAATTAATGAATATAGAAACAAAATAGGAAAAACCAATTTGCTTCTTCGATTATGAAAGACTACATAAATAAATGCTGGCAGAAAACACCACCACTTTCCACTTGGATAGCTTGATGGGAATTAAACACTGGCGCTGCTATATTTAATGTGTTGCATTCAAGTCTACATATTAATTATGTGCGTGATTAAGCTTGAGGGAGCGCTTCAAGGTCTCATCTATTCGGTGAGTATTGATAGAGATAGAGACCACATAGATTTATGATGCAAGGGATACACCCATTCCTTTATTACAAGTAAAGGAATTAGGATAGGAGGCATCCTCCTAATGCTTGGATCGGAATCCAATTTGCAAAGCTTAAAACAATTATGAATTGTAGTTCAAGTAGTTAAGAGTATTTACCATGCACCTAAGGTTCTAGGTCCGAATTTTCTCCTCCGTTATATGATTGTATTGAAATTTAGAAGACTTTAATTTGACTTCTTTAGCGAAATTAAATTGAAATTTTTTAACTCAACCTCAGAACTTAGTGGGTTCAGTTTGATCGATCGAAAGTATTTGAGGGACACCAACTTTTTCCAAATTCAATCTAAAAATTCTAACTCATATTGTTCCACATTACCTTTGCAGGCAACTGAAGACAAATTTATTTTGAGTCTTAATCCTAGTGGAAGCTTTTTGGTCAATTCTCCAACTTTGAATTGAAATGGAATTCCCCTCTCAACGAATAAGAAGCCGTTGGCTAAAAACGACACGCCGTTCATAAAAAATGAAGCCGTTGGTTGCGCGTTGACATCTCACTTAGCAAAACTAGGCCTGGGCATGGTCCGGTTCGGCCCAATTTTGAGTTCAAACTGGAACTGGAACTGTATTGTGCATACAGTCCGGTCCAATCGGTTTTTGTACAAAACTGATAGTAGAACCGAACCAAACCAGACTGGTTACAGTCCCTTTCGGTTCTTTCCGATTCTGAACGGTTTGGGCCTGCTTGAAGGCCCATTGGAGTTTTTTGGGTTTTTAAACTTTAAAACAACCTGAATTTTTAAATTGTTGGGCTTACATCATAATTGGCCTAATTTTTAGGCCACAATTGGCCTAAATACTGAAACTTTTAACAAAACAAAGACATAAAATGATAAGTTCAGCAGTTATCAAGTCTGCCAAATTAAATTACAGCAAGTTCAGCAGTAATCAAATCTGCCAAATTAAACTACAGCAAAGTTCAGCAGCAAATTACACAAAGTTGGCAAAGTTGCAGCAAATTAAATTACACAAAACAAATACACAATTGGCTCCATTATGTCATCCATTATCAAGTTGCCAAAAATTTGAGCAGCAAATCTCATATCACAAGGTTTACCAAGAAAAATAATACCTATCTCAATCGATTCATAAAACAACATAAACTAAAAATTAAAAAACAGCCCACCTAAAAATATCTCCTTCTTCCAACACTGTTTCGTCACTTGCAAGCTGGGAGAAATTGGCATACAGTGTTGTTCACAGAAATGCAAGTTGGAAAGGCTACCCCTCGTTCAATCTTCAAAACAATATAGAGGCAGCTGAAGAAAAAGAAGAATAAGAAGAAGAAGCAGAGAAGAAAAACTAGAGACTAGACACTGCCACAGCTTAAATCAAAATGAAGAACACAAAATGTGCTTGTGATGTAAACCCACACTTGAATTCTTTCTATCATACATTGTCAGCAAAACAGAAAACATTTTCTCGGCAACTAAACAAAGATCAAATACCAAAATTTCAACATGCAGAGCACAGATCATTTAGAAAATATCAATCACAAACCACATCAATCAATCACTTTGAAAAGAGTAGGATTTCAGCATATGAAATCCAGAACATGCAGAGGCACTTTTTGAAAAAGAATGCTTGTCAATTCCAGAACATCAAATGCATACATACAGAGGCACGCATTTAGTTATAGCTATCCCAAGTGTTCGGCTCAATGCTCATGTATTGTAGTAAAAGGCAATGGTCCTAAGTTCAAGGTACACCAATTAACGAGTGCATGTCAGAAGATGGGAAAAGCATGTGCCCCAAGGATTAGTCAGTGCTCTAAGAGGACTGGATGCATCATGATACAAAAATTAAACATAGACTCAGATATAACAACTGGTTTGCTCAACCAATACTGTTTGTTCCCACCATTGTTCTACGGTTTGCTCGCCGTTAATTTTTTTTCCCCAGCAAACAAACAGAGCCTAAGTTGCACAGATCTAATAATGAAATGAAACAAAAATAATCGCAGAGGGAAAGTTGGAGAAGGAAGGAACCCTAATTTTAAAAATCCCAAATTGAGATGAGATGAGATGAGATTTAACTTACCACCAGACAGAGGCGCCGACGACGAGAAGAACTCTGTGACGTCGACGACTGAGAGGCGGAGCAGTGACTGGGGAGAGTGGAGGAAGAATTGGAGGCGCTGTCGTCGATGGCTGAGACATAGTTTGAAAGTGAGGAAAAAAAATGTATCGATAGAGAAAGAAAGCCCTAAGTGTTTAATACGGGCTGAAATCAAGTGTAGAAGTTCTATTTTAATTCTTTGCAACCTCCAATTATATAGCACCATGTGTATAATATAAATAAATAAATATAAATTTAATTATGCCCGGTTCGGTACAGTCCAGTTTTTTGAGTTGAAGAACCGGAATTGAAACTGGACAGCACCGGTCCGGTTTGATTTTTTGCACTGGTGTTGACTTTTTGGTGAACACGGTTTTTTTTCCAGTTTTTTCGGCCCGGTTTGGTTCGGTTGTCCGGTTCTTCGGTCCATATGCCCACCCCTAGGCAAAACGTCACAATTTGCTAAGAGGCGTGATCAACTGTGCTGCCTTCAACAAATTATCAGTCTAAAACTTGAGCCTCTTTGACCTGACGAATGGTTCCTTCCACGTTCCGCCTTTCCACCATCATAGTGGACTATAGAATAAGAGAGAGAACCTAGAAAGAAATTATTTTTTGGTTGAAAAACCCAGAAAGCAAAGTCCCAACTTTTTGAATATTCCCAAAATTCAGAGCCATTGACTTCATGGTCCAAAACCCCATTTGGGCATATTGGACCCTCCTCTCTATACTTCCCTCAACACCTGAAGAAGCTCTCAGAAGAGAAAGGGAAGAAGAGGAAAAAAGAAATGGGTTTGTGTTCGTTTTTCATTTTATTTAGCTTGCTCTGTCTTTTGGGTTCTTTGTTTCGATTATGTTGTTAGAAAGTAGAATTTCTGAAATAGGTTTGTGTTCATTTTTCATTTTATTTAGCTTGCTTTGTCTTTTGGGTTCTTTGTTTGGGTGGATTATGTTGTTAGAAAGTAGAATTTCTGAAATGGGTTTTCTTGTTTCTCTCTGGAATCTTGAAGTGTACCCGAAGGTGAAGGTCAGGCAACAAGAAGACCAAGATGATCGTCATGCCGTCATTGATTTTTGTTTCCCAGGTTTTCCTTCAATCCTGTATTTCCTAGTTTGGAAAGTTTAATCAAATTTACAAAATTTTGCTTTCTGAGTTCTATTTCAGTCTTGTTTTATTGTTATCCATGGAGTATTGAGTAAGAGGACTTTTGAAGCTTTCTGCTTTATAAATTGCGGTTGTTTTACTCATGGATTTGTCATTTCTACCACAGAATTGAGCTCTGAAACTTTGATTGCTCAGTCTCATTTGTATCTTTGAATTCATTTGTAATAATACCTTTTATATTTAGAATTGTTCTTAAATTTGCAATTGTCAAGTTGAAGAAAGTGTAGAGAAACCTTTTTGTTTCATTTCATTGTAATACTGAGCATGAGAATTGCACAAAAAAATGTGAGAAGAAAATGAAAATTCATGATCTCTATTGATAACAAAACTCTCTCTTATAAAAATATACAAATGGTCTATACTCTTTAGAACTGTGATTAAACATACATGGTAGGGTCCAGAAAAGTGTGTCATGCGATATTCTGTGTATTGGAATGAGGAAGACTGTACTTTATTATAATCCAGTTTGCTATTTGTTTGGGTGATCAGTTTATCAGTTTAGGATTGGCATGCGTATCACTTCCAAGTTAAGGAAAGTGGTAGATTGTATACCTACAAAGCCCTAGGAAAATGTTTATTAGTCCTCATGATTCATTATTGGTTTTCCAGACAAATTTCGTCCATGTGGCTTGACCTTTGTAGATGAAGCTCAGGCCGTTGGTTCAGTATATGTTTTTTCTCAGAAAAAGTCTCAGTTTAAATGTCGGATTTCAGTTTGAGTTATCAGAGCTTGTATTGTTGATTTACTCCTTTGACCAATCCTTACTCCGGAGCAATGATGCCATTCTTTTAAATACTACCTCACTATAGAAGCATTACTTCCCTTCCCCTTTCGCGTTACCTATTTTAATGTTAGGATAAAATGTTTGTTCATATTATTTTTTTATTTTTCCTGAGGATTTATTGGTTATTGGGTAATTTGACATTTGATTTTATCTACAGAGAAGGAGCACCAAGATGTTTCTCCCCCCACTATTGCAAGAATTCCAAAATCTTATGTCCCAAGTGTAGTGATGCCATCAATATCTGTAGCTGAAGGTTTAGTTACAAAATCATATGCTTCGTGACAGTACAGATTCTATCATATTTATTAGGGGGAAAAAGATTTTCGTATATCTTCCAGTTTTGACATTTGAATGTGTCTTTTGACAGGAGAAATGAAGGACAGTAAAATGGAAGAGCTGAGTAAACAAAATATTAGAGCCAGCTCAATCCCAAGGCCGCGTGCTGTCTTATCAAGTCCTGGTAATTTCTCTTCCTTTTTAATCTATATCAAGGTATTTCTTGCAATCAGGCTTTGTGGTTTACACTTATCTAACCGATGTCATGATATGGAATCTCAACTCTTAATGAGCAGATATTGTACAGTAAGTGTAAAATTGAAAAGCTGAGGATGGGGTCATTGATAATAATACTGGATCCTACTTTTTGGTTCTGGGAAACAGCTTGTTGGCTATTATGCTGACTGTCCATTATACAACAGAACATGCAGACGCTTAATAATTAGCTATTGTCTGATATCCAATGAACGCCTCAAAGTGATGGGGGCGATGTAATCATATTTGGCTAATCTCTAAATAATTAAGATGTTTCTTTCTGATTCATTGAAGAAATTAGCATAAACTGATAAACGTTGAGTCTGATATGCAGTACTTGAAACAGCAGCATGTTCCTAATCCTAGGTTGTGCTGGTGTTTCAGCAGCATGAGTATATCTATTTAAAAATGTGATCATCATCTTGATACTTGTACAATTGCTTCCCTTTGTGTCTGGTTATTTTGTTTCAGAAAATGATACGGTGATCGGAAATAAAAACAGGATCAAAGCAAAACGACCATCAGCATTGAAGAATCATAACTTGGTTAAGAAACCTACACAATGTGTTCCATGCCATATTACTGAAAATTCTACAAAAACCAAAAAGTCCAAGGATGAGAACTCTCTTAAAGAAAGGAAAGGGTCAGAGATAACACTTCCAAGCCAGAGACGACCCCCTAGAAATGGAAAACCAAGCTCTACGGGAAATCGAGTGTCTTTTAGTTGCCGTTAGTTTGGCACACTTACTTGAATGAATTGCTCTTATACATAATAGATCTTCTTGTTTGTTCATGAAACATGAGTTTTTTTGTAACCAGGGATGTAACCATTAGATCAGTGCTCATAATTGAGTGAACTAATGTTTCTAAATTAGGTCTGCCTTCTTTTATTGCAACATCATGTGGTTTGCTTGTAATTACTAATTGCCTTTCATAGCAAGAACCTTGAACTGTTTTAAAAATAAAAAACCGCGTACAGCCGCGCGGCTATACTATTGCTTTTCTAAAAAAATAAGGAAAGACCCGGGTATAGCCGCGCGGCTATACGATTTCGTAGAAAAATATTAAAAAACCGAGTATAGCCGTTCGGCTATACTATTTCTCTGTAGAAAACTTAGGAAACACCGAGTATAGCCCGTGCGGCTATACAATTTATAAAAAATTTAAAACCCAAGTACAGCCGCGCGGCTATAATATTTATCTTTTTAAAAAAATAGGGAAAACCAAGTATAGACGTGCGGCGGTACTATTTCTTTTTAAAAAATAGGAAAACCGATAGACGCGCGGCTGTACTATTTCTTTTAAAAAAATAGGCAAACCGATTATAGCCGCGCGGCTGTACTATTTACATTTGGAGAAAAGGGGACAAAACCGCGTCTTTTTAAAAAATTAGGAAAAAGCCGAGTTTAGTGCTTGTACTTCAGTGGATTATACAGATATTGAAGGCTTTGTCGAACATCAACATTGAAGCTTGTAACGATTTGGAAGAGTTGATGGGTTTGAAAAATAACTTGGAGCAAGTGATCAGAGAGAGGACGAGGCTGATATAATAATAGCCATGGAGTTAAGTTAGTCTTTTATCTTCAAATCTCCACTCAACTTGTTTATATATTTGGTGAGAGTTATCTTTTTGGTCAGGTCAAATAGTATATACGTTGAGTGAAACACACTGATGCAGGATACATCTTGGCTTTGTTGTAAACAAGCTCTGAGATAATCTGTGCATAGTTTTAACTAGCCTCTGGATTAGTGCTTGTACTTTAGTGGATTATACAGAGATAGAATGATCTTCCTTTTCTTTTTTATGCTTGTACTTTAGTGTTTGTAATTGTAATTGTCTCTCACATAATGAAGAAATTAGGTTGCATTATAAATGAAAGCTTACAAAAGTTTTGTTTCTGTGTTTGTGAAAGCACTGGAAAACATTCACAAAGGGTTCTTGCCCTTTAAGTTTATGGGGTGGTAAAATTGCACAAACACCTGAGGAATGATTCCTTGGACGTTCCTCCTTTCCATCATCATATTAGATTATAGAACAAGAGGGAGAACCCAGAAAGCAATTGTTTTTTTCTTTTTGGAAGAAAGACCCAGAAAGCAATTTAGTCCCATCTTTTTGAATAATCCCAAAATTCAGAGCCATTCAATTCATGGTCCTAAACACCAACAACTAAAGAAGCTCTCAGAAGAGAGAAGAAGAGGAAAATGGAAATGTTTGTGTTCATTTTTCATTTATTTATCTTTCTTTGTCTTTTAGGTTATTCTTTTGTATTATGTTATTAGAAAGTAAAAATTAAAATGATTTTGAAATGGATTTTCTTGTTTCTCTTGGGAATCTTCAAGTGTAGCCAAAGGTGAAGGTCAGGCAACAAGAAGACGAAGATGATCGTCATGCCTTAATTGATTTTTGTTTTCCAGGTTTTCCTTCAATCCTGTATTTCAATTATGCAGCAAATCTTGATCTAAAACTTTAATCTATTTGAGTCCTGGTTTATTGTTATTCATGGAGTATTGGACTTTTGAAGCTGCCTGTTTTGCCAATTGACACATACTGGACATTTGAAGTTTAATCTACTTTAGTCCTGATAATTGACACCTTTTTTATTTTTATTTTTTTGAAGGTGAAGGTATTGGAACTTGTTTTTTTGCTTAGTGTTTTGACAAATTGCGTTTGTTCAACTCACAGGTTTTTTCATGTCTATCACAGCATGGAGCTCTGAAAGTTTGTTAGCTCAGTCTGATTTGTATCTTTGAATTCGCTTGTAATATCTTTTATACTTAGAATTGTACTTAAATTTGCAGTTGTCATGTTCAAGAAAGTGTAAAGAAACCTCTTTGAAAATTCACGATCTCTATTGATGACAAAACTCTCTCTAACAAAAATATACAAATGCCCTAGGAAAATGTTTAGTTGTCCTCATGAGTCATTATTGGTTTTCCAGACTATTATTACTCTCTCTGTGGCTTGATCTTTGTAGATGAGGCTCAGGCATTGGTGTTATCCCTCGTTATATGTAACTACAAGGATCTGTTCATTCCAATCAGTGTGAACTCGGGATATAAAAGTTTGTGATATGTTTTCCTCAGACAAAATAAGTCTCAGTTTAAATGTCTGATTTCCGATTGAGTTTTTGGAGCTTGTTTGATTGATTTACTCCTATGATCAATCCTTACTCCAAAAGAATGATGCAAAACCTTCCCTTCCCCTTTTTCTGTACCTTTTTTAATGTTTGGAAAAAAATGTTTGTTCATCCTTTTATTCTTCTGGTGTATTTATTGGTCATTGGGTGATTTGACATTGGATTTTATCTACAGAGGAGCACCAAGATGTTTCTCCACCCACTGTTGCAAGAATTTCAAAATCTTGTGTCCCAAGTGTATTGATGCCATCAATATCTATAGCTGAAGGTTTAGTTCCAAATCGTAGGTTGTATGGACGTTTCAGCAGCATTAGTGTATTTATTTGAAAATACGATCAACATCTTGTACAATCTATTTGCTTACCTTTGTGTTTGGTCATTTTGTTTCAGAAAATGAACAGTGACCGGAAATAAAAACAGGATCAAAGCAGAACGACCATCAGCTCTGAAAAATCATAACTTGGTTAAGAAACCTACACAATGTGTTCCATGCCATATTACTGAAAATTCTACAAAAACCAAAAAGTCCAAGGATGAGAACTCTCTTAAAGAAAGGAAAGGGTCAGAGATAACACTTCCAAGCCAGAGACGACCCCCTAGAAATGGAAAACCAAGCTCTACGGGAAATCGAGTGTCTTTTAGTTGCCATTAGTTTGGCACTCTTACTTGAATGAATCACTCTGATACATAATAGATCTTCTTGCTTGTTCATGAAACAGCATGAGCTTTTTTGTAACCAGGGATGTAACCATTAGATCAGTGCTCATAATTGAGTGAACTACTGTTCCTAAATTAGGTCAGCCTTCTTTTATTGCAATATCATGTGGTTGGTTTGTAATTACTAATTGCCTTTTCTAGCAAGAACCTTATACTGTTTTAAAAAAATTAAAACCGTGTATTCTAGTTCCTTTTTTAAAAATTAGGGAAAACCAAGTATAGCCGCACGGTTATACTATTTGTTAGGAAAAAAAAATTAAAAACCGAATTTTTCTTTTAAAAAAATTTTAAAAACCTCGTATAGCCGGACGGCTATACGATTTCTTTTTTAAAACATTTAGGAAAAACTGTGTATAGCCGATCGGCTATACTATTTCTTAAATTTTTTTGCTAAAAAACCGAGTATCGCCGCGCGGCTATACTTCTTAATATAAAAAAGTAAGAAAAAAGGGCCCTCCTAGTTGCATTAGTTTATACTTTATAGATATCAATTTGGTATAGCCGTGCAGTTATACGAATAAAATACGTATGAGTTTTATTTAGCAAAATTTTGGCAAATGACAACTTAAAAGTTCGGTCATTATATAATATTTTAATATATATTATTTGTATTCAATAATATTTGTATAATACATGAATTTTGTGTGTATTATTGAAAATTTTGTAAAAAATAAGTGTATTAAAAAATACAGGAAAAATACATACATACATGTTCAATATGAGTATTGTATGTTTGTTTTTAAAAAAATTAGGAAAAAACCAAGTATTGCCGTGGGGCTATATTATTTCTTTAAAAAAATTAATAAAACCAAGTACCGCCACGCGGCTGTACTGTATTTTAAAAAAATTAAAAAAACTAAGTATAGCCGCGCGGCTATAACATTTTATTATAAAAAAAAATTAGGAAAAATTCAAGAGTACAGCCATGAGGCGATACTATTTCTTATTAAAAAAAATATTTAGAGTGCAGGGAGGGCAGCATTAAAAACGACTTGCCTTGGGAAATATCTGACCTCTTTTACATGTCCTATCTTGGGGGCTAATAGCAACTTATATCGATTTCGTAAATGTATGTATCACAAAAATAAAATCATATCATATGGCAGATGGGACCAAGTTGGGAATGCTAACCGTGAAATAAACAAAGGCATCATGCCATTCCCACAGGCTCAAATATTCATAATTGAAAGCAGACACGAAAGAGGAATACAAATACAAGGTTTCATCAAGGAAATTTTAATATAATACAATAATTTCAATTGTGTAATATAAATGTATTGTTGGACAACCACTAGACCCAAAAGCTTGTAACGAACTTTAAACTACTTGACCACATCTTTGCTCCTCTTGATTTCACAGAGCGTTTCTTTCTTCTCCAGGTAAGTTCAGCTTAGCACATGCTCCCTCTGCTGCAGAGCATAGTTTATCCAGTACGCCAAAAAAGAGAGTATATATTTAAGCTTTGTGTTTTATGTTTTTACTAAAACAACAAGGGATAACTTGTTGTTAACATGATCAACTAGAAAAAATCATGTTGCTTGTTGTTCGCGTAGCAATGGAAAGATTCTCCATTTCAAAGATTTTGAAATGCACATAAATATTCAACTCTTACTTGATTGACTTCAAAAAGAACATCTAATGGTGATGTATTTTAACATGCCTTGAAATATTATTATAAGATTGCCACGAAACCATCGAAAACTTGAATTTGGAATGCGATAGAATTATCATATTGTGCTCTCGGTGTCGGTGTCGGTGCTTGAAGTAATAAAATAAGGAAATTTAACCTGTTGGCTTTTAGATTAAGCTTCTCACTCACAACTCACAAGCACAAGCAGAAAATCAATCAAAATGGACAAAGAAAACATAAGTAATAAAATATTTGGAAATTGGGAAATGATAAGGCTTAGGAGTCAAGACTCACAACTCACAACTCACAAGCACAAACAAAAAGCAATAAAAATGGAGAAAGAAAACATAGCTAAACAAGGGAGCCCATATTCTGTTGGCTTTTCTACTTTAATATTCTCTCGCTGCTTCATTTTATAACTAATAAACACAAACCAAACCACCCATTTCGCTTTAAAATTAAAAAATTAAAAGAAAGAAATTACCTTGCCATCATTGCATCGGTGGTTAATCGAGTGGTTCTCCAATTACAAGGGAAGGTACATGTTGAATTTTATAGAAATCCTCTCCATCTTCCTCAATCCGACGGTGGAGTTCTCTAGGCATCCTTGCGATGGTTAATTCCCTGAGATTAGTAAGATATCTCAGCCCATCTGGAAGCGTCGTCAGTCCCAAGCAAAGTTGAATTTTCAATCAACAGAGACTAGGCATGGCTCCTTCCTCTACCCTCCACTCTGTTATTCTGTCCATGCCAAAAACATAAAGAAGTTCAAGAGAAGGAAAGCTTCCTTTGGAGAAAACCAGTATCTTTGTATTCTCATGGAAAGTTTCAGAAAAAAGACGTAGAGTTGTTAGGTTTGGCAGCTTCTCTAGTATTTCCATTTGGTCCTCCTTGAGACCACAACTCCCCAATACTAACTTGGTGAGGTTTGGATAGTTGTGGAGCTCTTTCGGTAATTCCTTGATTGGCCCTACCAACGCCAATTTGTATATACCCTGACAGCTTGATACTATTTGCATAGCTTGCTCTTCACCGCTATTGTTGTCCACAAACACAAATAGAGACCGGATACGGTTAGCGTGCTGCCTGTAGATTTTAAGATTTCCTCCAGATTTTGCAAAGAGCTTGATAGAATTATTCTTAGTTTTCTAAGATTGGTTAATCTACCAACATCTTTCAAATCACAATACTCACTTGAAAGGTTATATAAGGTCTGTAGATGGCCAAGAGTAGACAGCTCCAGCTTACCCTTTGCTCTGTAATTCCAGGGTAAATATAAATGTCTTAATTGTTTCATCTTCATTATCACATTTGGGATGACCATGTAGTCATTCCAAAAAAGAAAATCAAGAGTTTGCAAGCATACTAAATTACCTAGGGATGGCGGAAACGTTTTTATTTTGCTACGCCTCACACTTAGAAACCTTAAGTGTACCATATTTCCAATTTCACTTGGCAACTCTACTTCTACTTTATCAAGACCTTCAACCTTCAAAACTCTAAGCACTTTGAAATCCTTCAACGGAGATAGTAATCCTTTTTCACTTTTTGGCATCCATTCTTCTAGGCCAAAGAATAATAGAGACCTTACGTGCCCATTTGTTTCATCTCTTGAAGAAACCAACTTATCTGCCTTCTCATGCAAGTAAATTGCAAGTCTTCGAATTTTCCCCAATTGTGTTGCCTCGGCTGCCACAAAAGAAATATTTTCCTGCAAAGAATTGTTAATCTGGAGAAAGCTTTCCTCTTTTGCCTTTAACAAACACATGTCTCGCACAAGATCATGAATTCGACAACCTTTAATTGTCCCAGTTGAACCACTTGTTCCCACTTGAACCAAACACCTTTCCACCAACTCACTCAAGCAGTCATGTGCTATATCCTCCATTGTTTTCCCCGAACCATGTCTTTGTTGTCTCGAGGAGATAAGACCTTCTGCCATCCATAACTTTGTCAATTTGCTCACCAAAAACTCAGAGTCTTCAGGATAATGACCTAAATATAAAAAACATGGTTTTAAGTAATATGGTAGGTCATCATAACTCAATGCCAACACTTGTGATACACCTCCATATTCTTCTTCATGACCTATGCCTCTGCTTATGTATTCATGAACACTCTCATACACTCTCTCACATTCTCTAATGGAGTTTTTTCTGGCTAGAACTCCGGCAAGAGTAGACAGCTCCAGCTTACCCTTTGCTCTCTACTCCCAGGGTAAATATAAATGTCTTAATTGTTTCATCTTCATTATCACATTTGGGATGACCACGTTGACATTCCAAACAACACGAAAATCAAGAGTTTGCAAGCATACTAAATTACCTAGGGATGGTGGAAACCTTTTTATATTGCTATCCTTCACACTTAGGAACCTTAAATGTACCATATTTCCAATTTCACTTGGCAACTCTACTTCTACATTATTAAGACCTTGAACCTTCAAAACTCTAAGCACTTTGAAATCCTTCAACGGAGATAGTAATCCTTTTTCACTTTTTGGAATCCATTCTTCTAGGCCAAAGAATAATAGAGACCTTACGTGCCCATTTGTTTCATCTGTTGAAGAAACCAACTTATCTGCGTTCTTATCTGAGTAAATTGCAAGTCTTCGAATTTTCCCCAATTGTGCTGCCTTGGCTGCCACAGAAGAAGTATTTTCTGACAAAGAATAGTTTATCTGGAGAAAGCTTTCCTCTTTTGCCTTTAACAAACACATGTCTCGTACAAGATCATGGATTTGACAACTTTTAATTGTCCCAATTGAACCACTTGTTCCCACTTGAACCAAACACCTTTCCACCAACTCACTTAAGCAATCACGTGCTATATCCTCCATTGTTTCCCTCGAACCATGTATTTGTTGTCTCAAGGAGATAAGACCTTCTACCACCCAAAACTTAGTCAATTCGCTCACCAAAAACTCAGAGTCTTCAGGATAATGACCTAAATATAAAAAACATGGTTTTAAGTAATATGGTAGCTCATCATAACTCAATGCCAACACTCGTGATACACCTCCATATTCTTCTTCATGACCAATGCCTCTACTTATGTATTCATGAACACTCTCATACACTCTCTCACATTCTCTAATGGAGTTTTTTCTGGCTAGAACTCCGGCAAGCACAATGATGGCTAATGGCAAACCTTTACAATATTGAAGCATCTTCCTTCCTAAGTCTCTGTACATTCCCAAGTCTGAAAAATAGGAAAGAAAAAAAAATTAAATACGGACTTGTAGTATGAGCAATCGTAGTGAATATTCCTTGCTTGAATGACTTAAAATTAAAATTGTGAAATCCTGAAATTTACTGATATTCTTTATCTTATTATAAGTTTGGATTTTATAATACATGCCAAATGGAAAACATTTAAAAATTAAATCTGCACCAACACATAAAACGTATGGGATATTGTTGGATTGAAGAGGAGGCTGGGAGAAAATTTTGAATTAGCTAAAATTATCCTGATTATTATTTGCAATTGCATAAGATAAATTACCATCTTATGCAATTGCTACATCTTGCTACTTAACAAATGTGTGACCAAGTAAGGCAGTTTATAAAATTGCCACATGTTGGACAGTATTCAAAAATTGTAAAGGGTAATCCCAACAATGACTGAAAAAACACTACATAAGTTGTGTCATATGCAATATAATGGTCTCTATGTGGCTCGCTATTTAACTAGGGAACTGGAAAAGAAAAGATGAAGGGTGAGAAAATACCGATTTCAGCCCTTGCAGGTATTGCTATCTTCACAAATAGTTCCCAACTCTCATTCTCATTGAGTGGCTGGAGTTTGTGGAGAAAAACATTTCTATTTGGGAGGGAAGCTACCGCTTGATTGCGTGTTGTAAGCAGTATTGTGCTCTCTGTTTGCACATTTGGAAATGCAACCTTCAAAAGATTCCATGTCCCGATACTCCAAATGTCATCAAGAATCACCAAACATCTCATTTCTTCCATGACACGAAAAAGCTTCTTTGCTATTTCATCATAAGTCATTTCCTTAATTTCTTGTTTTTGTTCCTTGGTAGCAGAAATCAGTTTAAACAGAATTCCTTTCCAAACATTTCTTACTTGACACCGTTGAGATACACAGACCCAAGCAAAACTTTGAAAATGGTGCCTTACTTTTTTATGATGATAAAGCTGTCCTGCAAGGGTGGTCTTCCCTAAACCGCCCATCCCACAGATAGATATAACTTGATGACGATTTTCATCTTTCACTAAATTCATTACCAATCCTTCTACGTTGTTCTCTAACCCAACAACATCACGTTCAACAACATGAGAATAACTTCGCCTGAGTAGTCCTTGCCTCTCATGCAATTGCAAGGAAGATTCACCACCACCGCTGTCCCTGTCCCTTATTTCCTTTATGTTATAATTCCGCAAACTTGATGTCAACGCCGAAATTTTGGTAGTGATATTCTCAATTTCTGCCCCAATCTGGTGAAGATGAACCCCTTCCTTGAAATGCAGGCAAATCTTTTGAGAACATTCCTGAGGCCTCTTTTCTTCTTGGAAACCACTTTCAAGCCATAAGTTTGGATGACATCCTCCAAATCATAAGCAGCATCTCTAATCTTGGCAACCCAAATACGAACTGTTTCATCTTGTGCTTGTTTTGCATCTGCATCTTTTAGGAAGCCCTGCATCAATTGCAGCTCATTTTGTGCAACCTCAACTTGATGGCTGACTCCAGTCAAGAACTTGGCTTCCTGAATGGTGAAGTCTCTAACACTTTCGAGCACAAAGGAAACAACTGCCTCAGCCATTCTATCTACTACTTACTCTCTCTTGGCCAAAACGAAAACAACAACTAAACCCCCAGATCTAATTTGCAGATTGATTCAATTTGAACCCAACAAGGACTCATCAACTTTGTCGTTTTCTGACCAACTTGTTCTAAAATATAATGTAATGCAAGCTGTAGTAGGTGAACCAGAATTAGTTTTAGATTGATTTAGCAATTTCTATCTGTCTATGTCCGGAACCCAACATCTCTAAAATAAAATAAAAATAATAATAGTCAACATTGGCGTTTGCTGACCACCTTCCTCATCAATTATACATATTTGTGCAACCACTTGTATCGCACACACCAGACAACTTGAGGAATCTTCAAATAAATTATTCTTCCATAATTGGTGCAAGTTGTATAATTTAATCACTTTCTCTTTAACAATTTATTAGTTCATTTTCTTTAAGAACTTATTTTTATTTTTTTCGAACTTTGACTGAGTCGTTAATTCTACTCACCACAAGCAACTGCCTTCGTCTTCTTGCAAGAAAGTTGCTGTATATTTATTTATTCAAACTGGCAAATTGTCAAATTGTCTTGGCACATACAGAGCTTCTTCAGCATACTTTCTCAATGTCAAGTCCAAGCTTCAGCTACCACAACACCCTTTGCATGTAAGCCAGATGAGGCTCCAGAATTGCCTGACTTTGCAGGTGGCTTGTGGGAAGCGAGCAGGAGCTGTTGCATGCTTGCTTGATGAAAGTGGGAGGTATGACTCTCCAGAATATGAATCTATGCTCAACACTTGAATGTCAAATTTGCACCCACGAGCGTTCCACGTGATATCTTGAGCAAATTTCAATTTGATAACCGGTAACCGACAAATGCCATTAACCATTTACTTTCTTTATTGTACTATTCATTGAAATTTGTCTATGCAGTGTATACACAGTGATGGGCCTATCCAGTGTGTGCTCAAACACTTGTATGCGTAGAGACCGGGTCACTCGTGGGTAGTTGCAGCAGTCCCACATCGACTCCAAACAAACGCTTCAAATTTTTTCACTTTATAAAAAGATCTTCACCCCAACTATTTTCTCAGGTCTAGTTGGATTTCTTGCTAAAGTCCCAGCTGGGCCACTGGTGAAGTTGCTTTAAGTTGTAATTTTTTTTATAAAAATGCTTAGTTCGTCATTTAAATCTGTAAATAGGGACTTCTTCAGAAATTGGGCTTCTGCTGAAACCCTAAGGAAGAATTCAAACTTCAATATGATTTGCACCGTAGATTCAAAGGCCATTTGCTAAGTTTGTGCAGTACGGTTTTTGAGAGGAACGAGATGGGAAAGAAGAAGATTTCTATAGAGAAAATTGAAAACAAGCAGTCTCACCTTGTGACTTTCTCAAGGAGAAGGAATGGGCTCTTCAAGAAAGCCAAAGATTTCTCAAATCTCTCCGGCTCATCCGTTGCAATTCTTGTAATCTCTCCAGCGGGCCGCCGTTATTGGCTCTCCTTCGGTTGACTCCACTGCCGATCAAATCGTGCCCATTGCAACTGTTGGCTCTTCCACCACCACTACTTCTGGCTCTTTCCGAGACACATTGAAGGCTTTGTCGGACATCAACATTGAAGCTTGTAATGATTTGGAAGAGTTGATGGCTTTGAAAAATAACTTGGAGCAAATCATCAGAGAGAGGACGAGGCTGATATAATAATTTCCACGGCAGTCTTTTATCTTGTTAATCTCCACTCAACTTGTTTATATATTTGGGGAGAGTCAGCTTTTTTGTTAGGTCAATTAGTATATATGTTGAGTGAAACACTTTGTGATGGAAGAACATGTGCTTTGTTGTAGACCAAGCTCTGAGATAATCTGTGCATTTTTTTGTACTAGCCTCTAGATCAGTGCTTGTACTTTAGTGAATTATACAGATATAGGTTGATCTTCTTTCTTCTTTTTTTAATGCAACAGAACATGATGTGCTTTGTTTGTAATTGTCTCTAACATAATGAAGAAAATTTTGCATATGTTTATCCTCTATTAATGCACCTTCTTTTCTTTTACATTTGTTCTGATATTAGTGACTAAATTATTATGGAAACACTACTCCCACTAAAATTGTAAGTTTACAAACTGTTTTGTTTCTGTGCTTCTTGTGAAAGCACTACTACTACTAAACATAGCACAAATACATTGCACAAAGAGTTCATGCCCTTTAAGTTTATGGAGTGGTAAAATGATCAATTCTAAATATGGATAGTTCAATAAATCAGCTCTTAGACAGTCATACAGGACTGGATGCAAATCCCCCTTCTCTGTTGAATTATGGTGGGTAATTGTTCTGCCACTCCTTGGTACTTCTACTGTCCTTAGATGGCAGGTTGGAAACTTCTTGCAGCTGCTAGTCCGTGCACAAATGTTATCTGAAAAATCTGCCTCAACATCCTCATATGCCTTGGGAAAATTTTCAGAACCTTGAACATAATTGACCATCGACAATCCCATCTGATACCTTAACATTCATCGCATGATTATATGGATTAGAAAATTACACTGAGATCTTCTTTCCCTTTTGTTCAACCTAGAAATACGTATATGAAAGCATGAGCAACAAAACCTCAGCCATAATACCCTAACCTATGCAACTTTTACATGCTGAAATGACGCAGCATTTGATTTTGCAATTTCAGCCTCAATCTCTGTATGCAGTAACTCTAATACAGAATATATCCTACAAAATTTGGGGTGGGATTTGTCCCCTGAAAGAAATACATGCCCAATGTTGTTAACCTCAATCCAACTGCACCCAGGTTGCTTCTTGACTCCTTTCTCTTTCATTCTTGTCCAAATCCTCTCCGCATCTTCTTTTCTTCCAATACTTAAATACATTTCTGCCAAAATCAAATATATACCAGAATTACCGGGCTCTATGTCCAAAACCTTCTCCCCTGCAATCTCACCCACCACAACATTCTTGTGGATTCCACAGGCTCCAAGTAATGCCCCCCAGACACTTGCAGGAATTTCAAATCCATCTGCTCTCATTTGATCTAAAAAACTCATTGCCTCATCTATAAGTCCAAATCTCCCCAACAAATCAACAACACATGTATAATGCTCAGTTGTAGGTTCAATGATATACTTGCATCTCATCATATGAAAGTAGTATCTGCCTTGGTCCACCAACCCCGCATGGCTACAAGCAGACAGAACACCAACAAAAGTTATGTGATTGGGTTGAACATCTGTTGATCTCATTTGTTCGAACATCTCCAAAGCTACTTCACCATTCCCATGGTGAGCGAATCCGCAGATTATAGAATTCCAAGAAATGACATCACGACTTTTCATGCAAGAGAATTCCAATAAAGCAAAATCCATATTCCCACATCTTGAGTACATGTAACCATAGCATTGGACACTGCAACGAAGTGATCAAATCCCGCTTTTACTGTGAGTGCATGAGTTTGCCTGCCAAGGTGTAAGGTTGGTAAGTCTGAACAGATTGTCAAAACACTAGTAAACGTATTTTTGTCTGGGGATGGGCCTGATTCTTTCATTCTAATGAAAAGCTTCAAACCTTCTTCACCAAGATCATTTTCACTTAATCCAAATATTGTGGCATTCCATGCAGCTGTATCTCGAGTTGGCATTGATTCAAAGAGTTCAATTGCACTGCCAACCTCTCCAATTCCCAAATACCCAACAATCATATTTGTCCATGATACAACATCTTTGTAAGGGTTTTTCTCAAGAAAAGCATGAGCTTCTCTAGTGAGCCCATTTCTTACTAATTTAAAAATAATCGAGTTCCAGGTTTTTGGACATTTCTCTGGCATCTCCATGAAAAGCTCCAAGGCATCATTAATTCTTTGAACCTTGACCAACGCATTCACCATTAGAGTCCAAGATTCCAAATCCCGCTCGGGCATTTTCTGGAACAACCCCTCAGCAATTGCAACATACCCGTTTTCTATATACCCAAGGATCATAGCATTCCAAGCCTGAACATCTCTCACAAGCATGCAATCAAAGAGTTCTCGGGCTTCAACAACACGTCCTGCACTAGAAAACCCCGAAATCATTATAGTCCAAGAGGCCAAATCTCGAATAGTCATTATAGTCCAAGAGGCCAAATCTCGAATAGTCATTCCCCATCAAACACTTGTACCGCTTCACCAATCATCCCATTACGAATATACCCGGAAACCATTGAATTCCAAGTGACAACATCTCTATAAATCATCCTGTCAAAGACATGCCTTGCACCATCCACATCCCCACATTCCCGGTAATCATGGTGTTATACGAGAAAACATCACGCTCAGTCATCCGACTACATAAATTAATCGCTTCTTGGAACTGCCCATTTAGAAAGTAGCCGCGAATCATGGAATTCCACGTGACGGTGTTTCTTCGAGGCATTTTGTCGAACAGCTTCTGGGCTTCTTCCACAAAGCCATCCCTCATGAAAGCTGAGATTTTGGAGTTGAGGGGCTTTAGATTGGTGTGTGGAGTTGCAGTTTGGTTTTGTATAAATGGTTTTGCGGTCGCCGTGCAGAGTGATCTGGTGAGTCGTAGAGAGAGGTTTCGAGTGAGCATGAGAATTGCACAAAAAAATGTGAGAAGAAAATGAAAATTCATGATCTCTATTGATAACAAAACTCTCTCTTAAAAAAATATACAAATGGTCTATACTCTTTAGAACTGTGATTAAACATACATGGTAGGGTCCAGAAAAGTGTGTCATGCGATATTCTGTGTATTGGAATGAGGAAGAATGTACTTTATTATAATCCAGTTTGCTATTTGTTTAGGTGATCAGTTTATCAGACAAATTTCGTCCATGTGGCTTGACCTTTGTAGATGAAGCTCAGGTCGCTGGTTCAGTATATGTTTTTTCTCAGAAAAAGTCTCAGTTTAAATGTCTGATTTCAGTTTGAGTTATCAGAGCTTGTAATGTTGATTTACTCCTTTGACCAATCCTTACTCCGGAGCAATGATGCCATTCTTTTAAATACTACCTCACTATAGAGGCATTACTTCCTGTTGGTCTCTTTTCCTGTTAAGTATTCTTTTCGCCTAACGTCGTGTTGGGCCTGCTGGAAGAACACAGGAATCGTTGGACCTACACCAATGCCCTGATTGTATCTTCTTGGCTCGCGCAGATGTCACTTCAATATTCAACGAGATTGAAAGTTGAATCAGGTTGATAAGAGGTCCGTTTAGCCCTACCTTGGGCCTAACCTTCGAGCCTCCTCTCTATTCGTGGTGTTCTGCCTGCTAGGCATGCCACTGTTGGAGATATGACCAGTCCAACAGACCTGGTATGAGCAAGTGTGGTAAGTGTGTCGTGGAGTTTGCGCCTTCTTCCTTAACCTCTGATCAAGCCATCGTGCACCAGGTGGGGTCCTGGCCTGGGTTGGTTCTTTTCTATGCCCCCGTTAAGAGGACTTCACAATTCTTTCTCTCGTGTATGTCGGCTATGGTTGGTGCGAGCAACACCTATCCAAGCAAGGGGAAGGGACAAGGTTCTTGGTCAGACAATACCCTGCATGGGCTTGTGGACCTAAATCCGAATTCAAATATGTGTATATATATATATATATATATATATATATATATTGTTTTAAACACAACTTCGGGCCCAACTTGTGTGACTTTCGGGCTCGATTGGTCTGTATCCCTCAAGCCTAAGTGGCCCGATTCGGGCTAAACAACCCTTCGTGATACTTGCAATTTAAATGAAATGAAAATGAAGCAGTTTTAAATATGGCAGATACAGAAATAGAAGCGAGCATGAGCGCAACATGATTCTTTGAATATGAGCTCCATCGTTTTCATTTACTTAGTTCTTAAGTTAACAAGAAAGATGACAGAAATCCATGCTCATTAATCCCAAACTAAGAAATACATTATCACTGCGATCTAAGGTTTATAGCCTGCTATATTATACAAATTCAAATTGAACATTCTCAGAAGTTAATCGTACCATGGAAATGGAAGGAGAAATAAAAAGACAAACGCAGAGATCGTCTGGGTGTCTGAAGTTTGGGCGAAGTAACTGGAATGCTTTGAGTGCTTTTTTGAGTGTTTTACAAGACGTCGCGTCTGGTTTTGGAGAGAGAGTCCCCTTCTTATGTGCTGGAAGCCTTCTATTTATAGAGGCGGAAGAGTTCTCAGAGTGATGATGACACTTGGTGAGGATATTTACCTCCCATCCAAAGTCAGCTCCTGATTGACGTCCTGAACTGGTCCATAGAGGAAAGATCGATCTTCTTGCCAAACCCACCAGACTTTCGAATTGGTTTCCCGGTCTGAAGTAGTTTCGTACTTGGCGATTTGATGTGCAAGTTGGCTTCTGGCTTGGTGGCTTCCTTAGGCGGCTGGCTTATCACTGGAAGAGGGAAAAGTCAAATCGTCATTTAATGTTGATGTTCCTTCTCTAATCTCGCGTGGGTTTGGAACAGTTTCCGACTTTTCACTTGTCAGTGGTCCAATCATTTTGGGCCTTCTGCCCTTTGGGCCTTGCTCGTCTTGCTTAAGTGCTTATTTTAAATAGGAAGAGTCTTTCTGAGATATAACCCATAGACATTTATTGGGCTTGGGCCTTTCCCCTGTCTCTTTTTTGGGGATGTAACCAGTTTTGGTTTATTGACCAAAATTGGGTACAAACATTGCCCCCGGTTTTAATGGGCTTGGGTCAAGTCTATTAAAGCTGACCCCAGCTTCCTACGATGTCCAATCGTACGAAAGGAGAATTTTTGAAAGTAACGCGCCAAGCTTGTGACAGGAACTTCTTATCACGTCTGGCAATTAATTCGGCCTGTCAAAAGAAAACCTCTCAACTTCTTACTTTCGAAACTGCTTGCCCAACACACATACCTTCTTCCAACTTGTGTTCGCGCTTCCTGTCCTTTCCCCTTCCTTCGAAAGAAAACCTAGACCAAAGAAAGAGATTTTCGCCATGGCTCCCAAGAAATCAAAGGTTGTGAAAGCCCCCACCGAGTCCCTCAGTGGTTCTCCAGCAAGCGGCAACGGAGCATGCTGATGAGTTCCTCTCAACCCTGGCTCAGGAACGGGCGGATGTTTTGTCGCGGTCTATTCTCCCTTTCCAATAACCCTGAGAGGTCCTTTTCAGACGCCATTTTGGGTCCTCACTATCCTCAAGCTAAACCCGAAGCTCTCCTTTCACTGGATCCTTTGTTGGTTCGCGCCCCGTTTTCGTATGGTTTGGAGGACATCGATTGGAGTTCCTGGGAGGCCAACCTGGGACGATCGGGTTCCAACCCTGACGTCCCTGTGTCTGAAGTCTACTTCTCTTGGTCCGACTGGGTAGATGAGATAGAGCGTTTATTTTCCGACGTCTGGAAGCGGAATGGGATTTTTCACGCCATCCTGCTGTCTAAGCATCGGATTGATCTAAATCCCTCACTATTGGGAGCCGCTCTCTGCTCCTGGGACATCACTTCGAACACATTCGCTTTCGGGCCAGGTCCAATGACCCCCACTATCTTGGATATGGCAGCCCTTTTGGCTTCAAGCCCTGGGGCGGCAGGGTTAAAGTTCCAATGAAGGCGAGCAAAGCTGAGATCCTCCGTCTGAAAACCTATTCTGGTTTTATGATGACATTCCAGGGAGGGCTGGCTCGTGAACAGGAACACATGATGTTCCTACTGTTTTGGCTTAATCGATTCGTCTTCCCAAATGTGGATGGTAGCGTTAGTCCTGAGTATATGCATCTGGCCGAAGCTCTTCACAACGAATTGGGTCTGGCTCCTGGCCCTTTTATGTTGGCTTCGCTTTACCATTGTCTTTACCAGATAACGGTCAATCCTTTTGACCTTGCTCTGTGTGGACCCCTCTCGATGGTCGAACTATGGCTGGAGTGGTACTTTCCCGAGTTTGGGACCGAGGACCTGGTGTATCTTGAGGACGACGTCCCTGCCGTTGCTCTGGCCCTTGCTCCGAAGAGATCTGTCAGCACTGAGGAGTGCTTCGTCTTTCTCCGGGAGTGTAGAAAGCGTCCAGCGAAATCTGGTTTCGCTCCCTTGGCTGCGACCTTCCTTGGTTTACAGAATGGAGGTCTGCATCAGGCTCCGAGCCGAGTGGCGGGAACTGACCAATTTTCGGTCTCAACTTCACGCTGACATGAGCCTCTCTTGCCTGGTTAGCAGGGACCTTTCCTTCGGAGGGGTCATGAATGACAAGAGGTGCAACTATGGGGTTGAAGCTTACAACCCTCAATTTGTCAGCCGGCAATTTGGGCTTGTCCAACCTATACCTGAATTGAGGTACAGCTCTACGAACAAAGGCAGCTCCTGGCGCAATTTGGCCCTGAAGCCTGAAACGATGAGATTAATAAGATCTTGGAGGGGCCGAGTCGTAAGGTTTAGAGTGCCTCCATATACCCCTTCATCCCTTTGCACTTCGAGTTTCCACGAGTTCTGGGAAGGAAGGCTGTTTTCCTGGCTCCCTGAACCTGCTAAGCTCTTCCACACTTCCGCTTTCCAAGGCTGTCCTTTTGCCAGAGAGATGACGAGTGAAGAAGAACAGTCTATGAGGAAGAGGCTGCTGCATCTCAAGGATATAGTAGTGATAGGTAAACGTCCAATACTCTCGCGCTTTCTTTTATTCTTGATTTGTTAATTTCTAACAATCTGGATTGTTTTTGGTGATTGACAGAGACGGCTCAAGGCGAACCCTTATTCCAGAAACCACTGGTAAGACTTTGATTGATTTTATTTTTCTGATCTCTCTTCCTTTATATGGGTCATTTTCCTTATTGCGGCTCGGGCTGATGTTGCTTTTTCTGTTAATGTTATCTCAGAAGAGAGAGAGAAATGACTTCCTGTCTCCCCTTCTTCCTCTCACCCTCTGGCCCTGGGCCATCAAGTGTAGACAAGGGAAAGGCCCCTCTGGTAGAGGAAGCAGAGGAGGCAGGAGAAGAAGAAGAAGAGGAAGAAGAAGCGGGGAGACTTGCTTCTTCAGAAAAACGAAGGGCCTCATCTTCGCGAGGGCTTTGAGAACATCAATCCTGACGGAGGTTTGAGTTTTCCCTTCTCCATTTTTTTTGTTCTTGCCCTTGGTAAGCGATCTTTAAATAAGATTATTTATCTCTATCCCAGGAGCTGGTGAGAAGAGGGCGAGAATGGATTCCTCTTCCAGCGAGAGTGATGAGCCAGACTTAGACCCCCTACCAGTCCCTTAGGTTCGGCTTTCAACCTTGCTTGTAATCCTTTTGATTCTCTTCCACATCTGCCTGAAATCGTTGGCTGCGATTGCAGCGCCCAGGCAAGGAGAAAGTTTCTGGCCCTGTTTCCTTTGATGGGCGCCCTCAAAGAATTTGCCTGAAGGTGAAGACCATCAAGCTTGAAGAAGGCGTTGACCTCCCTCCATATGAGCCTTTACCAGTGCCAGATTCATCCATGACCCACATGGATCGCCCTATTTTTTCGAACTTTAGAGCATCTGGGCCTTCGGGCCCCAGTCCAGGCGTGCTACCGATCTTACAAGTGCGGAGGGGAGGAAAGTCCTGATGACCTTGAGCAAGCCGAATGTGGTGCTTGTCAATGCGGTGGAAGGGCTTAAGGTTTTGTGGAATACGATTCAGGGCTCCGACTTTCGATCCTATGGAGGATCATGATACCCTCTCAAAGATTCATCCCCTTCTCTATCAGATCGCTGAAGTGAAGCCACACATTGCTCCGCGTGCAACCACTTGGAACGATGGCTAAGCAAGACACTTGAAGCACATCTGGACGAATCAAGAGCGTCCTTCCTTCTGTGGTAAATCCTGAGGAAATCCTGGAGGATCATTGTGATCGCCGAGCAGGGTTTGCAGAAGCCGTTGAAGCGGTAGAGGAGGTCCTGGACAGGCTTGAGGAGTTGGAGCAAGAGGAGGCTGCTTGAAGGGCGAGATCTCCTGATCTCAAGTCGAAGGCTCGAGCTGGAGGCCAAGATGGCGACATTCGGCCCGACTGCGGCCAGGAGACCTGCTGTTCAAGATTTGACTTCTCGCACCTTTCGGGCTAGGTTGGCCAGCAAGAAATTAACCTCTACACGGCGGGCCCTTGATTTAGATATGGACAATCTGTCGGACTTGATTTCCACCATTCTAGAATTCATCGCTTAAATTCCAGTTTTTTTTATTTTTTATTTTGGTCTGTAGACATTATGATGATTTGGATCATGGCATGATATTCTCTCTTCTTTAATTTGTCTTCGGCAATTATTTTCATTCAACCATTAATTGGCTCAATAACTCCAATTTTAGACAAAACGAATTTCAGGAGAGTGGCTATTTAATCCCAATGAGTCTAAACTTGGTACCCATATTCGTTTTTAAGGAATAAAAGTAACCAAGTCTGAGAAACCCTTCCAAAGTTGTTTTTTGGGCATATCCTCATAAAGTGGGCTTTTTGTCTGTTACGCATCGTGTCCCCAAGCGCTGCTTTGTTGAGAGTCGTGCCTCGAACCCATCACGCCCTTTTCGAGCACGTGTCATGCCTGATGGAAACTTGAGGCCGGCTGAAATCGAAAGGTCGTGTCGGGTTTTAAATGCCTAACACAAACCTGCTCCCTCCTTCCGCCTTTCCATTTTCTGTCTTTTTGACGTCGCGTCAAAGAGTCCGTATTTTCTTAGAGTAAAAATTTTCAACTTCCTTCCTCCTTTCGAACTTTTGAATTCCTATTCGTTCCAAAGCTTTCTGAAAAATGGCGCCTAAGAAATCTTCGACCTCTGCCCCCGACACCTCTTCTTCCAGTGCAGCTTCTGCCGGACCGCCGTTTATTCTGGGTCGGAGTAAACACTTTTGCCGCCGTTTTCGACGGTTGGGGTGGAGGTTTGCTGCTGGCCGTGCCCAGTTTTTTTATGCAAAGATGCCATCAGTTTCGTCAATAGCCACTGCATATTGGGCCCCCGGTACTTTGACCAGAAATCTGATCAACTTTGGAACTATGAGGTGCATCTCGTTCGCGCTCCGTTGCCGGTCTATCGCAAAGGGGGTGTCGACTGGTCAAATTGGAACAAAATGCTTCCCCGGTTCTTCCCAAAAATCGATGTATCGAGTGTTGAACTCCGCTGGGCAGACTGGGTGAAGAGAATGGAGCCTCAATACGGGATCGCTGGCTTGATAATGGAATTTATCAGGCCATCACTTGCTCTGTCATTCAACGCAGGCCGCTTCTCCTCTTCTAGGTTCGGCCCTGGTCTTTTGGAACAGTGCGTCCAACACCTTCGACTTCGGGTCGGGCCTATGTCGATCTCCATCCTCGATCTTGCGGTGATCTTTGGATTTCGACCGTATGGGCGGAGTGCTGACTGGCTGGGGATTTTGAAGATGGTCTCTCTAGGAGAAGGAGAGAAAGAAGAACCTCGAGGTTCTTATTAGTTTGATAGGTTCCAATCGGGTCTACGAGGCTTTTATGGGGGCCTTCATGGATCAGGAGGTTGATTACCCAGATGGGGAGCATGTGATGTTCCTGTCTATCCTGGTTGAACATGTTCATCTTTCCCAGTGCCTCCAATTGCATCACCATGGAATGGCTCCATTTGGCCGAGGGCTTGTCTTCTTAAGGGATATAGCTCCTGGTCCCTTGATTCTGGCCTCAATTTCAGAGCCCTGAGGAGGCGACCGTGGAGCCCATCAATTTCAACGTGAAGGGACCCTTATGGATGGTTCAGGTCTGGCTTCAGTGGACTTTCCCTAAGTTGCGGGCCCGAAAGCTGCGAGTTGCCTCTAACGCTGTGCCTTTGAGGGAATTACTGTTGAGCACTGCCTCTGGTAAGACTCCTGAAGAGTGTTTTACCTTCTTTTATGCCGAAGACTAGGCATGCCTTTCAGTGGCTGGTAAATCTGAAAAGGGTTCGCCCCTGGTTCGAGAATCGATCAATCCTGTCAAGGTCCTCGAAGTGGCAGAGCCCCATTGGCTTATGATAATGTGGACATTTTTTCCTGTCTACGGAAACGCGTGACTTGCCCTGTGGTGGGAGGATGGACTCCAGGAACTACCAGGACGGTGTGGAGGCCTGCAGTCCTCAATTTTTCAGCGGACAGTTTGGATGCCCCCAGGTGATCTCTGAATTAGACTATTCACTAATCAATAAGGGTTCGTCCTATAGGTTCCCCAAGTTAAGTAAGGATGATCTTTTGGTGTCCGGGCCAAGTTTAGAGAATCAGCCCGAATCCCTGAGCGAGGCCTTATGAACCTGACTCCTCTGCACTCAATCCTTTCAGTTCTGGTGGGATCATTGTTTAAGCAGATATGGACCCCTGCACGAGGCCTATCCGAGAGCTTTCAAGAACTGTCCCTTTCGTGGGGATCTCAAGATTGAAGACGGACGGATCTTGCTTGAACAAATTGCGGAAGACAACCAGCTATCCTTAACTGGTAAGAATCTTGCTTCTGTTCTTTTCTTTTCTTAGTTTAGGCATAATCATTTTTGTCTTCCAATGCAGTTGCGGTCAACTATCAGTCTTTTGCACGTCTGGCCAATTGACCACCTTGAGGCGGGAATTGCTGGTGGACTGGAAGATCCCTGCGTTGTTCAGCGGAGCCAGAAGAAAGAACTCCCCTTTCTTCTTCGCAGGCCGGTGGTAATCTTCCATCTTCTTCTCCCAAAATAAAAAAATAAACTGTTGGGTGGACCAATTTTTCGTACTTCTAAATTCTGGTCCGATTGTTGGTTTAGCAGGCGTTCGTGTGGGTGGCAAGAAGAGGCCTCAGCCCGAGGGGAGCTGGGAGTGGTGTGAAGGAAAAAGCTCAGTCCAAAGTGGCTTCAGCAAACGGGCCAGAGTTTCTTCAGTTGAGGCTCCTGGATTGCTCCGTGGGCCTCTAAATTTTCTTGTTTTGCCTCTGCTGCTTTTTAGATTACTTACTCTTCTGATTCTTTTGCAGGTTCCCGTTTTTCCTCTCCTTCAATAGTTCCGCCGGGTGGTGGGTCCGAGGGAAGAGTTGCTGAAGCCAGCTCTCCTAAGGTTCAGTGATGACCGTTTTTTTTTTTGACAGAAATCCATAAAGACAATAGAATCAATACTGATACATGATTTTAGGTTGCTTGGCCGGACCCGCAAGTGGAGAAAGCCCAAAGTGGAGGCGCAAGTGAGGTGGAGAATCGGACCGAGGTACGGTTTGGAATAAACGCCTCTGTGTAATGATTCTTGGGAAGTATCTTCTGACATGTGGATTTGTTGCAGGCAACTTCAACTTCTTCCATTCCAATTGAGACTTCCTGGTTCTAAGAAAGAGGTGCCCGAAGAAGCCACTCCCAAGGCAAAGAGCCCTATCGCAGAGACCTTGGCCGAGAAGAATGACCAAGGAGGGGATGCCTCACATGATGATGCCCCCCGAGCCCAGGAAGATGCACCCAAGATTTCGGCCGCTACACCCGCCGCTGATTCCCCTTCTGGTTCTGGGATTGCGAAATACCTGCGAACCAGGGACTGGAGCTCTGATAGCACCTTTATTTCTAATGCAAGAGCGAAGATTCTGCTAGGAAAATGGCTGGCGTTGCCTCTGGCAGACAAGGTGGCGGATGAGCAAGGTGTCAAGGTTTCCAATGCTTTAAACTCCATTTGTCGTGCCTGCCCTGATTTCGCAACTTTCTGTGAGACTGCCAAGACGGATCTGGAAGCCCTCGTTGGTAGATTCAAACGTGATGATCCGTTGACGCCAACACCCAATGTCCTTCCTGGCTTGGAGGCAGAATTGGTTCAGGCGAAGAAAGTGATGGAGGCGCAAGACCAGGAGCTGAATGAACAAGACGCACTGTTGAAGCAAGTGTGTTGGCGTTTGAAAACCGCAGGAGGCTCGACTGGCAAGAGTGCAAGCGCAGAAGAGAGACCTTCAGGATGCCGCGGATCAAATGCTCACCATTCTATCCTTGGCTAAAGAAGATCTGGACAAGGCGGACATGGATGTTGGGCTGGAAATATGGAACGAAAGTTGAAGAAAATCCGAATTGATCGGCTAATGTGGACGTGCTGCATTTTTCCGACAAGATTAAGACCTTGTTAGACCTGCGTGTAAACCTTGTTTAAACTTGTTTCGGACATCTTTGTTAATTTTCTACTTGTTTATTTGCCCTTTGAATGCTTCTGATGATGGATGAATAATTAAGTACGAGACTGCAAGCGGGCTAAAATTTCAAATAACTTTTGTCCATACATGTTCACCCTTGATATGGGTAATTAGTTACAACCCAATGGCAAACAAGATTTTGTATCAAGCATCACTCCCCTAGTCATTACTAAGATCGGTGCCTGTCATTTCCCATAAAGAGGGAATAAACTTCTTTAACCATTGCCCGTTTATAGGGTGTTGGTGGAGGGCTCCATCCCTGTCCCCGCAATAGGTAAGCTCCTTTTCCCAGGATTCATTTTACTCACGAATGGACCTTCCCAAGTTGGGCTCCATTTCCCAAATCCTGACACGTGGGCTCCTAGGGGTAGAATAGCTTCGCCAGAGAGCTCTCCTTCCTCAAACGTCTTTCCTCGGACCCTTTTATTGTAGGCACGGGCTACAGCCTGTTTACCAACCATGAGGTGATTCAGGGCTTTAGCCCGAATCGGACTTAGTTCTTCCAATTCCTTCATCATGGATTCGATGTATTCTGCGTCATCCATGTCAGGTTGTTTTTCTAGGTGTAGAGATTGCACGTTGATTTCAGACTGGCAGGACCGCATCGTGACCGTATGTTAATGCGAAAGGGGTAGTACCGATGGATGTCTTCTTTGAGGTCCAATCTGCCCAAAGTGCCTTGGACAACCTTTCGTGCCAGTCCCTAGGATTATTTTCGGCCATCTTTTTGATGATGTTGATCAAGACTTTGTTGGTAGATTCTGCCTTACCCGTTGCCCGTGGGAAATAGGGACTGGACTTACGAACTTAATGCCGTAAGCGTCTGAAAAGTCTTGGATTTCCTTGGAAATAAAAGACGTGCCTCTGCAAGTCGTGATTGTTTTGGAATTCCAAACCCTGGAGATGATGTGCTGTTTAATGAAGGTGATTACTACCGAAGAAGAGATGGATTTAACTGCGCTCGCTCTACCCACTTTGTGAAGTAATCGGTGGCCACGATGATGAATGTGTGCTCATTACTTGAACTTGGGCACAATTTTGCCTATAAAGTCCATAGCCCATCCTCTGAAAGGTCGAGGTTTGACGATCGGATTTAGAGGGGCAGCTGGCAGGTGCTGTATTTGACCATTTCTTTGACAGTCTTCGCAACCTTTGGCGTAGTTAAAGCAGCCCTTTTCCATTGTCGGCCAGAAATAGCCGTATCGTTTAATCAACCATCGCATCTTTTTTCCAGATTGGTGAGCACCACAGGATCCTTCGTGAATCTCTCCCATGACTCTCATGGATTCTTTCTGGTCCCAGACATCTCAAGAGGACTCCTTCCTTAGTTCGTCGGAGTAAATCCCCATTCATAACTAGGAATTTGGTGGCATGATATTTGATTTTCCTGCTCACCCTTGGGGATGGGTTGGTTAGGTAATCAATTCAGAGGTTTTCTCCAATCTCCGGCTTGTACTTCATTTGAATTTATTTCGAGATCCATTCCTCCTACCTGAGGATCGAAGGTAGTGACCTCTTCTGAACTTTAATGACCCTTTCGGATTGATGTTCTTGTATCTGGATGCCAGACGCTATTTGTGCCATCTCATTGGCCGCCAGTTGTCGTTTCTTGGGACGTGTTGGACCGATATTTCTTTGAACATGGAGCTCAGATTGCGGGCTGCGACGTAGTAGGCTGCCATAGTTGGATCTCTGCATTTATATTCATCCGTTAGCTGCCTGGTTATTAACTCAGAATCTCCAAAGACCTCCAGGTGGGTGACCCCAAGCTCTAGTACCATTTCCAGGCCGATGATCAGAGCTTCATTTCGGCCCTATTGTTGGTCCTGTCAAAATCAAGCTGAAATGAATATGCATACTTAGCTCCGAATGGATCTTCAATGACAATGCCTGCACCAGCCGTCGATTCTGACCTAGAACCGTCGAAAAATAACTTCCATGGTTTGACCTGGACAGTCTTTAGGGGATCAAAATCTGTCCTTGCCGACCAGGGAGCTTTCCGAAGACATTCTTGATTTTCGTTTTTAGAGCCCTCTAGAATCGAGTGGTAAACCTAAGTTGGCTATCTCCATAGTGCTTAAATCCTCAATTTCGACGCAAGGATGAGCAGCTAAGAAGTCCGCAATAGCCTGGCCTTTGACAGGCCTTCTGAGGAACATATCTGAAACTGAACTTTAGAGAGAGCTAGAATCCCACTTTCCTAACCGCCCCTTAGCACAGGTCTATTAAGCATGTACTTAATTAGATCATTTTTGGCTATTATATGAACAGTAAATGGAAGCATGTAGTGACGTAACCTCCTACCGCTAAAATACAATGCAAGGCATAGTTTTTCAATGGAGAGTAACGAGTCTCAACCTCCTGTAATATTCTACTTAGATAAAATACAGCCTGCTCTTTGCCCTCTACGTTATCTTGGGCTAATAAGCTACCGATGGAATTCTCTGAAGCGAAAATATACAATTTTAGAGGAACGCCCTTCCTTGGAGGCGTGAGGACTGGTGGATTACTCAGGTATTGTTTTATTTGATCAAAAGCTTTCTTCCTAATCGGCCCCCATAGGAATGGATCCTTGTCCTTTATTCTCAGAAAGGAGAGAAGGGTTGGACTTTTCCAGCCGAATTGGCGATGAAACGCCTAGAAAATTAATCTTTCCGAGGCAGGCTCTGCAATTCTTTCTTGCTGCGAGGAACATGGGCATCAATGATTGCTTTGGCCTTATTCTTGTCCACTTCGATGCCTCTCTGGTGAACCAGAAAGCCCAAAGTTTCCCGCATGGACGCCGAAGCGCATTTCTTTGGATTCATTTTCAGTTGATGCTTCCTCATTCTAGATAAAGGCCTTCTTGAGGTCCTCCACGTGATCTTCTAGTTCCCTTGATTTGATGACCACGTCGTCTATATATACTTCCAGGGTGTGTCCGATCATATCATGGAAAATAGCGTTCATTGCCCTTTGATACGTGGCCCCAGCATTTTTCAGTCCGAAAGGCATGACTACATATTCATATGCTCCCACGTGTCCTGGGCATCTGAATGCTGTCTTATGAATGTCTTCTTCAGCCACCATGATCTGGTTATACCCTGCGTTGCCGTCCATAAATGAGCAGAATCTTATTGCGAGCTGCTCCGATCGATCAGCATATCAGCCATTGGCATGGGGTATTCGTCCTTCGGGGTAGCTTCGTTCAGGTTTCTGTGGAGTCGACACATACTCTAAACGGCCTTGGTGACCTTTTTCAGGACGGGCACGATGTTTGCCAACCATTCGACATATTGGGCTGGCCTAATAAATCCTGCCCTTAATAATCTCTTCGATTTCTTCCTTCACCTTCAACTGAGTTTCGATTGACATCCTCCGCTTTAACCTTTACCGGTTTATAGCCTTCTTTTATGGGCAGACGTGTTCTACCAGACTTCTGTCCAATCCTGGCATTTCATGGTAGTGCTAGGCGAAACAATCTCCTTGAATTCTTGGAGGAGAGAAATCGAGTTCTTTCTTAATGCTAGGATCCAAGATGCCACTCGATGAAGGTTGGCCTTGGATCCTCCCTCATTTCCCAAATTAATTTCTTCAAGAGGATCTTGAATTTCTGGAGGAGTTGTGCTAGCTTAGTGGGCCCCAATTGAATTTCTTCATTTAGCCCTCCTCGTTCGGCCCAGCGATCTTCCAGAAACAAATTGAGCCATGTAGTTGGCTGGATCTATTCCCAATTCTTCTTGTATTACCTTCTTTGTTTGTAGCCGCTCTCCTGGAGATGTCTCTGCCGAGGCGGCCCTTGTTCCTATAGGTCTTGTTTATCCATGGGATTTGGCGAAGGATATGTGGGGCCTTTCCCATTCTTCCGCGAGAAGATGAGGCACTCCTGGATGAATTTCTGGGCCATCACTACTGGAGAGTGGCCGTTCTTGATTAGTTCCTGGAATGGTGAGAGGAGCTATGTCCTCGTTATAAAACCGTGCATCAATACTATTGGCAGATGGAGGAACTGCGTGGCATCTCCTTATCATTTCATAATCCTCTAACTCTTCGTCCCACATTAATAACTCCTGTTGGAGGGAAGATGGTATAGACATGCTCTGATGTATCCAGTCCCTTCCCATCAGAGCGTGGTAAGAAGATGTGCTATCCACCACCAAGTAAGACACCATTAGATTTTTAGATCCGACTTTCAAAATTCGTTACCAGAATTCCATGAGTGGCAGTAATGGTTCCTGCGAAATTTGACACGGTCAGTCGGTGGGAATGAGATCCGCCTTGTCTTCCCCAACTTCTCTAACCTTTTGAAGGGTAAGATATTAACGGCAGCTCCTCCGTCGATTAGCACCTTCTTGAATGGTACGCCATTGATCCTAGGCTGAGATGAACAAAGGTCTCAAATGCTTTGTCATTGCTCGAGGTAGGTCTCGTGAAGAATCTCCGAGGAGAATTCCTTCCTTGAAATTTTCCATCTTTCCAGCCGTGTTTGATTCGTTTACCTTTAGGATCCAGGTCTTTTATCATGATCTTCGATTATATGTATCAATGCGGTTGGGTGGTCTCCAACCAGGCTTGCGCCCTCCATGTATCCTGGCTGATCCTCTTGTGACCTATAGAAGCTGGGAGGATGTATACCATGTTTATGGGCATCGACTCAATTTCCATCGGTTGATTTCCCTGACATCCTTTCTTTGCGGCGATTGTTGAGGATGTTGGGTTCGCAGCCTGTCCTGTCTATGACCGTGGTCCTTGGGTCCCTTCCAGGGTTTCGAATGTCAAGGCCGGGGTGTGATTAGGCTGCTCACCCTCTTCTCTCTCTTCGATCTTTAAACCCAAGGCGGCTTTAAATTCCTCGTGATCGAGTTCATAGTTCAACCAATCATCATCCTCTTCTTCGGACATGTTCTCATCTTCTTCTTCTTCCAAGGATAATTTGGCCCGAATCATCTTTTGCGGCATTATCACCTTCAAACCGGGCCTTGATGATCCGGCCTCATCTTTTTTGCATTTTGATTGTGCGAAACACCCTTACTTTCGGCCTTTGCGGGCGTTTGAGGATAGTTTTGCCTATTGAAAGCCTTGGCATTTTGGAATAATGTGGTGAGTGATAAGCTGAAGCCTGGTGTTGTGATTTTGGACCTCTTGATTCTCGTTCGTCCTGGATCCTTGGAAAAAATGGCGATGCTTTCCGTTGAAGAACTCAAGGTTGGTTCGTCGTTTCTGCTTTGTACTTCATTATCCCTGTCTTCGGCGTGGGTAATAGAATCAAGGTTGACCGCCTGGCTCTCCAAATGTCTTCTGGCCTTCCCCGTATTGCCTTCTGACTCTACGGGCCTGGGTATTGGTTAATTCCCTTTCCGTGCTTGCCTCCCCTCCCCACTAGGTACCATCTACCGTTTTCGGACTGCGGGTTTTTTCAGGTTTGATTGGCTTCACATTGGTCGAGTTGGATGTGGTAGATGGTCTGCTATATCCTTCGTTCCGTATGCGCATTTTCCCAGGTTGTGCAGATGATTTTTCGGATTCCAGGCCGACCAATCTTGTGCGCCATTCGTCCCTCTCTTCTAGTCGCATGCGCCCGGCATTCTTTGGTATTAATGGTTCTTGTATAGCCTTTCCGTTCACATTTCGAAATTTTTCACATGCATCCTTTGGGCCCTGACGCGGGCTAAAAGGACCATAGTTCCGGGCTTCGCTCCGGGTTCTGAAGTAATCGTTCATCTATATTTCCTCCTCAGGAGGTATCTCGAGTTCGCATTCACACTTGCATCGGCTGCACATCACGATACCGGCCGTGATGGTTGCTTTTGGCCTTTCCACCAAGGAGGAGCTAGTCTTTCTTGCTTCCTCAATATCCACTACGACCCTCTTCTTATTCCGCCTTTCGGGGCCAGGTGACCCCGACCATGTGAGTGGGAAATGGCTCGTTGTCGACTCTCATGGAGGTTGGTTTATCCAGGAGAATCTTGCCTTCATTAATGAGATCCTGGATAGCATCCCTGAACTGAACACAATTATTAATAGCATGAGAAAAGGAATTATGCCACTTCAGAACAATTTGCCTTTTACTTCTTCTTGCTTTGGAAATACGTGTTTCTCGTCCAGTTCGACCATCTTTCCCCTGAGTAATTCATCCAAGATATTTTCCGCTTTTGAGAGGTCGAAGGAATATGATTTATGTTTTTGCTTGTAGGGCACGAAAACCCCGCGGTCGGTGGAGGATTACTCCGTTGTTCTTTTCCTGGTCTTATTACTCCTTGCAGGTGATTGGATTCTTTATTTGAACAATCTCTCGAGCGATATTCGGGTTCAATGCTTTCTTCATGGCTTCAGCAAATTCGTTGATGACTTCCAAGTGGTGGACTGGGTTTTTGAAGTAAACAGGCTTGGAACTGTTTCTTCTTTGCGCTCTTCCTGGAGCAGACAGGTTCGTATTTTCCAGCTCGTTGAGCCACATCTTGCAAGTCTCCGAACTCCGTAGTCGAATTTCTTCCGAAGGGATAACCTGAGAGCGTCCTGGGCCATTTTTATGAAGTGCTTCTCGTCCATGGGGATTTTGTATTTCATTTTGAGCTTCTAAAACGGGCGATGAAATCTTGCACCGTTTCGTGCTCTCCCTGCTTCATATCCGTCAGGTCATTGATAGTGACTTCGGGTTCGGGCCGATGATATTGTTCCATAAAGGCGCCTTCCATTTCTGCCCATTCGGAATAGAATTCGGGCTGAAGTTCGAATACCATGTGAATGCTTGGCCCGAAAGCGAGCTTCCCAACAATCGTAGCTTCATAAGAGGTTGGGTTTCAATGGCAACGCATTGGGCCGAAATGCGCCCAATATGCTCCAAAGCTGATGCGTACAAGTCTTCTCCGTTAAGAAACTGAAGTTTGGTACCTTGAATCCTCTTGGGAAGGGCAGATCATTGATATATGCAGGATATGGCTTCTGGTATGTAGGTCGAGCTGCCCTCTCATGCGGGCCGGGCCATTGTGGCGAGCTGCCTTAGCCCTTCTATCTCATTTCGTATATCCTCATCCGGCGGAGTGCCGAGGCCGGTTGAGGCGCGTGAGGGTTCTGGCCCGCCTCGTTGTCGTAGTCAGAATCTTGAGACTGCTCGGCCGTCTCTTCCATGATCTCGTCTAGCTCGTGCCGTTACCCCCATTATTACTGCTGCCGTGGGCACATGGACGTTGAACCCTTCAGGTTCTCTCCATTTCTAGGCATACATATTCTTTCGGACGGTCCTGGCAGCAAGCGCTTCCGCCGGTTCTTGGTGCTTGATATTTGGAAGAAGTACCAGGTGTGACCGGCCGACCTCCTGGTTCCTAGATGGACCGCTGCTTGCGTGGCGCTCGGACCGACGAGTGCCGTATCTGAGGCGCCTGTATCAAGGCTTGGAAAGGAGTTCTATAAGAGCTTCCTATCAGCATTTTGGGAGACGTTGAGGCAGCATGGCCGCTTGTCCTAGCCCCGGGGAATACCTAGGAGCTCTTGAGGGGGTGTTTTCATTTTCGAGGAGCCCTTTTCCTTTCATGGGGACGTCATCTTCCTGTGCCATTCGTATGATTCGTTCGAAGATTTGACTCAGGTGAGCCCAGTCTCCGTTTCCTTGCAGAGTTGTGTTCTCATGTCCCTTTCGACGGCCTGGACGATGTTCTGCGACATGAGATTCATGGAATTGGTCATGGAAGTGGTCATCGTTGAAAACCTTCTATCATGGCCTTTTCCAGTCTTTGAAGGGATATTCCTGGAGGATTCCATTGACTCTCTTCCACGATCCCTTTGTTTCTTCGTTCAGTGGCTAGTGTGGACTCCGCCATATAGACTTTCCTTCTAGTCCTTCTCACCATACACGAGTGAAAGTCCCACTGGGCGTGCTAAAATATGTTGGTCCTTTTCCGTGTTAGTGTTCTTTTCGCCTAACGTCGTGTTGGGCCTCTCGGAAGAACACAGGAATCGTTGGACCTACACCAATGCCCCGATTTATCTTCTTGGCTCGCGCAGATGTCACTTCAATATTCAACGAGATTGAAAGTTGAATCAGGTTGATAGAAGGTCCGGTAGCCAGCCCTATCTTGGGCCTAACCTTCAAGCCTCCTCTCTGATTCGTGGTGTTCTGCCTCCAGGCGTGCCACTGTCTGGAGATATGACCAGTCCAACAGACCTGGTATGAGCAAGTGTGGTAAGTGTGTCGTGGAGTTTGCGCCTTCTTCCTGAACCTCTGATCAGCCATCGTGCACCAGGTGGGGTCCTGGCTTGGGTGGGTTCTTTTTCTATGCCCCGTTAAGAGGACTTCACAATTCTTTCTCTCGTGTATGTCGGCTGTGGTTGGTGCGAGCAACACCTATCCAGCAAGGGGAAGGGACAAGGTTCTTGGTCAGACAATACCCTGCATGGGCTTGTGGACCTAAATCAAATTCAAATATGTATATATATATATATATATATTGTTTTAAACACAACTTCGGCCCAGTGTGACTTTCGGCCCCGTTGGTGTGTATCCCTCAAGCCTAAGTGGCCCGATTCGGGCTAAACAACCCTTCGTGATACTTGCAATTTAAATGACATGAAAATGAAGCAGTTTTAAATATGGGCAGATACAGAAAATAGAAGCGAGCATGAGCGCAACATGATTCTTTGAATATGAGCTCCATCGTTTTCATTTACTTAGTTCTTAAGTTAACAAGAAAGATGACAGAAATCCATGCTCATTAATCCCAAACTAAGAAATACATTATCACTGCGATCTAAGGTTTATAGCCTGCTATATTATACAAATTCAAATTGAACATTCTCAGAAGTTAATCGTACCATGGAAATGGCAGAAAATAAAAAGACAAACGCAGAGATCGTACTTGGGTGTTGAAGTCTTGGGCGAAGTAACTGGAATGCTTTAGAGTGCTTTTTTGAGTGTTTTACAAGACGTCGCGTTGGTTTTGGAAAGAAGTCCCTTCTTCTGTGCTGGAAGCCTTCTATTTATAGAGGCGAAGAGTTCTCGAGTGATGATGACTGGGTGAGGGATATTTGCCTGCCATCCAAAGTCAGCTTGCTGATTTACGTCTGAAGTAGTCCCATAGAGGGAAAGATCGATCTTCTGCCGAAACCCACCAGACTTTTGAATTGGTTTCCGTCTGAAGTAGTTTCGTACTTGGCGATTTGATGTGCAAGTTGGCTTCTGGCTTGGTGGCTTCCTTAGGCGGCTGGCTTATCACTGGAAGAGGGGAAAAGTCAAATCGTCATTTAATGTTGATGTTCCTTCTCTAATCTCATGGTTTTGGGAACAGTTTCCGACTTTTCACTTGTTCAGTGGTCCAATCATTTTGGGCCTTACTGCCCTTTGGGCCTTGCTCGTCTTGCTTAAGTGCTTATTTTAAACAGGAAAATCTTTCTGAGATATAACCCATAGACATTTATTATGCTGGGCCTTTCCCCTGTCTCTTTTTTGGGATGTAACCAGTTTTGGTTTATTGACCAAAATTGGGTACAAACACTTCCCTTCCCCTTTCGCGTTACCTATTTTAATGTTAGGATAAAATGTTTGTTCATATTACTTTTTATTTTCCTAGGATTTATTGGTCATTGGGTAATTTGACATTTGATTTTATCTACAAGAAGGAGCACCAAGATGTTTCTCCCCACACTATTGCAAGAATTCCAAATCTTATGTCCAAGTGTAGTGATGCCATCAATATTTGTAGCTGAAGGTTTAGTTATAAAATCATATGCTTCGTGACAATACAGATTCTATCATATCTATTAGGGGAAGAGATTTCGTATATCTTCCAAGTTTTGATATTTGAATGTGTCTTTTGACAGGAGAAATGAAGGACGGTGAAATGGAAGAGCTAGATAAACAAAATATTAGAGCCAGCTAGATCCCAAGGCCACGTGGTTCTTATCAAGTCCTGGTAATTCTCTTCCTTTTTTTTTTTTTAATGAAAAGGGGGGGGGGGGGGGTGAAAAACCCCAAAAGACAAAAGCTACAAAACAGAAATGGGGCGGGCTGTGAGAGGCCCTCGAGGAGTCATCAAGCAACAAAGGACCCCAGCCATTCAGGACTGTTTTCAAAAAACCAGAAACCCAGATCCATATTGTGACTCCAAACAGCCAGGCGATTAGGCGACGGAGTTCCTCTCCCTATAAATATGGTTCAGCCTAATCCTTCCAATTTGATTCATTAGTCCCTTGCAGTTTCTAACCAAACCCCCAGTCAGGATGGCAACTGCGATCTCGATCTTGTGCATAAGCATCATCACAAGCAGTCGCTGGTCCATCTCAACAATAACATCATTTAAATGTTTTTCAACAGCTAATTTCAAACCAAAGAATAAGCCCCGTAACTCAGCTTCAAGAATTTGCCCTTGCCCCCAATTAGGGAGTGGCCAGGCAGTCAAGATGACCAGCCCTGATCTCTTGATAAGCCTCCAGCACCAATGCTACCAGTGCTGCCTGTCAACTATTTGACTTTTGGCTCAAGATTGCACCCATGTGCAATGTTGCTTTTGGCTATTTAATATGGTGGTTGGTTGATTGTCAGACAATGGACAATGGGAAAGCAAATGTTGGCTGCACATCTTTACTGTTTGGGTGCTTTGACATTAATGGTGCGTCCTAGGGAGACCATTTGCACCAGCCATTTATTGTGGCTTCCTTAGGCATGCGGCTACTTCTTTTGTAAGCTACTCATGGGGTTATAAAATGAGGAGGAAGCAAGTGCTGCATAAGTGAGAGTAGAGACAGAAGTTGGAGAGAGAAAAGTGAGAGAGGAAAAATAAGAGTTGGGCAGGCAAATCAATTGTTGCTGTCGTTGGTTATTTTTCCATTTCTCTAAATTGTACTCAATTTGTATTCCTTTTATATTCTTGAGTGTGTAAGCTTGGGTATATTTAGGGCTTGGGTTTATGAGTGTTAAACACTATTGTATTCTCTCATTTGATTTATAGTGGAATACTCAGGTCGTCTGCTAACTGGATGTAGGCATTGCCGAAACCAAGTATAAATCTTGGTGTTCTTGTTGTTTTGTTATGTTTTTTATTTCTTGCCAAGTTGTTGTTTATTTTTCACTCACAGTTGGTTGACGCTTCCGCACAACATGCCTTTACGTGA
Source organism: Prunus fruticosa (assembly GCA_018703695.1). NCBI lineage: Eukaryota > Viridiplantae > Streptophyta > Magnoliopsida > Rosales > Rosaceae > Prunus > Prunus fruticosa. The sequence goes on from CM031917.1 coordinate 4,757,584, forward strand.
CCCATCCACATTTAGCTTGAGAACCCCAATGTATGGGGGAATCCAAGCTAGCATAATTTGAAACCTCCAGCTCAGGAAGAGACTAATAGCAGTAGCCCTAACCCATTCTCTAGCCGCATTAATGATCAACTCACGAACATTAAAAGGCAAGTCTCCTGATTGTTGTTTGTGCCTAATAAATCACGGCCACGGTAGGGTGAGGGGAACCCCTATTCTCGGCCTTGTCTTCCTCTCGAGAGGATAAAACAGGGCGTTTCTGCCAATATCCGACCTTCCTCAAAACTAAGGAAAAATTGCTAAGGCACGATCATCTCGGCCTCAAATAGGCCGAGGCCGAGACCAAACATAATCGCGGCCAGAGGCATTAAGGTCAGATCACCACGTGATGGAGGGTCCCATGCTTCATTTAATGACGTAAGTGCCTCTTTAAATGCGGCAAACCCAGCTGGGCAAGAATAAGCATTTAATGCATGAGGGAAGGTGGGAATTGATGGCTGGAAATAAAGACGAATCTGTGAAGGAGAGGAGTCGACATCGTCTTGTACGGCACCTACATCCAATAGACATCCAATTGCTACTACAAGGTTAGAGGTTGATAAATTTAATGGCTCTAATAATTTTGGTATGTGGCAATGTGGAGTTATGGATGTGTTGTATCAACAAGAGTTGGATATGGTCCTGGAGGATAAAAAGGAAGATATTGATGACAAGCAGGTGGACGGAACTAATCTTCATGCTTGTGCCACTATTCGATCGTTCCTTGATAAGGAGTTGAAATACCCGTATATGAAGGAAACTTCTGCTAGGAGTTTTGGACGAAATTGGAGGAGAAGTATATGACCAAGAGCGCAGGAAATCGGCTCTTCTTTCGAAGAAGCGACTCTTCCGGATTTCAGATCTCTCGCCAGGGTGTTTGTATGCACGAACACCTCAAATGATTATAATAAGATCTTTCCTGATCGGTTCAGCAAACCTTTGAAGTGAAAATTCCTGACGGGGGTGAGGCACTATGTTTGTTAAATTCATTGCATGATGATTGTGATCATTGAGCAACTACTTTGTTGTATGGAAAATCAGAGGGTGAAACTGATCAGGTGTCCTGCGGCGTGGGTGAATCATAAGTGACGTAAGAAGGAATTGAAGACTCAAAATTCACAAATTGAGGCACTTGTTGCAAGGGTCGGGAGCAGAGGAAGGAAAACCTGGGAAGCGTGGGAAATACATACAAAGTTCTAGAGGAAAGGTTTCCTCTTTGAAAAGGTGAATGTACTTTTGTCGCCAAAAGGTAGTTGGAAGAAAACTGCCCCAAATTGAAGGAAACAAAGAGAAAGGGGAAGTTCTGAAGCAAATGTTGCAAAGTCTAGAGATGATGATTTAGAGTTTGCTTTGGCTGGTACATCTCCTGGTGGTCACTACACAGGAGTGATTTTGAATTCAGGTTGCCCCTTATCATATGTGTCCTATTCGAGAATCGTTTTCTAGCTTTGGAGAGGAGGCTCAAATAGTGAGGTTATTTTTGGTGGGCAACAATAATGCCCTTGCAAAACACAGAGGAATAGCAGAAGTGTCTGAAGATGCATGATGGAACGGTCAAGAGAATTGAGTGATGTTCAATTATGTACAAGGAATACTGAAAGAAATCATTCTCATTGGGCGCTTTGGAATCCAAGGGTCTCAAGATCACCATGGAGGGTGGAGTTAAAGAGATGAGGACATGGTGGTGATGAAAGGTACAAGGGGAAAACATTGTAATTCTTCCAGGGGAGCTCCAGGTATGGCTGAGAGCAAGTATCAAAGAGCCTTCAGGGGGATGCACACAAAGACACTAGAGGTTATGGCATATGAGTTCTTTTGGGCATGGTGGTGAAAAAGCGTTGCAAGGATTCGTGAAGCAAGGCTTCTGAGAAGATGCGGAAGGCATGCAAATTGAAACCTGTGAACACTATATGGGTAAGCAAACTAGAGTGAAATTTGACAGCTTCACCACACTAAAGGCATTCTAAATTATGTCCACACTCTCGTGCTCAGGAGCCTTCCACGAATGCATCTTGGGAGGTCGCACATTCCTTTGTCTCCTTTGTTGATGACTCACTAGAAGAATATAGGATGAACACCATGAAGCGTGAAGATGAAATCTTGAAGATATTCCTGAAGTGGAAAAAGATGATTGAAACGTAAAGCGGTCGAAAGATCAAGACTCACAGAGTAAACAATGGGGGTGAATACAGGTCTGATCCTTTCTGAAAGTTTGTCAAGATGAGGGTATTGTGAGGCACTTCACGGTCAGGAATTCAGGCGACAAAATGAGTGACGGAGGCGCATGAAACCGTACTTTGCTAAGAAAGTCCGGTGTATGTTGTCTAATGCTGGTTTAGGCAAGGCGTTTCGGGCTGGCGCGATTACTTATGCAAGCCATCTCATTAATCGATTGCCGGCTGTCCCGAACGAGGCAAAACCCCCATTGAGGTATGGTCTTAGATGTAATTCTTATACCTAAACTAAGTGTTGACACATGTAAGGTTGTCCTTCTTACTGTAGTGTTACAGAAAGACAGTTGGATCCGGAGCAAAGAAAGCTCTCTTATGGGCTTTAGCATTAACGTAAAGGGATACCGTTCTTGAGTATCCCGAATGAGAAAGAAATTTGTTGTAAGCGGAATATAAAATTTTGATGAGGTTACTATGGTGAATCAGAACAAGCATGAAGGTGAAATTGAAGCAACCAAGACCATATTGAGTAGTTCAAAGAGTAAAGTTCCTGAAGACTCCAGAATTGTTAGGTAAGGCCTGATCTTACAGACACTAGTCCTTCCATAAATTGCTCGTAAGAGATGGACAAGAATGATGAAGAGGAGGCACCTACCCAAGAGCCTCAGGCAACAAGATTACATAGCAAAGAGAAGTTGGAGGGGAAATTTGGAAGCCTGCTAGATTTCCTGATCTAGTGGCATATGCACTTGCCGTTCTAGAAGATGATCTCCCATTCCGCCTACAAAGAAGTTTGCAAAAGTTGACAAAGCGTGGAGTGGAAGAAAAGTCTATGGATGAGGATGAAATCTCTTCATAAAAATGAAACTTGGAAGTGGTTTAGATTTACCGGAGGGAAGAGAAGAGCGTGGTTGTAAATGGGTGTATGCCAAAGATGGAATCTTGGGGAAAGACAATGTAAGATTCAAAGCCAGATTGGTAGCTAAAGGCTACAGTTCAGAAGGAAGACATTGACTACGATGAGGTATCTCTCCTGTAGTAAAACATTCTTCTATTCGTATTTAGTTGGCTTTGGTACCACGTTTGACCTAAATTGGCTCAACTTGATGTAGAGACTGAATTCTACATGGTGATTTGGGAGGAAGAGATTTATATGTCTTAGAGCAGAAGGTTTTAAGGTTGTAGGAAAGGGAAATTGGGTTTGCAAATTGCAGAAATCATTGTATGGCTTGAAGCAGTCTCCAAGACAATGGTACAAGCGATTTGATAGGTTTATAATCGGCAGAAGTTCACAAGAAGTCACTATGACCATTTTCTATCTTTTTCGCAAGCTACAAGATGGAACCTTCATTATCTGCTTTTATATGTTGATGATATGCTGACAATACATATTTAAGAGCAAAGTGGAGATTGAAAGGTTGAAGACTCAAGGCTCTGACGTAATGAATTTGAGATGAAGGAGTTCTCAGAAGCTCGGAAGATACTAGGTATGGAAATTGAAAGAGATAGAGCGAGTGCAGAGCCATCAATATGTTAGAAACGAGTATTTGAATAAGGTACTACAGCGTTAGGGATGAATGAAAATTCAAAACCGGTTAGTACACCTCTTGCCCATCATTCAAACTTAGTGCTTCTATGTCTCCTAACCCTCATGATAAAATCATACATGGCTCAAATTCCATATGCGAGTGTTGTTGGTAGTTTGATGTATGCTATGGTGTGTACAAGGCCTGATATTTTTCAAGCTGTACATATTGTCAGTAGATATATGCATAATTCAGGGAAAGGGCATTGAGGAGCTGAAGAAATGGATTCTACGGTATATTAGGATCCTGTGGATGTTGGTTTATTGTTTGAGTAGGATAAAGCTCTTAGTGGTAAATGTATATTAGGATATGTGGATTCTGATTACGCAGGTGATTTGGACAGGCGTCATCCACTGCTGGTTTTGTATTCACTATTGCTGGAGGTCCAGTGAGTTGGAGGTGGGTACTACAATCCAAGTTGCCTTGTTGAACATCCAGGCAGAATACATGGCTGTAACATAAGCTATAAAGGAAGCCATCTGGCTTCAAGGATTGGTGATGACTTAGGGTTAAAGGGACCATATTGGATGTCATTTGTGACGTAGAGTGCTATTTTTGTTAGCCAGAGAATAGAGTTCATCATGCACGTACGAAACACATTGACGTTGAGGTTCCATTTTGTTAGTGAGATTATTAACAAGAGGAGTGTTCTTTCTTCAGAAGATTGGGACCCGCCGACAGATACATACGGATATGTTGACAAAGCCGGTTACATAGAGTTTAAGCATCCCTTTTTAGATTTGATTGAGGCATTTGTCAAAACTGTTGATTGCCAATAAGAGATTGGGAGACGACCATTGGGAGTATTACTAAGTGATTGAGGTGCAATTTTGAGTCAAGGTGGAGATTGTTGACTATTTGACTTTAGGCTGGGGGTCGCACCCATGTGCAATGTTGCTTTCGGCTATTTAATATGGTGGTTGGTTGATTGTAGGAGAACAATGGACAATGGGAAAGCAAATGTTGGCTGCACATCTTTTCTGTTTGGGTGCTTTGACGTAATAGTGCAGGTCCTAGGGAGACCATTTGCACCAGCCATTTATTGTGGCTTCCTTAGGCATGCGGCTGCCTCTTTTGTAAGCTACTGCATGGGGTTATAAAATGAGGAGGAAGCAGGTGCTGCAGAAGTGAAGTAGAGACAGAAGTTTGGGGAGGAAAATGGGAAATGAGGGTGGGGCAGCAAATCAATTGTTTCCTCTTCGTTGGTTTCTGTTCCATTTCTCTAATTGTACTGAATTATATTCCCTTTATATTCTTGAGTGTGTGAGCTTGGGTATATTTAGGGCTTGGGTTTCTGAGTGTTAAACCTTATTGTATTCTCTCATTTGATTATAGTGGAATACTTGGGTCGATAAAGCTGGATGTAGGCATTGCCAAACCAAGTATAAATCTTGGTGTTCTTGTTGTTTTGTTATGTTTTTTATTTCTTGCCAAGTTGTTGTTTATTTTCACTCAGGGTTGGTTGAGGCTTTCCGGCACAACAATCCTTACGTGACCCATCCACATTTAGCTTGAGAACCCCCGGTTGTATGGGGAAATCCAGACTAGCATAATTTGAAACTGTAGGCTCAGGAAGAGACTAGTAGTAACCCTAACCCATTCTCTAGCCGCATTAATGATCAACTCACGAGCATTAAAAGGCAGTACCCTGGATTGTTGTTTGTGCCTAATAAAATCACGGCCACAAATTGGCCAAGGGAATCCCTATTCTCGGCCTTGTCTTTCTAAGAGGAGTGAGAGCAGGGGCCAGTTTTTGGCAGAAGTGTGCAAAGCTTTAAAGCCAAAGTGGGAAAATTTCTAAGGCACGATCATCTCGGCCTCAAATGTTCAGAAGCCGGAGCCAAACATGAGTAAGGGCAGGAGGCATTAAGGTCAGATCACCACGTGATGGGGGGTCCCATGCTTCATTTAATAAATTAGTGCCTGCTTAAATGCAGCAGAACAGACTGGGCAAGAATAAGCATTTAATGCATCAGGGAAGGTGGAAATGATAAAAGTGGGGTTTGGTGGCAGGAATAAAGTGATAAGACGTGGACATTAAGAATTCTTGAGCTGGAGATTAAGCCACCAACTCAGAGCAATAAATGCGTATTCAGGGCAAAGGCAGAGCCCATCATGACAGGAATTCACGGGTCATAGGGGTGCACACCACCATCTTCACGATCCCCAATGTCGACTGGGCCTCCCCACTGGCCTCGTTCAGGCTCCCACTCTGCAGATTTCAGCCTGAATCTACCCCTTCCGAACTCTGCCTATGATGCAGAGCTCCGGACCACTTTCAAAGGGTTCAAAACACCAAACAAAAGCCTCCAGCGAGCAGTTATATTTTCATGTAATGCACTTTCTAATATTTATTATTGCTTTCCTAGGAGTCATGTTAGTTTGTAAGGAAAATCCATTCATCAATATATCACACGACCCTTGATTTTCAGAGGCGCGAGACACCAGTCCTTATTATTCGCTCAGTTCACCCATGTGTGGTACGGCGCGCTCCCTGAGCGACGCGCCTGTACTGCGTGGGTTCAACTGCACCCAAAATGGCTTCAACTGCATCCTCAACTTGTGATACTCGACAATTCACGAACCGTTGGTCTAGCTGGGCGTCTGTAAGTGGAGGTTGATTCCACAGGATTGGTGATTGGAATGGTCCAACAATCCTCCCAAAACAAAAATGAAAACAAAAGAAATAAAACAAGAAGAGGAAAATGCTAGTACTGGAAACATCAAAGTTTTCGAGGAATGAAGGAAAGTGTTTGAGAGCTTTTAGAGAGGGGAAAGTGTTTGAGAGAGTTGGAGAATTTGGAAGGGAATGTGTTTGAGAACATGGGGAATTTGGAAGAATGGAAAGTGGTGTTTGGGAACTTTGTGGATTTTGCAAGAATCTTTTGAGGACTTTGAGAATTTGGAAGGGAATGGGAATTGTGTTTGGGAAATGTTTGAGCATGGAGAACTTTGAAGAGATAAAGAAGTGTTTGGAATACTTCTGAGAAGAAAGAAGGGAAAAATGCTTGAGATTTATAGTACTATGATCTTGTTACAACAATTGAGAACTACAAAGGGAAACTTAAGAATTTGAGGGAGAAGAGAAGGAAGGGGGCTCTAGAGAGTGTTAGAGAGCTCCCCCCCCTTTGGGGTGTTGTTACAGAACTAAAAACTTCCCTCTTCTAGGCCTAGGGAAGTGAAAATCTGAATTATACAAATTGAATTTTCTAAACACACTAACTTCACCAACTTATAACAC
>CM031917.1:4764717-4849848 GCA_018703695.1 Prunus fruticosa
CACTTAATTCACCTAACACACTATTGCATTTGAAAACAATTCCTCTTGTCTTTAGGCTTAGTGTTCAGCTCCCACTTCATCATCTTTTGGCTGCTGCAAAATTCCACTCAAAAATAGGAATTGAATATGCTTCACCAAACTTTCCCACAATCAACAACAATTCATCATGCATATGTCATGCATGACAATGCATTGCAGCCAGCTTGTGGGCTCGTTTTGGGCTTGTTCATCCATTCTGAAAAATCTGAAAAAATATGGATCTTCAAGCTATGTGTCTTATCTTTCCAAGCATATGCAGCCCAGCTCAAGGAAAAATCGGAAAGGCCTTCAAATGTGATTTTTGGCCCAGTAACGCAGATGCTGCCGAATTTGACCTTAAGTTGCCAAAACATGTATAACTTTCTCTAGAAGATTCGGAATCATGAACCGTAAAATTCTACAGAAACTAGACTTCCGTATATTTCCAATGATATGTGGCTCATTATCTGATTCTTCTTGAATAAGTACAGTCCAATCCGTGAAGTTGACTGATCTGCAGACACTGTTTTGAGCTAATTTGTCTCCAAAATGCATTTATTGAGTCTCAAACTTAAAACACTGAAACAAACACAAAACAAATTAAAAGCACAAGTTTAACTCAAAAACATAACCAAATCATAAGCTAAAAGGGTACAAAATGATATGTAATTTATGCACCGATCAGCGCAAGGGAACACCGCCCTAAAACCACCAACACCACCATTCAACGGCCTTGTAGTTCAGGCCGTGAACCTAACAGCCGAGACTAGTTCCTCTCTCGGCTACAATCGTTTGATTAGAAGACGAGTCCAAACAGGCGCACCACTTAAACACTTTCACCCACTTCAAACAACTCGACGCACGGAGACCGTGCTGGCACGCCCGCGCACAACCGCACCGCACCCAAAAGCAGGAAACCGCGTGAGATAAAATCATTCCTCCACTTCCAAATGTACCAGCAGATGAAGACAAACAGCAGTCTCCAAGGGATCTGGGCAAATTGGTTTTTGGAGCAAAGGTTGTTCAAAAGCCAAGGGTGCAGCTCAAGCTTGGAAGAAGGGATTAGTATGACTAGTGTTCACGAACAGCTTCCATACTCTTTTAGCTCTTGAGAAGTCACACAGTAAATGCAGAATAGTTTCAGTAGGCCAATCACAGATGTTACAGAAAGGTTCAGTAACAAGATGCTTGCGAGCCCGTTGCTCATTAGTCAATATTTTTTCCTGAAAGGTTAGCCAAAGGAAGATTTGAAGCTTGGGAGGGATTTTAAGTTTCCAAATCACTTTCCACCAATGGGTCGACCAATCAGCCTTTTTAAACATCATATTATAAGCAGAATTAACAGAGAAAGTTCCATTAGAAGTAGGATGCCAAATTAGGCAGTCCTCCAAGAGACCTCCAAAATCAGCTGGGCAGCCAATAACTTTCTGAACCCACTCCTCCGGAAGCACACCTCTAAGCTTTTCCACATCCCACCAACCATTAGCAAAAAAATCAGAAACCATACAATTCAAATCAATTTCTGGAGTAATATCAACCTGGTTCATGAGGGGCACAACATCCAACCACTTATCCTTCCAAAAATTAACCTTATCCCCTTTTCCTAGCCTCCAGACCAGACCTTTATGAAGCATCTGAGCACCAAACATAATCCCCTTCCAAGTAGGAGAGCACTTTTGCCTGGGAGTCAGATTAGGTTCACAAAAAGAGTGACCCCTGAGGTATTTTTTCTCAAAAATCTGTGCCCACAAACCATCATCCTTCCTTGAAAGTCTCCAAGCAACCTTAGCTAGAAGGGCTTGATTCATATGATGAGTTTTTTTGAGACCTAGCCCGCCTTTACTCTTAGGCCTACATAGAAGATCCCATTGGCATAGGTGAATTTTCTGCTTCTTATCACTCCCACCCCAAAGGAAATTGCGATTTAATCTGTCTAAATTCTCACAAATGCTCATCTGGATTTTAGCAGTTTGCATCGCATAGGCAGGAATAGCCGAAGTGACAGCCTGGATCAGAGTTGCTCTGAACCTGCAATGGAAAGAACTTTGCTCTTCCATGAGGCAAGCCTAGCATGGACTTTATCCACCAGCTTGCTATAAGTAGTCTTCGTGGTTTTAGAATGAAGAAGAGGCATTCCCAAGTAATTACCTAAGTTATCGGTGAGAGGAGAGCCACAGATGCGACTAATATCAGCTGCCATATCCTTGCAAGTGTTGGGGGAACAATAAATTGCACACTTCTCAAAGTTGATTAGTTGGCCAGAGACTTTACAAAAGAGCTCCAGACAGTGTTTCATCAGTTTAGCTTGGTAGGGACTCGCTTCCGCGAAAAGAATCAAGTCATCAGCAAAGAATAAGTGGGACACAGGAGGGCCAGATTGTGAAGCTTTTACGGGCTTCCATTTACGCTTCCCAACAGCATCAACAATGATATGCGAGAGTTTTTCAATCCAGAGCACAAAGAGATAAGGGGATAAGGGATCACCCTGTCTAATACCCTTGCTTGGAGTGAAAGACTCAGTGAGTTGTGAAATGGTTACTCAATCGTTTAGGGATAGCAGAATTCCCAACTGGGTTAAGTGCTACTCTGATAACCCTCGTGCCTAAAATAGACAACCCGCTTTCTATGATGCACTTTCGCCCTATTAGTCTCTCCTGCACTCTCTACAAGATTATCTCTACAGTGATTGTCACTAGATTGCGGCCTATTCTGCCTCAGCTTATCAGTCCTCACCAAGTGAGTTTTGTCCCTGGGCGGCACATCACAGACAATATCTTGATTGCTCAAGAGCTTATGTTCAAATTCAGAAGTTCTAAAGGCAAGAAGGGTTTTATAGCCTGGAAGATTGATCTTTCTAAAGCTTATGACAGACTTAACTGGAACTTTATCAGGACTGTCCTTAATGAGTTGGGTTTACCTGAAAATTTGATCCAATTAATTATGCAGTGTGTTTCCTCTGTCACTTACCAGATCTGTGTGAATTTCTCTTCCTTTTTAATCTATATCAAGGTATTTCTTGCAATCAGGCTTTGTGGTTTACACTTATCTAACTGATGTCATGAGATGGAATCTCAACTCTTAATGAGCAGATATTGTACAGTAAGTGTAAAATTGAAAAGCTGAGGATGGGGTCATTGATAACAAGCACTAATCCTACTTTTTGGTTCTAGGAAACAGCTTGTTGGCTATTATGCTGACTGTCCATTATACAACAGAACATGCAGACGCTTAATAATTAGCTATTGTCTGAATATCCAATGAACGCCTCAAAGTGATGGGGGCGATGTAATCATATTTGGCTAATCTCTAAATAATTAAGATGTTTCTTTCTGATAGATTGAAGAAATTAGCATAAACTGATAAACATTGAGTCTGATATGTAGTACTTGAAACAGCAGCATGTTCCTAATCCTAGGCTGTGCGGGTGTTTCAGCAGCATTAGTCTATTTAAAAATGTGATCATCATCTTGTACAATTGCTTACCTTTGTGTTTGGTTATTTTGTTTCATAAAATGATACGGTGATTGGAAATAAAGACGGGATCAAAGCAAAACGACCATCAGCATTGAAGAATCATAACTTGGTTAAGAAACCTACACAATGTGTTCCATGCCATATTACTGAAAATTCTACAAAAACCAAAAAGTCCAAGGATGAGAACTCTCTTAAAGAAAGGAAAAGGCCAGAGATAACACATCCAAGCCAGAGATGACCCCCTAGAAATGGAAAACCAAGCTCTACGGGAAATCGAGTGTCTTTTAGTTGCCGTTACTTTGGCACTCTTACTTGAATGAATTGCTCTGATACATAATAGATCTTCATGTTTGTTCATGAAACAACATGAGCTTTTTTGTAACCAGGGATGTAACCATTAGATCAGTGCTCATAATTGAGTGAACTAATGTTTCTAAATTAGGTCTGCCTTCTTTTATTGCAACATCATGTGGTTGGTTTGTAATTACTAATTGCCTTTCATAGCAAGAACCTTATACTGTTTTAAAAAAATTAAAACAGTATAGCCGCAAGTCCTTTTTTAAAAATTAGGGAAAACCGAAGTATAGCCGCACGGTTATACTATTTGTTTAGGAAAAAAAATAAAAAACCTTAAAAAAACCAGAGTATAGCCAGGCTATACTATTTTTTTTTAAAAAAAATTAGGAAAAATTGTGTATAGCCGATCGGCTATACTATTTCTTAAATTTTTTTGTTAAAAAACCAAGTATCGCCGCCCGGCTATACTTCTTAATAAAAGAAATTAAGAAAAAAGGGTCCTCCTAGTTGCATTAGTTTACATTTTATAGATATCAATTTGGTATAGCTGAGCAGTTATACGAATAAAATACGTATGAGTTTTATTCAGCAAAATTTTGGCAAATGACAACTTAAAAGTTCAGCCACTATTTAATATTTTAATATATATTATTTGTATTTAATAATATTTGTATAATATGTGAATTTTGTGTGTATTATTGAAAATTTTGTAAAAAATAAGTGTATTAAAAAATAAGTGAAAAATACATACATACAGGTTCAATACGAGTATTGCACGTTTGTTTTTTTAAAAAAAAATTAGGAAAAAACCGAGTATTGCCGTGGGGCTATACTATTTCTTTTAAAAAATTAATAAAACCAAGTACCGCCACGCGGCTGTACGGTTTTTTAAAAAATTTTAAAAAACCAAGTATAGCCGGTCGGCTATACTATTTTATTATAAAAAAAATTAGAAAACTCCGAGTACAGCCGTGAGGCTATACTATTTCTTATTTAAAAAAAATAGAAAAACCGCGTATTTTAAACTTTAGGCCTTAGGCTTAGTTTGGTATTGTTGTGCTTTTTAAAAAAACTGCTTCTCCTCCTCCTTAAAATAAACTGTGAAGTGAAGCGGATAAGTGTTTGGTAATCTATATTTATAAAAGTGCTGAATATAAAAAGCAGTGTTGTGGTGTTTGGTAAACTTTTTTGTAAAAGTGATGTGATTGTGTATAATGATCAAAAGGGTATGATAAAAAAAAATTATTTATTTATGTTTCTTTTTCAAAGGAGAAGAAATTTCAATACATCTTTTTTCTTTATTTTTTCTCTCTCCCTTTCCATTCTTCTCCTTTCTTTCTCTTTTTTGACGGAGACCATTCTTCTCCCTTCTCTGCAAGTCTTTTTTTTTTTTAGTCAAAAGTGTAAGCTTTTCCATCTCACACCTTTCTCTCTTTCTCTCCATCCATCCATCTCTTAAATTTCATCAAGATCTGGGGGCTTGGGATGTCGGCAACCTTGAGTTGGTATTTGGGTTTGGCAATGACGCTTGGGACGTGGATGCTACATCCCCACCTCTCTCTCTTTGCTCTATGAATGTGAATAGTGGGATTGTAATATTGGGTTGTGTTTTGGTGGGGAAGACAAGGAAGTTGGGGGTTTGGTTTTCTTTTGTTGGAGGAGATAACTGGTGGCTAATCTGGTGTTGGATTTTTTGTGGCTATGGAGATGATAAAGTGCGGAGCTAAGGTTGGGGTTTTTTGGGTTGGAGGGGAAGAAGTTCTGGGTCTATAAAATAGGGAGGTGGGTTGGTGGGGTTTTGGGTTGAGATGGTAGCTTTGACGAATTGAGGAAATGGAGCAGGTTGCAGAGAGAGAGGATGAATCGAGCAATCCAGAAAATCCAAGAGAAACGACACTTGGGAGGCTCGAACTCGGGATGATGAGGATATAGCATGTAATTGTTTGAAACAAATAAGGGCAATATGGGCAATTTGAAAGTTTCATTAAACCCTCCGCATGCTTCTTCGTGCAGCAATTTTCAGAAATAAGGTGTGAGCTGCTTCTACTTTTTGGCTTTGAATGGCAGCGGGTTATAAAATAAGCAGCTTGCATTTGGTTTTACCAAACACTTAGGCCTAGTTTGGGATTGCTGTCACTTTTAAAAAAAGTTGCTTCTGCTGTGCTTTGAAAATAATTAGCTGTAAAGTAAAGCAGCTCCATGTTTGGTAAACAATATTTTTAAAGTGCTGTTAGTACAAAAAGCAGTGTAAAAGCGTTAGGTAAATTTTAATATAAAATTGTTGTAACTGTGAATAATGACTAAAATAGACACGATGTTAAAAGTGTTATGTACTAATCATATGGTGGTAGTTGTAGTGATGGAGTGGAGGTGGTGGTGGTGATGGAGGTGGTGGTGGTGATGAAGGTGGAGTTGGTGGTGGTGGGGATGGCGGTTGTGGAGGTGGTGGTGGTGGTGGCAGTGGCAGCATGGTGGTAGTTGTAGTGATGGAGTGGAGGTGGTGGTGGTGATGAAGGTGGAGTTGGTGGTGGTGGGGATGACGGTTGTGGAGGTGGTGGTGGTGGTGGTGGTGTTGGTTGTGGAGGTGGTGGTGGATTTGGAGGTTTTGGAGGAGGAGGTGGTGGTGGTGGTGGTGGAGGATGAGGAAGAGGATGTGGTGGTGGTGGTGGTCATTGTGGAGGTGGAGGTGGAGGTGGAGGTGAAGGAGGAGGTGGTGGAGGAGGTGGTGGTGGTGGTGGTGGTGGAGGTAGTGAATGTGGTGGTGCAAGTGGTGGAGTTGGATGTGAAAGTGGAGGTGGTGTCATTTTTTAAAATGAATGATGGTATTTTGGGAATTAAAAAAAATTCATTAAATGTTCATCTATGCTTCTTTTGACAGCAGCTTTGAAAAGCAACCCAGAGCCTGCTTTTAAAAGCTGTTGTCAAAAGGTCATTGCTTTTAAAATAATCGGGATATTTTCTTTTTACCAAACACCTTAAATTGCTTAACTTTAAAGTGAAGCAGGTTTTTGGCGAAAAAAAGCAATCCCAAACGGGGCCTTAAACCTCCAAAACTTCTTTTCAAAGCTGCTTATTTTTTAAGCGCAGCAACCCCAAACCAAGCCTTAGTCTCTTGCTAATTCCTTGGGGTGCATATGTTTCAGAGTGCAGGGAGGGCAGCATTAAAAACAACTCGCCTTGGGAAATATTTGAGTTCTTTTACATGTCCTATCTTGGGGGCCAATAGCACTTAAAAAACTTATAAATGAAAATAAAATCATCCATTACAATATATCGATTTAGTAGCATCATCCATTACAGTATATCGATTTCGTAAATGTATGTATCACAAAAATAAAATCATATCATATGGCACATGGGACCAAGTTGGGAATGCTAACCGTGAAAGAAACAAAGGCATCATGCCATGCCCACAGGCTCAAATATTCATAATTGAAAGCAGACACGAAAGAGGAATACAAATACAAGGTTTCATCAAGGAAATTTTAATATAATACAATAATTTCAAGGGTTAATGATCTAAATGGTCCCCCAACTATAGCCAGATTATCATTTTGGTCCACCAACTAAAATTTTCAATTCAAACGTCTTTAAACTTTTTAAAATGTACTCCATTGGTCCATCCGTTACAGATTCAGTGAGTTTTGATCACGCGATGGCCACGTGACTGAGTTTTGAAGGGTATATGTGACTTTTTGAGAAGGTCTTTCGTTCAGAATCAAAATACCTTCACTTTGCTCCGTGTTTCTCTCATCTCCCGCGATTACCATCGACTGAAAGGGATGTGAATGCGAGTTCCAGATTTGGTCGATGTTGTAGTAGTGTGCGAGTCGTTGAATTGATGAAGTTAGTGTGAAATTTCAGTGTTAGTTTTGGAGTTCGAATTTGGGAGTTAGGTTTAGGGTTTGATTTTGGGGATTTTGGAGATTTTGGGAAATTCACTAGTTGCTGATAATGGAGTTCGAATTCCGTTCGGGTGGAAAGACTCCCAAATACGGTAAGGGCTTCTATAATGCATTTTATGTTGTTTTTGTTTGGAAATGGATGAAATGGATGAGTTGTCCTTGTCAAGAACTGTGGTTTTGTAAAAGATTCCTTTTTCTGTGTTTGTGTTCGGCTTTTTGGATGTTTTATGTTTAAAGTAAGGGTAAAGGAATCGTTTTCTTGTAAGGTTTGGTTGTGGCTTTTGCTACATTGACTCCAGAGTGTAAGCTTATGTCTGTGGTCCCTTGGTTGTGATTGCTATATGTTGAATATGGGGCTTTTTTAAACGTATGTGGTCCCTTGGTTGTCTGGTTCACACACAACTCAGTGGAATAACATACTGTTGTTTCAATGACATTAGAATAACATACTGTTGTTTCAATTTTGCAGCTACCAATGGAATGTGCACTCTGAAATTACATCATGGGGGCTGGTTTGTAAATGGGGTTTATAAAAAGGGTAAGGTCTGTTATTTGGACAATATTATAGAGGATTTTTTGTCCTTGTTAGATTTACTGAAAATTGGGAGATGTCTTGGGTATGATGTTGACATTTCTCAAGTTGAGCAATGTTTGGAAATTAGGTGTAAAAATGTTGAGGGTGGACTTGAGCTTGTTACATCAGATGCTACTGTGGTTGAAATGGTTGGTCACATACCATCCAATAAGGTTATTGTGTTATACTATAGTGAGATTCAAGAGTATGAGTATGATGCAGATGCAGAGAATTGTGATGGGGATGTGACTCAGAATTACCAAGGGAAGGAGGTGGCTTATATTGAAGTTGGAGATGAGGAGACTTTTGAGAATGTTGGGACAAAAGTGGCAAATGAAGATGCGGTCAAAGAGGTACCAAATGAAGATGCAGGGGCAGAATTACCAAATAAAGATGTAGGGGCACATGTGATAATTGATAATGAAGGGGTAGAGGCGCCAAATGAAGATGAAGAAACGGATTCAGAAATTAAAGACAGTGATTATGAGTTCAGTGAAAATGAGGCAGAGGCCAGGCCAACTGTTGGAGAGAATGTAGCAGATGAAGGGACTACTCATGGGGCTCCAGGAGAGGTGTCATCAGATGGTGCTGAACACATCAGAATTTGACACTAGAAGTGAGACTGAAGATGAGGGTAACGGTAGAAAAAAGAAAAAACTGCCAAAGTTTAAGCAGGTATAGAAGAGATGTGGATTTGAAAAATCCTGAGTTTAGATTGGGAATGAAGTTTGCAAACAAAAAACTACTGATATAGGCTATCAAGGAGCATGCAATTATACATGGTAGGGAAGTGAAATTGATAAAAAACGACAACAGACGAGTTCAAGCTAAATGTGTGAAAGGGTGTTCTTTCCAGGTTTATGGATCAAAGATTAATATAGAGGAAGGGACATTTGCAATAAAAACTTTGAGCCTAGAACATCAGTGTGGAAGAGTGGACAAGCTTAGGCATACCACATCAAAATGGCTTTGTGACAGATATGCAAACAAGCTGAAGCGCAACTTAGAGTTTGATCTGAAATCATTTCAAGAAGATGTGTTGGAAGATTACAAAATAAATGTCACAAAACTTCAAGTGTATAGGGCAAAGAGGCTAGCCAGAGATTTAAATGAAGGTACTTTCAAAGAACAATATGCTAGGTTGTGGGATTATGCAGAACAATTGAAATCAGCAAACAGGGGTAGTACAGATGAAGATTAAAACTCAGATTGTGAAGGGTGAGACAGTGTTTCAAAGGATATATGTGTGCTTGGCTGGCTGTAAGAAGGGATTTTTAGAAGGTTGCAGACCTGTTATTGGTGTTGATGGCTTCCATTTGAAAGGGCCTTATCCTGGACAGATCTTGACGGCTGTTGGGGTGGATGGGAACAATGGTTATTTCCCAGTAGCTTATGCAGTGGTTGATATTGAGAGTAAAGACTCTTGGATTTGGTTTTTCAATCTTCTAATTGAAGATTTAGGGATTACAAATGGAAAAGCTTGGGTAGTGATTAGTGACAAACAAAAGGGACTTCTACCTACCATAGAGACAGTACTTCCAACTGGAGAGCACAGGATGTGTGTGAGACACCTGTATAGTAACTTTAGGGCATCACATATTGGTCTTGCTCTGAAACATATATTATGGGCTGCAGCAAGAGCTACAACTGTGCCTTGGTGGGAGGCAGAAATGGAGAAGATGAAAAATGAGGATGAAGAAGCTTGGAAGTGGTTGAAGAAGAGACCTGCAAAAAATTGGAGCAGATCTCACTTCCAGTCACATTTTAAATGTGATCTTTTGTTGAATAATCTATGTGAAAGTTTCAATGCGCACTAGATGCAAGGGATAAGACAATTTTGAGTTGCTTGGAGAGGATAAGGGTGTATGTGATGTTTAGGATGGCTAGTAGGAGGTCTGCATGTAAGAATTGGAGATACTCTGTTGGGCCTAGGATCTTCAAGATAATTGAGAAGAACAAGCTAGGTTCATTTCAATGCATTCCTAGATTGGCTGGTGAAAAATTGTATCAAGTGAGCCACATTTATGGTGGAGAATTTGTTGTAGACCTTAGAGCAAAGACATGCTCTTGTAGGAGGTGGAATTTATGTGGAATACCATGTCCCCATGCAATCTCAGCAATATTTCAAAGATGTGAAAACCCAATTGCTTATGTGGATGATTGTTATAAGCTCGAGACTTATATGAAGGCTTATGAACCAGTGATTCATCCCATCCCTTCAATGGACCAATGGAGTAAATGTGGCCTTCCTCCAATTAAACCTCCACTTTATAAGCAACAACTGGGTAGGCCTAAAAGACTTAGGACGAAGGAGCCAGGTGAGGTTGAATACCAGCCCCCATCCCACCAAACCCTAGGCCTCCAAATTATATTGCCCCACCAGCCAAGCTTAGAAGGGTTTTCATTGAAATAAGATGTCGTGGATGCGGTCAAAAAGGTCATAATAGAGCAACATGTGACAGACAAAACAATGAAACCCAACAGGTATGACTGTTAGACACCTTCTTTAGTTCTATGTTTAGTTCTATGTTATTTCATTGAAATAATTTTGTTATACATTTGCAGGTTCATGCATCTTCAGCTCAAATGGAGCAAGGTTCTTCTTCACAACCAGTACAACCTTCTTCACAACCAGGATCTAGCATAGTAAGAGGGAGATGCATAAGCAGAGGGAGAGGCATAAGTAGAGGGAGAGGCGTAAGTGAAGGAATAGCTATTGCTTACCCAATGGCACAACAAAGTGTAAGCTTTGGTTGCTCTTGTGGTTTTATATTGCAAATGTCATTAGGGAACTGAAATCATTTATTTTTTTTAGATGGCAAGAGGTAATGGAGAAGGAGGCAGAGGCATTAGTAGAGGAAGAGGCAATGTTGCTCAAGCCCCTGTTTACCCAAATTCACAAGAAAGTGTAAGCTTTATTTTCTCAAAAATTCAATTTCTTATTGCTTATGTCATTGGAAAACAATAAAGATCAGTAACTTTTTCAGGTGACAAGAGGTATTGGACAAGGAAGAGGTTTCCCTTCTTCAAAGCTAAATGCAATTAGAGGAAGAGGCTTAGGAAGAGGCATAAGTGGAGGAAGAGGCTTACCATCTTCACGCCCAACTGTAGGCTTACCATCTTCATGGCCAACTGCAAGTGGAAGGGGACAAGGAGGACCATCTTTGGACAACATTTCCCATGATAATAACATGGCCTCCAAATAGGGGAAATTATTGTCAACGCTGTCATATGTTGTGTATTTTGGAATATGTCATTGTCTGGCCAGAGGCCTTTTGTCACAAAAGGGACTGATTCTGACTTTAGATTGTGTAATTGGTTTTGCGTTTCAAGGGCTAGAACTCTGTAATTGCTTGCCTATTTTGGGTTAGGCACTTGTTTGGGCAGATGCATTTTGTGTCCTTATTCTGTACTTTGTCTAATTGGTTTGGAGCTAGAACAACTCAAACTGTGTAATTGGTTGTCTATTTTGGGTTATGTACTTTTCTAGGCAGGTGCATTTTGTGTCCTTGGTCTAACTGGTCTTGAGTTTGAAGGACTCAAACTCTGTAATTGGAATTGGAATGTATATATGGATGTTCATTTTGTAAATTGGCTGTGTGGTCAACAATGGAATGGCTTTTACCATTTACAAAATTTCAGAACACTAATGCACACTCATTCTACAATTGAAACAGAAGTCATCACCATTTACATTCAAAGGAACAAACCCCATAACAATTAAAACTTCCCACTCATCACTACTGTTATAAACAAACCCCAAGACAAAATCAAGGAAACCCACATTATCCCAGATATTCAAATAACCCCAATTCTAGAAAATTTGAGAACACTAATGCACATTCATTCTACACTTGAAAAAGAAGTCTTCACCATTACATTCAAAGGAACAAACCCCATACCACAACTAAAACTTCTCATTCATCACAAATGTTATAAACAAACCCCAAGACAAAATCAAGGAAATCCACATTATCAATTGTATTTGCCCATGACCCCATTCCAAAACCTTTTTTTCCTGAACCATTTCTTTCAATTTCTGCTGTAGTTCTTTCTTTTTTGCTTCCACAGATCTCAATTGTTCTTCCTTTGCTCTACCTTCCTCCTCCATTGCTCTAAGTCTTCTAAGCAAACCAGGGACCACTTGTTTTCCTCTTGGACAAGTTTCATTATCCACCCACTCGAAAAAATGCATACCTCTTCTGCTATTCTGGCAAATCAAACCAGGTACCAATTTCAGACCTCATCAAGCAATTACAAATGGAAAACAACAACTTTTGCAACCCAAATAATAACTTACCCAATTTTTATCACAAGCATCGAACCTTCTTCCTGGGTTCAAACCTGTCCACGAAGTCCTACGAATTATCTTCGTCCCACAGGCGCAGGTCCAAACTCGACTCGTCCCACTTGAGGTCGCTGAAATCTCTGAAGTTGAAATCCCGGACATTGCAAACCTAGGGTTGGGTTGGTTCTAATTTGGGGGTTTTGGTGGAGCTTGTAACAGAAATGGGAGGGAATGCATTCCTACGAATGCTTCGTCGTTAGGCAGAGGGTTGTCACCTAAAAATACGGTTTTGTCCCTCAATTTCACGGAATAATAAACAGACTTTGACGGATGGACCAATGGAGTACATTTTAAAAAGTTTAAGGATGTTTGAATTGAAAATTTTAGTTGGTGGACCAAAATGATAATCTGGCAATAGTTAGGGGACCATTTAGGTCATTAACCCTAATTTCAATTGTGTAATATAAATGTACTGTTGGACAACCACTAGACCCAAAAGCTTGTAACGAACTTTAAACTAGTTGACCACATCTTTGCTCCTCTTGATTTCACAGAGCATTTCTTTCTTTTCCAAGTAAGTTTAGCTTCGCACATACTTTCTCAATATCAGTTCCTAGCTGCAGCTAGCTACCATAACACAAATTCAACAGTTTACTTGTCAAAACTTGCATTCCAAAATGAATAAAGTAGTAATATCGTACTACATTTTGAAAATAAAAACACTCATTTCAATCTAGTACTCTTGTACGTAATAGTTTATCCAGTATGCCAAAAAAGAGAGTATATATTTAAGCTTTGTGTTTTATGTTTTTACAAAAACAACAAGGGATAACCTGTTAACATGATCAACTAGAAAAAATCATGTTGCTTCTTGTTCGCGTAGCAATGGAAAGATTCTCCATTTCAAAGATTTTAAAATGCACATAAATATTCAACTCTTACTTGATTGACTTCAAAAGGAACATCTAAATCTAACGGTGATGTATTTTAACATGCCTTGAAATATTATTATAAGATTGCCACGGGACCATTGAAAACTTGAATTTGGAATGCGATAGAATTACCATATGGTGTCGGTGCTTCATTTTATAAGTAATAAAATAAGGAAATTTAACATATTGGCTTTTAGATTAAGCTTCTCACTCACAACACAAGTCACAAGCAAAAAGCAATAAAAAATGGAGAAAGAAAACATAGCTAAACAAGGGAGCCCATATTCTGTTGGCTTTTCTACTTTAATATTCTCTCGCTGCTTCATTTTATAACTAATAAACACAAACCAAACCACCCATTTCGCTTTAAAATTAAAAAATTAAAAGAAAGAAATTACCTTGCCATCATTGCATCGGTGGTTATTTCCACCACGGTTCTCCAATTACAAGGGAAGGTACATGTTGAATTTTATAGAAATCCTCTCCATCTTCCTCAATCCGACGGTGGAGTTCTCTAGGCATCCCTCTGATGGTTAATTCCTTGAGATTAGTGAGATATCTCAGCCCATCTGGAAGTGTCGTCAATCCATTGCAATATTGGATGCTCAATCGGAGAGACGAGGCATGGCTCCTTCCTCTACTCTCCACTCTGTTAGTTTGTGAGCACCATAAATGGAAAGAAATTGAAGAGAAGGAAAGCCTCCTTTGGAGAAAACCAGTATCTTTGTATTCTCCTCAAAAACTTCACTTGTAAGGAGCAGAGTTGTTAGGTTTGGCAGCTTCTCTAGTATTCCCATTTGGTCCTCCTTGAGACCACAATTAATCAATTGTAACTTGGTGAGGTTTGGATAGTTGTGGAGCTCTTTCGGTAATTCTGCAATTGGCCCTTCCAACGCCAATTTGTATATACCCCGACAGCTTGATACTATTTGCATAGCTTGCTCTTCATCGTGAAAGTTAACCACAATTAAAGACCGGATACGGTTAAGCGTGCTGCCTGTAGATTTTAAGATTTCCTCCATATTTTGCAAAGAGCTTGACACTCTTATTCTCAGTTTTCTAAGATTGGTTAATCTACCAACATCTTTCAAATCACAATACTTACTTGAAAAGTTATATAAGGTATGTAGATGGCCAAGAGTAGACAGCTCCAACTTACCATTTGCTCTGTAATACAAGGGTAAATATAAATGTCTTAATTGTTTCATCTTCATTATCACATTTGGGATGACCACGTTGCTATTCCAAACACGAAAATCAAGAGTTTGCAAGCATACTAAATTACCTAGGGATGGCGGAAACATTTTGATACAGCTATCTTTCACACTTAGAAACCTTAAGTGTACCATATTTTCAATTTCACTTGGCAAATCTACTCTTCTTTCCCGAAGACCTTCAACCTTCAAAACTCTAAGCACTTTGAAATCCTTCAACGGAGATAGTAATCTTTTTTCACTTTTTGGCATCCATTCTTTTAGGCCAAAGAATAATAGAGACCTTATGTGCCCATTTGTTTCATCTCTTGAAGAAACCAACCTATCTGCCTTCTCATCCGAGTAAATTGCAAGTCTTCGAATTTTCCCCAATTGTGTTGCCTCAGCTGCCACAAAAGAAGTATTTTCTTGCAAAGAATTGTTAATCTGGAGAAAGCTTTCCTCTTTTGCCTTTAACAAACACATGTCTCGTACAAGGTCATGGATTCCACAACCTTTAATTGTCCCAGTTGAACCACTTGTTCCCACTTGAACCAAACACCTTTCCACCAACTCACTTAAGCAATCACGTGCTATATCCTCCATTGTTTCCCTGGAACCATGTCTTTGTTGTTTCAAGGAGATAAGACCTTCTGCCACCCATAACTTAGTCAATTCGCTCACCAAAAACTCAAAGTCTTCAGGACAGGATAATGACCTAAATATAAAAAACATGGTTTTAAGTAATACGGTAGGTCATCATAACTCAATGCCAACACTTGTGATACACCTCCATATTCTTCTTCATGACCTATGCCTCTGCTTATGTATTCATGAACATTCTCATACACTCTCTCCCATTCTCTAATGGAGTTTTTTCTGGCTAGAACTCCGGCAAGCACAATGATGGCTAATGGCAAACCTTTACAATATTGAAGCATCTTCCTTCCTAAGTCTCTGTATATTCCCAAATCTGAAAAATAGGAAAGAAAAAAAAATATAAATACGGACTTGTAGTATGAGCAATCGTAGTGGATATTCCTTGCTCAAATGATTTAAAATTAAAATGGTGAAATCCTGAAATTTACTCATACTCTTTATCTTATTATAAGTTTGGATTTTATAATATATGCCAAATGGAAAACATTTAAAAATTAAATCTGCACCAACACGTAAAACGTATGGGATATTGTTGGATTGAAGAGGAGGCTGGGAGAAAATTTTGAATTAGCTAAAATTATCCTGATTATAATTTGCAATTGCATAAGATAAATTACCATCTTATGCAATTGCTACATCTTGCTACCTAACAAATGTTGGACAGTATTCAAAAATTGTAAAGGGTAATCCCAACAATGACTGAAAAAAACACTACATAAGTTGTGTCATATGCAATATAATGGTCTCTATGTGGCTCGCTATTTAACTAAGGAACTGGAAAAGAAAAGATGAAGGGTGAGAAAATACCGATTTCAGCCCTTGCATGTATTGCTTTCTTCTCAAATAGTTCCCAACTCTCATTCTCATTGAGTGGCTGGAGTCTGTGGAGAAAAACATTTCTATTTGGGAGGGAAGCGACCGCTTGATTGCGTGTAGTAAGCAGTATTGTGCTCTCTGTTTCCACATTTGGAAATGCAACCTTCAAAAGATTCCATGTCTCGATACTCCAAATGTCATCAAGAATAACCAAACATCTCATTTCTTCCATGACACGAAAAAGCTTCTTTGCTATTTCATCATAAGTCATTTCCTTAATTTCTTGTTTTTGTTCCTTGGTAGCAGAAATCAGTTTAAACAGAATTCCTTCCCAAACATTTCTTACTTGACACTGTTGAGATACACAGACCCAAGCAAAACTATGAAAGTGGTGCCTTACTTTTTTGTGATGATAAAGCTGTCTTGCAAGGGTGGTCTTCCCTAAACCGCCCATCCCCCAAATAGATACAACTTGATGACGATTTTCATCTTTTACTAAATTCATTACCAATCCTTCTACATTGTTCTCTAACCCAACAACATCACGTTCAACAACATGAGAATAACTTCGCCTGAGTAGTTCTTGCCTCTCATGCAATTGCAAGGAAGATTCACCACCACCGCTGTCCCTGTCCCTTATTTCCTTTATGTTATAACTCTGCAAACTCGATCTCAACTTCGAAATTTTGGTAGTGATATTCTCAATTTCTGCCCCACTCTGGTGAAGATGAACCCCTTCCTTGAAGATGTTGGCAAATCTTTTGTGAACATTCCTGAGGCCTCTTTTCTTCTTGGAAAGCACTTTCAAGCCATAAGTTTGGATGACATCCTCCAAATCATAAGCAGCATCTCTAATCTTGGCAACCCAAATACGAACTGTTTCATCTTGTCCTTGTCTTGCATCTGCATCTTTGAGGAATCCCTGCATCAATTGCAGCTCATTTTGTGCAACCTCAACTTGATGGCTGACTCCAGTCAAGAACTTGGCTTCCTGAATGGTAAAGTCTCTCACACTTTCGAGCACCAAGGAAACAACTGCCTCAGCCATTCTCTCTACTACTTACTCTATCTTGGCCAAAACGAAAACAAGTAAACCAGATCTAGTTTTTAGATTGATTGATGAGAATCTCTTTATCAGTAGAGCAATTTCTTTCTGTCTATGTATGAAGTCCAATTCCACCCAACAAAAAGTAGTAAACTTTTTTGACAGCACACGCCACACTACCACAGCATCCAATGCAAGTTGTATAATTGAAGAAAAAAAAAAAGAAAAAGAAAACCTTATCTTAAGCTGATGTGATGATCATTGTAGCTGGCTGCCCCATTTTTTATATTTTTTATTTTAAAGATAACCTCCACAGTACCCAGAAAACAAAAAAAAATCTTCCAACAAACGCAGGGCCACCTCTATGTAGAGCATAATTGTGATACTCTATGAGCAGCCCCATCTGCATATCTAAAAGCAGCATGAACTGGTGTGCTCCAAATCTTTTAAGCAATGCGACAATGTCCTCCACAATACAGTCAATAAGAGAGTTGTGTAAGCAACTAACAAATATTTACATTATATAACTATTGAAACGAATCCAATGATTCGTATATTTGTTTAGACTGTGTTTAATGGATACCTTTTTTTTTGGGGGTAAATTATAAGCTCTTGTTTGTTACCATAAAAAATTATAAGCCCTCTTTTTCCAATATATATATTTTCTTTATCATATTTAGAATTTTTTTTTTATTCTACTGACATTTGAAACAGACAAAAATCTTGGAATTATTGATAATATTGTTGAAATATTTGGAAGGAATTGAAGGGAAACAAAGAAAAAAAAAATAAAGGAAAGCTACACATGTACTGGAAAATATTTAGAAGGAATTGAAGTTAAATAAAATAAAAACACATATCTCATCCCAACACACACATCCTTTTCTTTATTCTATTTCCTCATTTCCCTTTTTTTATTCTATTTATTTTTTTCTCTCTCTCTCTCTCTCTCTCTCTTTCCGATTGTTTATCATCTCCCCCTCTATTTGTTTTATTCTTTTTCCTCTTCTCTCTCTCTCTCTCTTTCTTTATTCTTTTTCCTTCTTCTTCCTCTCTTCTTTTTCTTTCTTTCTTCTTCCTCTCTGTTCTTTCTTCTTCCTCTGTTCTTTCTTCTTGTCAGCCGGCTGATTGCCTAGGCTAGAGTACTAATTTAGTCCCAAAAAAGAAGTTCCCTGGGCTATAGCCCAGGTTAACATGTTAATGGGATCGCCCCTGGTAGTATCATCAACCCAATATAAAAAGGATCTATGCTGGATGTTCAAAATCATCAGAATAGCAGGCTCCCTTCATCACTAAGATAAGGTAGTCAAGCATCTGATAGATCGAATTAGAACAAGGATGTGCTTTATCAGCAACATAGAAACAATGAGTCTTTGAATTAATGCTTATCCAGCTGCACCCAGGTGCCTTCTTCAAACCTCTTTCTTTCATCATTCTTCTCATTTCAGCTACAACGTCCCACCTCCTAGAAGAGGCGTAGAAGTTCGATAGCAAAATATAATTTGAAGGGCTTTTGGGTTCTAGTTGAATAAGGAACCTGTAAGCTAGATCTTGCATGTCACGATTCTCATGCAACACAGAAGCTAAGTACAAAAAAAATGTCTTTGACACAGATTTAATGACGCATCGAAAATACACGTCATTAAATGTGATAAACTATGACGTGTTTTTAAAATGCGTCATCGAAGTGAGTTTATGACACCGTTATCACGACATTTGCTTGCACGCGTCATTAAAATCATTTTCAATGACGCAGGATGTGTGTCATTGATTTGAGTACATTTAGACGACGCCTATCATACGTCGTTAACATTGTGAATTTAATAACGTCTTCTACACGTCATGAAGTACTTATACAACGACGCAAGAGCCTGCGTCATAAATGTACCATATACGACGACGTAGAACCTCCATCATAGATTTTTCTTAAATTAACGACGTCTTCTACACGTCATGAAAAATACTTATACAACGACGCGGGACACGTGCGTCATAGGTGTAAAAAGAATTTAACGACGTCTTCAACATGTCATGAAATATTTATACGACGACACGTAATATGCGTCATAGATGTAGCCCAAAATTTTTCATCCTCTGGCGCTCTTTTTTTTTCACTGGAATTTGTTTCCCCCGCTACTTTCTAGATACTCTGTCGCTATCTCCAACTCCAATTCAGACCCAAAATACAGACATCCTACCCTAATTCTTCTTGTTCTCTCTCATCTAGCAACCATATCACAAGACCTCACACATCTTAGCTCCAGTTCTAAGCAGAAATTCAATTCGTTCCCAAACCTCCCTATGTCTGCACTCTCAAGGTAACCCTCTCTCTCTCTCTCTCTCACTCTTTTTGTGCAATATTGATACAATGATATCCCTCTCCTTTTCTATCTCCCCCTCCCAACCTTTCTCTGATTCCCTCTCATTTTCTCTCTCATATTCCCCTTTGAAGTCACAGATCTTCATCTCATTCGAAGTCACAAATCTCCATATGGTTGCACTGTACCATGGTCGATGGTGGATGATTTTTCGGAAGGTACAGTTGGGTTTGACATTGGTGGTTCAATTTGGGTTCAATTGGATATGTTCAAGATTTTATCCTAAAATTCGTTTGACTGGAGACCAAGATTTTATCAAGGTATCATCTCCCTCTTTTCCTTTTGGTTTTAATTTTATTCATGCTATTGTGATTTTGTTTTGCTGTTTTAATTTCTATATTTATTTTTGGGGTTGGATTTTTGTTTTGGGGTCATCTGGATGGAGAGGAATCATAGGATCTTTGATTATGGCAGAACTTGAATGGTTGAAATTGAACAGGAAACAAATGCCATAAATTCTTTTATATGGATGAAATCTTTGTAGTCTTTCCTCTGTTTTTTCTGTAAGTATGATCTGCTCATCTTGTCAATGAATGACACAACATCCAACAACTTTTTCCTTCCATTTTCTTTGTTGAATCTGACTGTTAATTTTCTTTTCTGTTTCCCTTTTGTTAGTAAGTAACAATACCACAAGCCAAGTTAAAGGGGGTATGCAATGGGCAGCCCCTAAAAGATATATAAACTGTGCATGTAAACAGAAGGCGCAGATTGGGTTGGTGCTCATTATTTTCAGCACACTACGCATATTAAATCATTTTGACTATCTACCTGGAAAACTGAAGGTTGAAATTTATGGTAAGATATACTAGAGCACATGCTTTGGGATAGAGTTCCGTTTTGGGGTTCCTTGTGGGCCTCTATTGTGCCTGAGTTCAGGGATTATTCGCTTCACCTAATCCGCCTGGATTGGAAGGCTGTTATGTGCTGATTCTGGGTGGTTAGGTTTATTGATGTCTGGCTGTTTGTTAGCCCTTAGTTTGTTTGTTTCTTTCTGGTGGTGTTGGTGGATTTCTTGTCCACCTGTTCCACC
The DNA here is from genome assembly GCA_018703695.1 of Prunus fruticosa. NCBI lineage: Eukaryota > Viridiplantae > Streptophyta > Magnoliopsida > Rosales > Rosaceae > Prunus > Prunus fruticosa. Next base: position 4,785,331 of record CM031917.1, read on the forward strand.
TGTTTTTTTTCTGTTTGCTGTTGTACTTGGTTAATTTTCTTTTTAATTGATTGTTTCTTATAATTTTTTTTTTAATTTGGTTTCTGTTTTGGTGGTGATTGCTTGATAGGCTTGAGATGAAGTATAAACTCAGATGAAAGAGAGATTGTTGTTTTTGATGGCTTGTCCCAGTTAAGTTTTCCATGATCACTTTTTTCGATTGTTTGCTTGTACTACTGTATACTTTTCTTGTCTTTTGATGATGTGCGAAGACCTTTTAGCTTCTAACATATTCAGGTTCATGAGAAAACTACCAGAAAAAGTTATCAATAAAACATAAAATTGCTTGTCATTCAGGTCCTCTGTTTTTTTTTTTTTTTTTTTCTAGATTAAAGGCATGCATGCACTTTCCTAAATAGACAATTAAAATTTTCTAGAAAATTGCTTCTCATTTAGGTTGTTTGGTGAGCAGGAAATAGAAAAAATTTATTTGAAAGAAATATTGAAATTAAGGGCTGTTTGGAGAGTCGGTTTTGGTAAGTAGTCTCTGTGAACTTTTAACTTTAAAGGCAACATCCCATATAATGTGAACATTGAGATCCAATGGCCCCAATTATGCTGAGAGAGAGAGATATATATATATATATAGAGAGAGAGAGAGATTGTTTCAATCCATTTTCACTTTTAATTCTCATTCAAGTTTGGTTCTTGTCTTGTGGTTTTTTCTCTGTTTGAACAATTTGGCTATTTTATGAGATTGCATGTGTTTTATAGGTCAGCCATGGAATCAATCAGAGTTCTGGACCATTGTGGACATTTTATCTCAGAAGGTATTTTGTTTCAGCATCCCCAAAACCATCAAATTGATCTTCTTCTCTGGGCCACTTATTGTCACTCGCATATAACACACACACACGTTCAGGTTTGAGATTGTTACTTGTTGGTAATAAAGGATCATTTTGGTAAGACTCTAAGATGTAATTTTAGACCCAACTGAAATTCCAATGTTGAATGCCCTATGAAAATGGTGCTGTAGCTGTAACTAGTTTTTAGTAAACAGAGGTGTATATTATTAAACGCAATTAGTTTTTTTTTTTAGGCTTTAGGAAGACAAATCGCAATTTAATTGGTGGTTTATAAAGATTAAAACTTGATGGGATTCATAGCTTTACAAGCCAATCTTCTAGCCTATTTGGTGGTGATTTCCCTGTTTATAGAAAATTCAGAGCACATACTTGCTCTTGTAATTTCTAGACCTTCAGTCTCATCTTCCGATCTTGTGTTTTAATGCAGGTGTGGTTGTAATTATTTTAGTACCATTTACACCCACTTTTGGACATGAAGCATCACATCCTCTCAAACTATCATGGAGATAATCTTTTTGGATGCTTACTTTGTTTTGGATAGTGCAAGTATCAAATCTTCTCAAACTTTAGAGGATTGACTTTGTGGGATTAGTTAAAGACAATTTTAATGTATTAGAATCATTTTGAATAATAGAAATATAATTTAGAGTAGTTTGCCTCTGTGTCTTCATTTTTCCTTTTATATATTAATTTCTTTATGCATAATTAAAATGATGGGATATATATATATATTTAAAAAATTTATCAAAAAAAATTTAAAGAATTTCAACGACGTCTAAACCGTGTCATGAAAATTATATCAATGACGTCTCTTTAGCGTCGTTAAGTTCAATGACGCCTAGTCTTGCGTCATTGAAACCCCATTCCATGACGCGACGAACAGACGTCGTGTTTTGAAAAAGTTTCCACGACACGCTATCTGCGTCATTGAAACAATATTCAATGATGCGGAATAGACGTCGTGTTTTGAAAAAGTTTCCATGACACGCTATATGCATCATTGAAATCGCATTCCATGACGCGAAACATGCGTCATGTTTTGAAAACATTTTCACGACACACTATTGGCGTCATTGAAACACCATTCCATGACGCGGAACAGACGTCGTGTTTTGAAAAAGTTTCCATGACCCCCCTTTCGACGACGCGGGTTACGACGCGCCTGATCCGCGTCATTAAATGCCTTCCATGACGCAAGTCAGACGTCATGGAAGGGGTTTTGTGTTGTAGTAAAGACACAAAAACACTTGGACCAGGTTCTACAAACATCGTTCTTGGAGACAGTTTGTTGGCTATTATGCTGGCTGTCCATTATACAACAGAACATGGCAGACGCTTAATAATTAGCTATTGTCTGATATCCAATGAACGCCTCAAAGTGATGGGGTGATGTAGTCATATTTGGCTAATCCCCAAATATTTAAGATGTTTCTTTCTGATAGATTGGAGAAATTACCATAAACTGATAAACGTTTCGAGTCCGATACGTGGTACTTGAAACAGCAGCATGTTCCTAATCCTAGGTTGCATGGACGTTTCAGCAGCATTTGTTTATCAAGTTGAAAATATGATCAGCACCTTGTACAATCTATTTGCTTACCTTTGTGTTTGGTCCTTTTGTGTCATAAAATGATATGGTGATTGGAAATAAATACAGGATCAAAGCAGAAAGACCATCAGCTCTGAAGAATTATAACTTGGTTAAGAACAAACATACACAATGTGTCCCATGCCATATTACTAAAATTTCTACCAAACCAGAAAGTCCAAGGATGAGAACTCACTTCAGGAAAGGAAAAGATCAGAGATAACACTTTTGAGCCAGAGACGACCCCCTAGAACTCGAACACCAACTGAAGTCCAAGAATGCAAATGACACTTATATTTGGCACGCTGAAATGGCAATTTGGGACAACACTGTTAACTGAAGTGTGTTGCTCTCATCTCTGCGTTCCATCATTACGATGAAGCTTCCCTTCCAAGCAGAGAGGAAGACAATGATGAAATGGATCTCTATTCTCAGAATTTGAAAGGCAGCTATGAATCTATGCTCAACACTTGAATGTCAAATTTGCACCCACGAGCGTTCCACGTGATATCTTGAGCACATTTCAATTTGATATTACCGGTAACCGACAAATGCCATTAACCATTTACTTTTTTTTATTGTACTATTCATTGAAATTTGTCTATGCAGTGTATGCACAGTGATGGGCCTATACAGTTTATTCACAGTGCTGGGCCTATGCAATGTGTGCTCAACACTTGTATGCATAGAGACCGGGTCGTGACTCGTGGGTAGTTGCAGCAGTCCCACATCGGCTCCAAACAAAAGCTTCAAATTTTTTCACTTTATAAAAAGATCTTCACCCCAACTATTTTCTCAGGTCTAGTTGGATTACTTGCTAAAGTCCTAGCTGGGCCACTTGTGAAAGTCCTAGTTGGGCTTTAAGTTGCTTTAAGTTGTAATTTTTGTTTTTAAATGCTTAGTTCAGAAATGAGAGACTCCAATATAAGCCCATACTCTCGATATCCCCTAGACACAAACCCATCTATCTATATAACTATGTTGAAAACCCAATTTAAAATTGTAAGCCCCCGAAGATGAAAGAGGTCATAATATTGTATTTATTTACATTAGTTGCCATTGTAGGTATATAACGCATCTAAACCATCTACCGTTAAAAAAACTAGAACTACCTTTTCAATCTGAAAACTTTCAGTTTACCTCCATTTCAGCCTTGATCGATTCCCTCCATTGAAATCATAGATTCTCCAACATTAGATTCCCCTAAACCCTCTAATGTCGTTCAAAATCTGGGTTCGCAAGTTCATTCCATTTATCAGACCAAGTCGTAAAGAGAAGGCAAGACCGACCGGAAATCATTCCATTCAGAGCATCGAACACCGACTAGCAAGCGTGAGTGGTCTCGGTTAACTAGCATGTAAAAAACGTCTCTCTCTTGCATGTACATTGAGCCCCATTGATTGTTAGTTCTAACCAGAGCAAAACTGGGTATTAGTTTACCTACACGAAATAGATGGGTTTGATTTTTGGTTTTTAAATCCTAGTTTTGTACCTACATCATACAGGTTTTTTAGTTACTTTTGAAATGGAATCAAAGATTAAAGAATAGTGTCTAACAGGTTATATACCTACAGGTTATTTAGTGTACCTACACGAGAATCTGGTTATGTACTTTTGGGAACCTGGTTATGTAGTTTTGCTCCTTGAGTGAAATTGTTTTGTGATTTGTGCCATCCTGATCACACTCTTAGTTTGTTCGGTTTTGGCTCACACTACGTGTTCGATGAAAGTCCCAAGTGGCTTTGTTTATGTATCATTTTTTGAGATACTCTTGTATCCTGATTGCAAGTTGTTTATTTTCTTTCAGTTAGTTAGGTAAATTATTCCCGTCAATTAATTTACCTACACGAAATTCTGGTGTTGATTTTTAGTTTTGTGAAACTGGTTACCTACAGCCTCCAGTTTTGTTTCGGTTAGTTAGGTAAATTATTCCCATCTTTGTTAGTTGACCCACACGAAATACTGGTGTTGATTTTTGGTTTTGTGAAAACTAGTTATGTACCTACAGCTTACAGGTTATTTAGTTTACCTAAACGTGACAATAGGGTCATCAAAGAAAAATGTTGTTTTTGTTATCTTGTGCTTTTACAACAGATTTTGCTAACATGATTACGTTTTCTTTTTTCTATATATTTTTTGAGATACTCCTCTATCCTGATTAAAATTGTATTCATTTTCTTTGAGTTGGATAAGTAAATTATTCTAATCATTTTTAGTCTACCTATCAATGATTTTTTTTTTCTTCCAATAATAATGTTGGATACTTGGATTACAGAACATTGTGAAACAGGTTAATGACGACAATGGGTATGTACTGTTTTGTGTTTGTAGGTGATATGGAATTGAACAGGAAAGAGTTTGGAAAAATGCGATATAGATCTGGTTTTGGGCCATTTTTTAACCTTTTTAATGGTTTGAGAAAGAGTATTCAGGACGAACATCGTGAAATTATAAGGAAAACACCATTTGGGGGGCTTTTCAAAGTTTTTGACGAAGGGCTGATTCCTGAAAATATGTGTAAGAAGACATATATAGATATAATCAGAATAATAAAGTGTTTCAACTCTAAAACTAGGGACTTCACAATCGGTGGTAGGCGTGAAAAGTTCACTGGTTTTGATATTGAGGAATTGTTTGGATTGCCCTATGCTGGTTGTGAGATAAATATTAATAAGCGGAGTTCGAAAGTTGATGCGGATTTTGTGAAAAGGAATCTTATAGTATCTGAAAGGGTTAGCAGGCAAAATATTGAGTCTGCAATGTGTAAAGTAGTTACAGGGAAGACACAACAAGACCGTGAAGATTTCGTATGCCTTATATGTTTGCATTTTTGTATCACTTTGTTGTTTCTGTAACAGTGGTAATACAATCTCTTGGAACATAGCTTCGTGCTGTCAAGATGTAAGATCAATACTAAAATATAATTGGGCAAAAGCGACTTCAGACTTTTTGGAAAGACAGCTGGTGAAAGATTGTGAAAAGCCATCATCCGTTTCCGGTTGTGTTGATGCGTTGCCTGTATGTTTTCTAATTATGATAGTTTTATTTTATTTTTATTTTCATTTCAATTAGACAACAGTTCACTAATCATTTAATGTGAACTAGTTTTGGTTTTGCGAGAAAATTGGGTTGATTGAGCCCTTGAAAGACAGAATGGATGTACCTCCCAAATTTGTTAAGTGGGACATACAAGACCTGCAATCATCAATGTGCAACATAGATGTTTCTAGTATGACACCCGTGATTGCGAGTATTGGAAACAAAAAAGATCAGGTAATTTAACATTAGGTAGTGATTACAAAATATGTTACTGAATCCACTCATGTGTCACTAATATTATGTTTTTTTAACGCAGGTGCTTGAAGATGTGTGTGGTGGACCGGCTACTAGGTACTTGAGAAACAAATCATCTAGTGTTGAACCCCAAGTTGGAAATGAATCCAATGTACCTTTGGGAAAAAATTTGAGGTTGTCACCTGTGATCAATGGTGTTGCTGCTAAAGAGGTTTTTGTACATATGTATAGTGATCTTTTTATTTTATTTTTTTGGATGTACCTGAATTTCTTTTTCTTTTTGCAATGAACCCGTGTGACTAATATTATGTTTTTTAAGCGCAGGTTGTTGAAGAGGTGTGTGGTGAACCGGCTCCTGGTTGCTTGACATACAAATCACCTAGTGGTGTCCCCCAAGTTGGAAATGAGTCTAACGTACCTTCAAAAAAAAAATTGAGGTCGACACATGTGATCAATGGTGTTGCTGCTAAAGAGGTTTTGTTTGTTTTGGTGTACCTGAATTTCATTTGTTTTTGCAGTGGACCTATTTCTGTTTTAACTATTACATTATCCTGTTTACCGTGCATGATTTCATTTTGCTGTAGATCAATTATACCAAATTTTTCTATTTGGTTTAATATACCTGCTGTTTTTTGGTTTAACATGTATGGTCTTCAACTGCATTTTGCCATTTCCGTCTAGTAGGTAGTTGAATTTTTATTTACTTACCCATTTTTCTTGACTGGTAGGACGTTGTTGAAAATGGTTGTCATCAGGTGCCCACTAGTTTGGATTGCAAAACGGGTGTTACTGAATTCCAAAACAAAAGTGTGTTTACTACAAGTACCATCCCAGAGTTTGACCCGTCCAAAATGTTCCAATTCACTAGCACACAAGACATTATTTTACATGGAGATAGCACTGGATGTGGGCATGAAGAGTCCCCCATAACCCCTAAAAATCCCAGGCCTATTTTAGAAGGAAGGCAAGAGTGTTTGGTTAATGAAGAAAATAGGTTAATGAAGGAAGAAATCAAGAAGTTGAAATTGAGATTTGAGGAAGCACAGGTGCAAGCTGTGTTGTACAACGAATTATGTGTTAATGCTGAAGTTGGTGTGGCAGATACGCGCAAGCAGTGTAATGATTTATCAAACGACCTCCAACAACTTCTCGACCGTATTGAACAAGAGGAAGGGTTTAAAAATAACGAGTCCTCCCCTGAGCTAAAATCATGGGTAATAAGGCTGAAACATAAACACAGGAGACCAAAACGGTTGCAAGGCTATGTGTATGAAGGGATCAAGACATTAAGGGAGCCTAAAAAGGCAAAGGCAGACGCAGAAAAACATGCAAGTTGTGAAAACCGGACAAAATGAGATTGTCAAGGAACTAACTCTGGACAAAGGAAAACAACAAGAGTCATGGAGTGCTGATAAATTCAAAGGAAAAAAGCAAATAGGTACCTTGTATGGTGGTCATAACGGAGTAAAAAGGATGCAGCAAACATCTACAACTATTGATCCTTCTTGCATGTCGGTGTGGATTTACCTATCAAACGAAGATCAAGACAAACTTCATCGTTTCCTCCTTTGCACTGATTCTGGGTGAGTATGTCCACTATATTTTTTTTCCCAATATATGCATAATATAATTGAATGCCATATGTGTGCGTAATGTAATGTAATTTTATTTTGGAAATTAGGGTACCACTTTGGCAAGGATCGTGCTCGGCTATCTATAAGGACGACCTGATGGATTTGCTAACAAAGGCTGCTATAACGTGTAATGTATGTTGTCAAATTTGAATTTTAAATTATTAAACTTTAGTTCATAAATACTTCTAATTGCAGGTCATTGATTCATTCGGGGAGACTTTGCAAACTGAGATAATCAATGATGCATCATTGAAACAGAAATCACTCATGATGACAACGTATTGCTGGGTATGATCATCCATCTGGCTCTCATTAAATTTTATCAAATCAGATTAGCAAGAAGTAATATAAGGGGAAAAAGTTGATGGCATATTTTACACGTTAGGGATAGTGTACCTGCTGGTCTTTGGGTAATGTTTTTTGTACTGTGGTTTTTATTATAATGTTTCATGTTGCAGACAATTTGTTTTTATGCGTTGTTTATAATGTACCAGCAATTAACATGTATATGTAGTCATTTATAAACATATGGTGATAAAGCATAACTAAATGATACTGTGCTTGTTAATGTGTTTAACAATTTGGTCAAATCGTTCAATCCATTAGGAATTCCTGCAAAAGGGTGATGATAACAATATCAGAGTATTCCTGCATGACCCATTGTTAGAAGCTTTAGCAGGAGCGGACTACGTATTTTTCCCAATGAGGCATGAAAACCAATTTCATTTCACCTTGTTAGTATTACACAAGGCAGATGAACAATGGTTTCATTACGACCCAGACGTCCTTTGTCAAACTCATCAAATGACCCATGCTTTCTTAATGCGCAGAAACTGGTTAGTCACATTATGATATTATGGCATTTTGACTTTTTAAGGTTAACTGATGGATGGTCATTTTTTCAGCGAGATGCAGTTACATCTTTCCTCCAGTTTAATAGTTGCATTGCACCAGTGGTATTAAGCAATGGTCATCGGATGAGACAGCCTGAAAAGGTTGGAGTACAGGCAATCAAATCATCATTAACCAATGGTGAGAAACAAACGTTTCAATGGCTGAAAGCTACTGATCTTAACTATCCTTTATGGCGATCGACTAATTGCCCACAACAAATGGATGACTCGTAAGTAATGTGGTTAATTTCCTTTGAACCGTAGATTTCCATTAGGCACACTGTGTTTTTGAAGTAGGTACATAACAGGTGTGATCAAAACTGGATGAGGGAGAAAAACTGATTCTTTTTTTATGCACCTGATTAAACTTTTTTGTTTTTTTTCCAGCGCCGAACTGTGGGGTCACTGTGATGTACTATATCTCAACTATCTCGAAGTGTCAGAACATGGCACCTTGTTTTACAGAGAACACAATGAAGGAATATCGTGCAAAAGTCATCAACAAATTTCTTCATGATGGAAGAAGTTGGAAAGATGAATGATATTTTGCAGATGGACAAGATTATCAATTATGTTGTCATGACATTAAAACTCCCTAGGGGTTATGAGATGCATGTGGGTTGGCATTTGTTACATTATTATGTTGGACAAAAGTGTTTTTACGTTTTATGATTCAGAAGCTCTGACCAAGCATTGTGAGAATTAGAGGTTTTTTTTTATGTACGGTGTATCTACTAGCATGTCATTTTTCCAGATGCAAATCATGTTGTTGACGCACCAATGTTTCTTCAGGCTAATTATTCAATCCAATTCTACTTTTTGCACGTACTTGGAATTTTCTGATATTGTACCTGTTGCAGGGGTCTTATCAAAGGGGTAGTCACAAAAAAAGGGGGTTTACACGTTTTGGAATCCATTTTTGATGATGTACCTGGTGCATGGCATTTGTTTTGTCTGTAAACTATTGTCAACCATAGGTGATAAAGGAGGAAGTTATCCTTCTTTTTGGAGTAGACGTTATAAGCAGAGCAGGGTACCTACCATACATTACCCTTTAGATAACCGATTAGTAAGTTAACGTGGCAAGACGACAAATTTCTTATTAGTGTCAATCAAACTTATTCGAACACAATTATATCTAATCACACGGTTCTAATTAATAATCAAGCAACATAACATAATTTAAATGTAACCCTATAGTTGTTTTTTAATGAATGAAAAATATATCCTTTCATAAATGTATTTTCTCATTGTCATTTGTCTTCATCGTGGTTTATCATAGAAGGTACTGGAATGATTATTTGATTGATATGGAGGTTTCTTTCCAGTCAGATTGAAGGTTATTTCCATCACATATAATTAATTGTCTTTTTGCCACTGTCCGTTTCACCAACTCCAGGTACACTATGAAGCATGGGAGAGACTTAAAAATGGGCAGTGTACCTGCCATTCACTTTTTTCTAAGTGTAGTGCACATGCTTTCTCACAATGGGCACGATGGGGTGAACTAGTTTGCCTACCAACAATTTAACCATCTAACTAACAATCACTATACAAAAGTATAAAACTAAAAAATTGATTCTAAAAAAAACAAGATCATGTACAGCAGAACCTGTTATCAGGATATCAAAAGCAAAATATATCATATTACCAAACTGTATTGTTGATCCACACCAAATTTGGAACACAATTTACCTATCCAATTAACACACATGGAGTCAACTGTTATTAGTATACAAGATTTTCTCAAAATTATATAGGTAAAAAAAAAAAACCTGAATCATGTATAGGAAAACCTGTTGTAAAAGCAAAATATATCTTTGATGACCATAATAAAAGAGAAACATCACACAGTGGACCTGCAAGATGTCATCATAATAACATTGGAATAAAAGAATAGTTTTCTCAAGTTGAAAACAATAACAAAACAAAAGGCTTGTTTTCGTAAAACAAGTTTTGGACCAAACAAATATCAAATTTGGGCAGTGCATGTTCTTTTGGTGTGATTACCAAGCCTTCCGCACCTGCTACATGTTACTGGCCTGAATTGTTCCCCCAAAGATTTGATACGCTTCACCTTGGGTCTCCCTGGTGGTTTCTTTGTCATTGGTGGGTTCACCAAAAATTCCCCCAAATCCTCTTGTGCATGCCTATCAATATCTGGTATGGGAAGAATAGGTATGTCGTAACACTTTTTAAAATATTTCACCGTGAAAAACTCTTCCACATAATCAAATGGATTCCCATCATTTTTTATTACTGCCACAAATGCATGCACACAAGGAAACCCTTTGATCTGCCACATGCAGCAACTACAGGTACGACTCTGCAAGTCTACCATAACAGAGTCCTCACCATGAACCTCAAACAAGAACTCACTCGAACGACTTACGTCCCAATGGCGTCCACTATCCAATAATTCCTCTAACCTTGTCTCCATTTCTGGACATAGGCAAGTGTTCCATTCTTCTGCTGTACGTCGCCTTTGAGCAATCATTTCCATAATTTTGATCCTTATACCATCTATCAACTGGTAAATGGGCAAATGACGCTGGTCTACAATCCACGCATTAAAGGACTCTGCTACATTGGAACACATTTCACCATATTTTTTACCTGGTAATTAGGATTTCATGAGCCAAAGATAGTAGAAAGGCAAAAAACCAAAAAAAATAAATAACTGAGTAGCTGCATAACACTGTAAAATATAATTGTAAGGAGCAGACTTCAAAATCTAAAACACTAGCTGTTAAATTCCTATAAAAAAATATGGCATTTTTAAGGTACACCAAGTGGCTTCAATGGTATTTAAACTTTTTACCTGGAAAGTAAGCAGCTGACCAATTTTCTTTTGGAAGGTTTTTCAAAAACTCTCTTATTACAGCACCACCCTCCTCCTGCAGCGTTCTCATATGCATTTCGAATGCATCCTCAGTTGGAGCATATGCACACTTACCAAAAAGATGAACAATCCAATCACGATATGTCTTTCCCAATGATGACGGATACTTGGCAAGGACATTGTGTTTCAAATGGTGGAAGCAAAATGCATGTGGTGAATGTGTGAACACGGACGGTAGTGCTTCAAGCAACCCTTTGTTACGATCAGATATGAATGTAATAGTCCTTCCTTGGGGGTTGACAATTTCTGCAAGATTTTGGAGGAACCATGTCCAATTTTCTTCATTTTCGGAATCAACGACTGCAAACGCTAAAGGATACATACCTGTTTTTATCATAACAATATTAGATCATAACATTTTTTTGTACTGGCAGATAGGTCACAAATTGAAATTAGTCTTTCATGATACGTAAATAGCAACAACAAAAAAGAACCAAAACTGACCGGATGGGTGCTTCACATTGTAAATAGAATGCTTAGTAACAAACCCCAAAAATATAAAACACCAATACCCAAAAAATTATCATAGTTTACCTACAGAGAGTGGCGTAAAATTGAATTTAAATTTTTTGGTCAAAGCAACTTATTTCATTACCTTGGTTGCCATTTTTCCCAGTAGCAGCAAGCAAGTGCCCCTTATATTTGTTCTTGATAAATGTCCCATCAAGGAATAACAATGGCCGGCAAAATCTAAATCCTTCTATGCAAGCATGGAAGGAAATAAAAAACCTTTTGAATCTGGATGACTTTGGGTCACACTCCAACATACAACGTGAACCAGGGTTTGAGCTCAACACCGCTCCCACATACCAAGCTAGGTGTTTATACGACAATGAATCATCACCATGGACCCTTTTCTTTGCTAATTCCTTTCCGTACCATGCATTGTGATAAGAAATATCCAACCCATAGTTTTTCTTGAAATCCTTGACAATTTCGATCGGTTTAATCAATGGTTTAGATTGGATTTGGTCAACCAAAACAGAGGACACAATTTTCGAAGACATCATGCTGTTCGTACGTTCACGGATGCGTCCTTTGCAAGTGTGTTCGTTGTTCAGGCTCCGAATGTAAAAAAACCCATTTGCTGGACATAATGACGCATGCACACGCCAACTACAACCATCAGATACTTTTTTAGAACACTGGGCAGTCACTCTCTCTTTTTCATTTTTAAGGTACCTAACCTTAAAACCTTTCTCAATGGCATACTTGCACAATTTTTCTCTAAACTCAATAACCCCACCAGTAAACTTCTGACCCACATGCTTGATGTAGTTCTTCCAAGAATGAGACAAGTATGTATGACCAGAAGGTGCTGCATATTTCCCAATGAAATCGTCCTCGGTAGTATGTGTATTACCGTCCCCACCAAACACATCATCAACACCGTTTTGCTTCTCAGGCAATAGACACTCCTTAATAGTAATTGTAACTGTATATTTCTTCTCATTCATCAAGGACAGATACATTACACGCACATCTAAGTCATTCTCTATACACATGGAGGATGATCCGACACGAGGTAAGTCATCTCAAATCCCCCAACCTCAAGCCCATTGAATCTTGAACATATTTTAGAAGTCAACAACATTAAAGTTGAGTCACTTTGAAGTGGAATCGAAACAGTCTTGTCCTTAAACACACATCTTCCAAATACGACAGGTTCCATTTTTGCTGTAACAAAGAAAGTAATGATTGTTAATCTGATGCAGGTAAATTAATAATGATGGGAATAATTTACCTAACTAACTGGAAGAAAATAAATACAATTGCCATCAATATTCAAGAGTATCTCAAAAAATGATACATAAACAAAACCACTTGGGACTTTCATCGAACACGTAGTGTGCGCCAAAAGTACATAAGCCCATACAACTGATATCCCCTAGACACAAAACCCCCGTGTAGGTACACTAAATAAATCTGTAGGTATATAACCTGTTAGACACTATTCTTTAATCCCTTTTACAATGGCCACGATTGGGTAAACTAGTTTGCCTACCAACAATTTAACCATCTAACTAACAATCGCTATACAAAAGTATAAAACTAAAAAATTGATTCTAAAAAAAATAGGATCATGTACAACAGAACCTGTTATCAGGATATCAAAAGCAAAATATATCATATTACCAAACTGTTTTGTTGATCCACACCAAATTTGGAACACAAATTACCTATCCAATTAACACGCATGGAGTCAACTGTTATCAATGTACAAGATTTTCTCAAAATTATATAGGTAAAAAAAAAACAAGAATCATGTATAGGAAAACCTATTGTAAAAGCAAAATATATCTTTGATGACCATAATAAAAGAGAAACATCACACAGTGGACCTGCAAGATGTCATCATAATAACGTTGGAATAGAAGAATAGTTTTCTCAAATTGAAAACAATAACAAAACAAAAGGCTTGTTTTGGTACAGTAACAATAACATTGCTGTAGGTACAAAATCATGTTTTAAAAAACCAAAAATCAAACCCATCTATTTGACGGCAAATACCCATCTATTTCGTGTAGGTAAACTAATACCCAAAATTACCTATCCAATTAACACACATGGAGTCAACTGTTATCAGTATACAAAATTTTCTCAAAATTATATAGGTTTAAAAAAAAAAAAAACCAGAACCATGCATAGGAAAACCTGTTGTAAAAGCAAAATTTTTATAACTACAGCAATGTTGACACTCAGATTTAAGCAAGACAGAAGCTGCATTGCCTCCAATCCTGTCCAAAGACCCAAGTCAAAAAGATGATTTGCCACTCACAACCTAAACAATTAAAGTTCTGTATAATTTAGAAGTTTTAGCATTGCAGCTAGTGTAAGAAAACAAAAGCTTTCCAGAATCCAATTTCTGAATCATGAGATGTTCCCTAATCGGCTACCAATATATTCCCAGATTGACCAAACTATGTATGCGTGTGTATAAAATTGTTTCCCAACTATATGAGTTCCACGGGAAGACGGGAAGTCAGAAACAAATAAATTAAACTATACCGATACGCAATAAGCACAACTTCCCAAGTAAATTGCAGGAAATTACACACAATTTGGATAAAAAGAAGGCAGGGCTACGAGATAGACATACATGATTCACAACATGAACAAAAGTAAGCACACCTTCAATAGAACAAAGTTCATTGTGGCTGAGGTTTAGCATGCTAACCCACAATAATTTCTCAATAGACCCCAGTGTCTCTGCAGAGACTCCCTATTGGAAGTTACATGCAATACCCACAAAATGTGATAAATAAATTATAGAATCCAATATTTAGAAATCCAATAAACCTGTATGATGTAGGTACAAAACTAGGTTTTAAAAAACCAAAAATCAAACCCATCTATTTCGTGTAGGTAAACTAATACCCAGTTTTGCTCTGGTTAGAACTAACAATCGATGGGGCTCAATATACATGCAAGAGAGAGATGTTTTTTACCTGCTATTTGAGGGCAGACCACTCACGCTTGCTAGTCGGTGTCGAATGCTCCGGAATGGAATGATTTCGGTCGGTCTTCGCCTTCTTTACGACTGGTCTGATAAATGGAATGAACTTGCGAACCCAGATTTTGAACGACATTAGAGGGTTTAGGGGAATCTAATGTTGGAGAATTTATGATTTCAATGGAGGGAATCGATCAAGGCTGAAATGGAGGTAAAGTGAAAAGTTTTCAGATTGAAACGGTAGTTCTGAAGTTTTTGTAAACGGTCAGATGGTTTAGATGCGTTATATACCCTGCACGCTGAATTGTAAATATGGGTATTTTGGGAACTTAAAAATCATAATAAATCAGATATGTAGCCTAATAAGGTAATTTGATGAGTTGGATCCTAGTCATGGGTTTTGGTTGATAAAAACAGGGTATTATTTATAAAAGCAAAAGCTGAAGGGTTGTAGGTAAGTCAGATTGAATTTGAAGGGGGTAAGACGAATTTGCTAAAAAATTTAAAACCCAAGTACAGCCGAGCGGCTATACGATTTCTCTTTTAAAAAAATTAGGGAAAACCAAGTATAGACGTGCGGCAGTACTATTTCTTTTTAAAAAATAGGAAAACCGATAGACCCGCGGCTGTACTATTTCTTTTTAAAAAATAGGAAAACCGATTATCGCCGCGCGGCTGTACTATTTACATTTGGAAAAAAGGGGACAAAACCGCGTCTTTTTAAAAAATTAGGAAAAAGCCGAGATTAGTGCTTGTACTTCAGTGGATTATACAGATATTGAAGGCTTTGTCGAACATCAACATTGAAGCTTGTAACGATTTGGAAGAGTTGATGGGTTTGAAAAATAACTTGGAGCAAGTGATCAGAGAGAGGACGAGGCTGATATAATAATGGCCATGGAGTTAAGTTAGTCTTTTATCTTCAAATCTCCACTCAACTTGTTTATATATTTGGTGAGAGTTATCTTTTTGGTCAGGTCAAATAGTATATACGTTGAGTGAAACACACTGATGCAGGATACATCTTGGCTTTGTTGTAACCAAGCTCTGAGATAATCTGTGCATAGTTTTAACTAGCCTCTAGATTAGTGCTTGTGCTTTAGTGGATTATACAGAGATAGAATGATCTTCCTTTTCTTTTTTACGCAACAGAACAGGATGTGCTTTGTTTGTAATTGTAATTGTCTCTCACATAATGAAGAAATTTATTCTGATTAAAGTGACTAAATTAGGTTGCATTATAAATGAAAGTTTACAAAAGTTTTGTTTCTGTGTTTGTGAAAGCACTAGAAAACATAGCACAAATACATCCACAAAGGGTTCTTGCCCTTTAAGTTTATGGGGTGGTAAAATTGCACAAACACCTGAGGAATGATTCCTTGCACGTTCCTCCTTTCCATCATATTAGATTATAGAACAAGAGGGAGAACCCAGAAAGCAATTGTTTTTTTCTTTTTGGAAGAAAGACCCATAAAGCAATTTAGTCCCATCTTTTTGAATAATCCCAAAATTCAGAGCCATTCAATTCATGGTCCTAAACACCAACAACTGAAGAAGCTCTCAGAAGAGAGAAGAAGAGGAAAATGGAAAGGTTTGTGTTCATTTTTCATTTATTTATCTTTCTTTGTCTTTTAGGTTATTCTTTTGTATTATGTTATTAGAAAGTAAAAATTAAAATGATTCTGAAATGGATTTTCTTGTTTCTCTTGGGAATCTTGAAGTGTAGCCAAAGGTGAAGGTCAGGCAACAAGAAGACGAGGATGATCGTCATGCCTTAATTGATTTTTGTTTTCCAGGTTTTCCTTCAATCCTGTATTTCAATTATGCAGCAAATCTTGATCTGAAACTTTAATCTATTTCAGTTCTGGTTTATTGTTATTCATGGAGTATTGGACTTTTGAAGCTGCCTGTTTTGCCAATTGACACATACTGGACATTTGAAGTTTAAATCTATTTCAGTCCTGATAATTGACACTTTTTTTTTTTTGAAGGTGAAGGTATTGGAACTTGTTCTTTTGCTAGTGTTTTGACAACAAATTGCGTTTGTTCAACTCACAGGTTTTCTCATGTCTATCACAGCATGGAGCTCTGAAAGTTTGTTAGCTCAGTCTGATTTGTATCTTTGAATTCGCTTGTAATATCTTTTATACTTAGAATTGTACTTAAATTTGCAGTTGTCATGTTTAAGAAGTGTAAAGAAACCTCTTTGAAAATTCACGATCTCTATTGATGACAAAACTCTCTCTAACAAAAATATACAATTGCCCTAGGAAAATGTTTAGTTGTCCTCATGAGTCATTATTGGTTTTCCAGACTATTACTCTCTCTGTTGCTTGATCTTTGTAGATGAGGCTCAGGCATTGGTGTTATCCCTCGTTATATGTAACTACAAGGATCTGTTCATTCCAATCAGTGTGAACTCGGTATATAAAAGTTTGTGATATGTTTTCCTCAGACAAAATAAGTCTCAGTTTAAATGTCTGATTTCCGATTGAGTTTTTGGAGCTTGTTTGATTGATTTACTCCTATGATCAATCCTTACTCCAAAAGAATGATGCAAAACCTTCCCTTCCCCTTTCTCTGTACCTTTTTTAATGTTAGGAAAAAAATGTTTGTTCATCCTTTTATTCTTCTGGTGTATTTATTGGTCATTGGGTGATTTGACATTGGATTTTATCTACAGAGGAGCACCAAGATGTTTCTCCACCCACTGTTGCAAGAATTTCAAAATCTTGTGTCCCAACACAAGTGTATTGATGCCATCAATATCTATAGCTGAAGGTTTAGTTCCAAATCGTAGGTTGTATGGACGTTTCAGCAGCATTAGTGTATTTATTTGAAAATACGATCAACATCTTGTACAATCTATTTGCTTACCTTTGTGTTTGGTCATTTTGTTTCAGAAAATGAACGGTGAATGGAAATAAAAACAGGATCAAAGCAGAACGACCATCAGCTCTGAAAAATCATAACTTGGTTAAGAAACCTACACAATGTGTTCCATGCCATATTACTGAAAATTCTACAAAAACCAAAAAGTCCAAGGATGAGAACTCTCTTAATGAAAGGAAAGGGTCAGAGATAACACTTCCAAGCCAGAGACGACCCCCTAGAAATGGAAAACCAAGCTCTACGAGAAATCGAGTGTCTTTTAGTTGCCATTAGTTTGGCACTCTTACTTGAATGAATTACTCTGATACATAATAGATCTTCCTGTTTGTTCATGAAACAGCATGAGCTTTTTTGTAACCAGGGATGTAACCATTAGATCAGTGCTCATAATTGAGTGAACTACTGTTTCTAAATTAGGTCTGCCTTCTTTTATTGCAACATCATGTGGTTTGTTTGTAATTACTAATTGCCTTTCCTAGCAAGAACCTTATACTGTTAAAAATTAAAACAGTATAGCCGTGCGGCTATACTAGTTCCATTTTAAAAATTAAGGAAAACCCAGTATAGCCGCTCGGTTATACTATTTGTTAGGAAAAAAAATAAAAAACCGAGTATAGCCGGACGGCTATACTATTTCTTTTTATAAAAAAATAGGAAAAACTGTGTATAGCCGATCGGCTATACTATTTCTTAAATTTTTTTTGTGAAAAAACCGAGTATCGCCGTGCGTCATAGAGTTTTATAGACTTTTAAATACTTATTTTTAAAAAAAAAACCTTGTACTGTTTTAAAAAAAAGGGCTTGTCTAATATAGATCCCTACATTTTCTATTTCCTAGACATACACCCATCACTCTATAAATCTATGTGTAAAGCCCAATTTCAAATTTAAATGACCAGTAAGATATAAGAGGTCGTAGTATTCCTATGTTTTTACATCGTTGCCACCAAACTTTATATTTTATTTATAATTTATTTCAAATATTTCATTAACTGTCAAAATTGTAATTAACACTCCCTATTAATAGCATATCAATCACCCCATTTCTTTTGGTTGTCATTCCCTCTCACATACCGCCCCCTAAAATTGCAAACCAAAAAAAAAAAAAAGTAAATTACATATCCAATAATGTACCTATAAAAAATATAAATATAAATATATACGTATAAAATATAAATATATTATTTGAATAAAATATAAGTATATTATTTACCAAAAAAATTTAAAAAAACTAAGTCAGTTACTTTATAATTGAAATTTCCATACATTTTTCATAAATTAAAAATAGGTACACAATCATTTATAGAAAATATAGTTACATTATTTACCCATAGGTAAATTATTTTACAATAAATCTATAAATGTGTATAGGTACATTATTTGGAGAGGAAAAATAGGTTCATTTAAAAAAAATATGTACATTGTTTTAATAGGTATATTATTAGAGGAAAAAAAATAGGTACATTATTTGGAGAGAGAAAATAGGTTCATTTTAAAAAAATTGTTTTTCATAAAACAAATAATAGGTACTTTATTCAGAGAAAAAAGGGTACATAATTTAGAGAAAAAATGTTTTTCATAAAACGAACAATAAATAGATTATCAAAATATTTTTCAACATAATTAGAATGTACACTATTATTCATAAAACTATAATAAAATAGATTACTAGTAGTATAATTCATAAAAGGAAAACAAAAAAAAAAAAAAAAAAAAACCAAAACGGATTTTTTTTGGCATAAAATAAACCAAAACGTTACTAATACGTTAATGTTGAATTTAATATTTAATTTCAAATAAGTTTCTAAATTAATTACTACATCCATTACAACCATTTGAAGATCTTTCCAAATTCAACGTGTGTCATTAGCTACACTTCCGGAGGATCCACATAACACGTTAACTTATAAATATGGGTAGTTTTGGAATCTGAAAATTAGAATAAATTAGATTTTAATTTGCTTACTTGGGTAACTATGGGTAACTTGCTTACTTGGATCCTAGTCATCGGATATTATTTGAAAAAATTGGGTATTTTAAATAGAAAAATAAAGGAAAGAGTTGTAGGTGATTACAAATGAATTTTATGGGTCTAAGCTCAATTTACTACTATTAAATAGTTCCATTTTAAAAATTAGGGAAAACCGAGTATAGCCGCACGGTTATACTATTTGTTAGGAAAAAAAATAAAAAACCGAGTATAGCCGTACAGATATACTATTTTTCTTTTAAAAAACAGAGTATAGCCGGACGGCTATACTATTTACAAATTAGGAAAAACTGTATAGCCGATCGGCTATACTATTTCTTAAATTTTTTTGTTGAAAAAACCGAGTATCGCCGCTCGGCTATACTTCTTAATAAAAAAAATTAAGAAAAAAGGCCCCTCCTAGTTGCATTAGTTTATACTTTATAGATATCAATTTGGTATAGCCGTGCAGTTATACGAATAAAATACGTATGAGTTTTATTCAGCAAAATTTTGGCAAATGACAACTTAAAAGTTCAGCCACTATATAATATTTTAATATATATTATTTGTATTCAATAATATTTGTATAATACGTGAA
The DNA here is from genome assembly GCA_018703695.1 of Prunus fruticosa. NCBI lineage: Eukaryota > Viridiplantae > Streptophyta > Magnoliopsida > Rosales > Rosaceae > Prunus > Prunus fruticosa. Next base: position 4,805,403 of record CM031917.1, read on the forward strand.
TTTTGTATGTATTATTGATAATTTTGTTAAAAAATAAGTGAAAAATTCATACATACATGTTCAATACGAGTATTGTACGTTTGTTTTTTAAAAAATTAGGAAAAAACCGAGTATTGCCGTGGGGCTATACTATTTCTTTTAAAAAATTAATAAAACCAAGTACCGCCGGCCGGCTGTACTGTTTTTAAAATTTTTTTAAAAACCAGGTATAGCCGCGCGGCTATACTATTTTATCATAAAAAAATTTGGAAAAATCCGAGTACAGCCGTGAGGCTATACTATTTCTTATTTTTTTAAAAAAAAAAACCCTCGTATTTTAAACTTTAGGTCTGAGTCTCTTGCTAATTCCTTGGGGTGCAAATGTTTTAGAGTGCAGGGAGGGCAGCATTAAAAACGACTCGCCTTGGGAAATATCTGAGTTCTCTTACATGTCCTATCTTGGGGGCCAATAGCACTTAAAAAACTTATAAACAAAGATAAAATCATCCATTACAGTATATCGATTTCGTAGCATCATCCATTACAGTATATCGATTTCGTAAATGTATGTATCACAAAAATAAAATCATATCACATGGCACTTGGGACCAAGTTGGGAATGCTAACCGTGAAATAAACAAAGGCATCATGTCATACCCACAGGCTCAAATATTCATAATTGAAAGCAGACACGAAAGAGGAATACAAATACAAGGTTTCATCAAGGAAATTTTAATATAATACAATAATTTCAGTTGTGTGATATAAATGTACTGTTGGACAACCACTAGACCCAGAAACTTGTAATGAACTTTAAACTACTTGACCACATCTTTGCTCCTCTTGATTTCACAGAGCATTTCTTTCTTCTCCAAGTAAGTTCAGCTTCGCACATGCTCCCTCTGCTGTAGAGCTTCGACATACTTTCTCAATATCAGTTCCTACCTGCAGCTAGCTACCATAACACAAATTCAGCAGTTTACTTGTCAAAACTTGCATTCCAAAATGAATAAAGTAGTAATATCGGACTGCATTTTGAAAATAAAAACACTGATTTCAATCTAGTACTCTTGTACGTAATAGTTTATCCAGTATGCCAAAAAAGAGAGTATATATTTAAGCTTTGTGTTTTATGTTTTTACAAAAACAACAAGGGATAACTTGTTGTTAACATGATCAACTAGAAAAAATCATATAGCACATGCTCCCTCTGCTAGAAAAAATCATGATCAACTAGAAAGATTCTCCATTTCAAAGATTTTGAAATGCACATAAATATTCAACTCTTACTTGATTGACTTCAAAAAGAACATTTAATGGTGATGTATTTTAACATGCCTTGAAATATTATTATAAGATTGCCACGAAACCATTGAAAACCTAAATTTGGAATGCGATAGAATTATATTATTTTGTGCTCTCGGTGTTGTTGTCAGTGTCGGTGCTTCATTTTATAAGTAATAAAATAAGGAAATTTAACCTGTTGGTTTTAGATTAAGCTTCTCACTCACAACTCACAAGCACAAGCAAAAAAGCAATCAAAATGGACAAAGAAAACATATAAGTAATAAAATATTTGGAAATTGGGGAAATGATAAGGCTCATGAGTCAGGACTCACAAGCAAAAATTGACAAAGAAAAAAAATCAAATATTATTATAAGATATTTGGTCTCAAAATAAGGAAATTGAACCTGTTGGCTTTTAAGCTTCTCACTCACAAGTCACAAGCACAAGCAAAAAGCAATAAAAATGGAGAAAGAAAACATAGCTAAACAAGGGAGCCCATATTCTGTTGGCTTTTCTACTTTAATATTCTCTCGCTGCTTCATTTTATAACTAATAAACACAAACCAAACCACCCATTTCGCTTTAAAATGCAACCATTTCGCTTTAAAATTAAAAAATTAAAAGAAAGAAATTACCTTGCCATCATTGCATCGGTGGTGGTTAGTCCTCGTGTGGTTCTCCAATTACAAGGGAAGGTACATGTTGAATTTTGTAGAAATCCTCTCCATCTTCCTCAATCCGACGGTGGAGTTCTCTATGCATCCTTCTGATGGTTAATTCCCTGAGATTAGTAAGATATCTCAGCCCATCTGGAAGTGTAGTCAATCCCTTGCAATATTCAATGCGCAATTGGCAGAGATTAGGCATGGCTCCTTCCTCTACCCTCCACTCTGTTATTTCGTCCATACCAAAGAAAAAAAGAAATTGAAGAGAAGGAAAGCCTCCTTTGGAGAAAACCAGTATCTTCGTATTCGCTTTGAAAACTTTCATTCTAAGGCTCAGAGATGTTAGGTTTGGCAATCTCTCTAGCATTCCCATTTGGTCCTCCTTGAGACCACAACTCCACAATCGTAACTTGGTGAGGTTTGGATAGTTGTGGAGCTCTTTCGGTAATTCCTCGATTGGCCCTACCAACGTCAATTTGTATATACCCCGACAGCTTGATACTATTTGCATAGCTTGCTCTTCACCGCTATTGTTTTCCACTAACACAATTAGAGACCAGATACGGTTAAGCGTTCTGCTTGTAGATTTTAAGATTTCCTCCAGATTTTGCAAAGAGCTTGACACTCTTATTCTCAGTTTTCTAAGATTGGTTAATCTACCAACATCTTTCAAATCACAATACTCACTTGAAAGGTTATATAAGGTCTGTAGATGGCCAAGAGTAGACAGCTCCAGCTTACCCTTTGCTCTGTAATTCCAGGGTAAATATAAATGTCTTAATTGTTTCATCTTCATTATCACATTTGGGATGACCATGTAGTCATTCCAAAAAAGAAAATCAAGAGTTTGCAAGCATACTAAATTACCTAGGGATGGCGGAAACGTTTTTATTTTGCTACGCCTCACACTTAGAAACCTTAAGTGTACCATATTTCCAATTTCACTTGGCAACTCTACTTCTACTTTATCAAGACCTTCAACCTTCAAAACTCTAAGCACTTTGAAATCCTTCAACGGAGATAGTAATCCTTTTTCACTTTTTGGCATCCATTCTTCTAGGCCAAAGAATAATAGAGACCTTACGTGCCCATTTGTTTCATCTCTTGAAGAAACCAACTTATCTGCCTTCTCATGCAAGTAAATTGCAAGTCTTCGAATTTTCCCCAATTGTGTTGCCTCGGCTGCCACAAAAGAAATATTTTCCTGCAAAGAATTGTTAATCTGGAGAAAGCTTTCCTCTTTTGCCTTTAACAAACACATGTCTCGCACAAGATCATGAATTCGACAACCTTTAATTGTCCCAGTTGAACCACTTGTTCCCACTTGAACCAAACACCTTTCCACCAACTCACTCAAGCAGTCATGTGCTATATCCTCCATTGTTTTCCCCGAACCATGTCTTTGTTGTCTCAGGAGGAGATAAGACCTTCTGCCATCCATAACTTTGTCAATTTGCTCACCAAAAACTCAGAGTCTTCAGGATAATGACCTAAATATAAAAAACATGGTTTTAAGTAATATGGTAGGTCATCATAACTCAATGCCAACACTTGTGATACACCTCCATATTCTTCTTCATGACCTATGCCTCTGCTTATGTATTCATGAACATTCTCATACACTCTCTCCCATTCTCTAATGGAGGGTTTTCTGGCTAGAATTCCGGCAAGCACAATGATGGCTAATGGCAAACCTTTACAATATTGAAGCATCTTCCTTCCTAAGTCTCTGTACATTCCCAAGTCTGAAAAATAGGAAAAGAAAAAAAAATTAAATACGGACTTGTAGTATGAGCAATCGTAGTGGATATTCCTTGCTCGAATGATTTAAAATTAAAATTGTGAAATCCTGAAATTTACTGATATTCTTTATCTTATTATAAGTTTGGATTTTATAATACATGCCAAATGGAAAACATTTAAAAATTAAATCTGCACCAACACATAAAACGTATGGGATATTGTTGGATTGAAGAGGAGGCTGGGAGAAAATCTTGAATTAGCTAAAATTATCGTGATTATTATTTGCAATTGCATAAGATAAATTACCATACTACCTAACAAATGTGTGACCAAGTAAGGCAGTTTATAAAATTTGTAAAGGGTAATCCCAACAATGACTGAAAAAAGATAAAACACTACATAAGTTGTGTCATATGGAATGGTTTCTATGTGGCTCGCTATATAACTAAGGAACTGGAAAAGAAAAGATGGAGGGTGGGAAAATACCGATTTCAGCCCTTGCAGGTATTGCTTTCTTCACAAGTAGTTCCCAACTCTCATTCTCATTGAGTGGCTGGAGTTTGTGGAGAAAAACATTTCTATTTGGGAAGGAAGCTACCGCTTGATTGCGTGTAGTAAGCAGTATTGTGCTCTCTGTTTGCACATTTGGAAATGCAACCTTCAAAAGATTCCATGTCTCGATACTCCAAATGTCATCAAGAATAACCAAACATCTCATTTCTTCCATGACACGAAAAAGCTTCTTTGCTATTTCATCATAAGTCATTTCCTTAATTTCTTGTTTTTGTTCCTTGGTAGCAGAAATCAGTTTAAACAGAATTCCTACCCAAACATTTCTTACTTGACACCGTTGAGATACACAGACCCAAGCAAAACTACGAAAGTGGTGCCTTACTTTTTTGTGATGATAAAGCTGTCTTGCAAGGGTGGTCTTCCCCAGACCGCCCATACCCCAAACAGATACAACTTGATGACGGTTTTCATCTTTCACCAAATGCATAACCAATTCTTCAACGTTGTTCTCTAACCCAACAACATCACGTTCAACAACATGAGAATAACTTCGCCTGAGTAGTCCTTGCCTCTCATGCAATTGCAAGGAAGATTCACCACCACTACTGTCTCTGTCCCGTATTTCCGTGATATTATAACTCTGCAACCTCGATCTCAACGCCGAAATTCTGGTAGTGATATTCTCAATTTCTGCCCCAATCCTGTGAACATCAAACCCTTCCTTGACGGTTCTGGCAAATCGTTTGAGAACTTTCTTGAGGCCTCTTTCCTGCTTCTTGGAATCCACTTTCAAGCCATAAGTTTGGATGACATCCTCCAAATCATAAGCCGCATCTCTAATTTTGGCAACACAAATACGGACTCTTGTATCTTGTCCTTGTCTTGCATCTGCATCTTTGAGGAATCCCTGCATGAATTCTAGCTCAGTTTGTGCAGCTTCAACTTGACGGCTGACTCCAGACAAGAACTTGGCTTCCTGAATGGTGAAGTCTCTGACACTTTCGAGCACAAAGGAAACAACTGCCTCAGCCATTCTCTCTACTACTTACTCTCTCTTCGCCAAAACGAAAACAACAACTAAACCTCCAGATCTAATTTGCAGATTGATCGATCTCCAGTCTTTTGTCGATGTATGAATGACAGCCAATTGGGTCTATTTCAACCCAACAAGAAGTCGTCAGCTTTGTCGTTTCCTGACCACCTTGTTCTAAAATATAATGTAATGCACGCTGTAGTAGGTGAACCAGAATTAGTTTTAGATTGATTTAACAATTTCTATCTGTATATGTCCAGTAAACTAATAAATAATCGTCCCAACATCTCTCAAAAAATAAATTATTCTTGTGCAACCACTTGTATCGCACACCCCAGACAACTTCAGGAATCTTCAAATAAATTATTCTTCCATAATTGGTGCAAGTTGTATAATTATTGAATCACTTTCTCTTTAACAATTTATTAGTCCTTTTTCTTTAAGAACTTATTTTTATTTTTTTCGAACTTTGACTGAGTCGTTAATTCTACTCACCACAAGAAACTGCTTTCGTCTTCTTGCAAGAAAGTTGCTGTCTATTTATTTATTCAAACTGGCAAATTGTCTTGGCACATGCAGAGCTTCTTCCCCATACTTTCTCAATGTCAAGTCCAAGCTGCAGCTACCACAACACCCGTTGCATGTAAGCCAGATGAGGCTCTTAGATCACTTACATTAGGAAGACCTGAATTTAGTAAAGAAAAAGAAAAAAATTACAAAGTTGTGTAAGCAACATTCATTAGATCACTAAATGGTACCTGTAGTACGAATGCTGTCCCTAACTGTAGTAGGGTCTGCAAAGTACCGCCCCAATATAAAAAGGATCTATGCTGGATGTTCAAAATCATCAGAATAGCATCTGATAGATCGAATTAGAACAAGTATGTGCTTCATCAGCAACATAGAAACAATGAGTCTTTAAATTAATGCTTATCCAGCTGCACCTGTTAGCATTTGTCATATGTTGAATTAGTCTACTAGCTCATTAATGAATTAGTTTGTTTAGTCATTAATGAGGTTAGTAGATAGAAGCCTAACTTTGCCTAATAGTTTGGTAGCCTAATAGTTTGGTTGCCTAATAGTTTGGTGTAGACTTGACCTTGGGAATTCCAAGGTTGCCTAACTTTGGGGACTTGCCTAACATTGTGGGCTTGATTACTTGTATATATATGTGTTGATTGTAAGTAATGAAATATGAGTGAAAAATCAGAAAATATTCTACAACTCTCATTCTCTCTACACTTTCCACTCTCTACTCTCAATATTCTCTATGTTTTGGCATGGTATCAGAGCCTAATGGCTAATCCTTAAGATCCTCTATCAAATTGAGAGTCGTTGGCGTTTTTTCATGTTGCTGTAAATTCCCTTATTTCTATTAAATTTCCTCTCTTTTAGGGGCAATAAGTCCCTTGGCTATGATGGCCTAATTTGTTTCCTTTGGGCAGGACGTCTCTTGATCACCATGATCTCTTTCCTCAATGAGCCTCGTCATCGCTCACCGAGCCATTTCCTTTCCTCCGCGAGCCTCGTCACTGCTCGCTGAGCCTTTTCCTACTCGGCCTTGTCTCTATCCTGCGAGCTTTTCTACTGCCGATGTTCCCTTTGCACAGCCACTCTGGTGTTTGCATCATCTCTCAAGCTCTAACGAGCTCTCTTGTGTTTTCTTATTTATGGTTTCTTTTCTCACCACCTATCACATACTTCTTACTTTATTCCCCTTTATTTCCTTAAATTATTTCTTCCACTTTATTTCCATCCCATTTTTGTCTGGTATATTTCTTCTCCCTTGTTGACTTACACTTTTCTCTGTGTTACCCAAGTGAAGGTGTTTTCTCCTCATCTCTTCGTTCTCATGCACACCACATTTGTGCCTAATGTTTTGGTGGGTATCAAAGTTTTCTGTCTACCCATATATATATATATATATATATATATATATATATATATGTGAAAATCTTTTCTTTGCTACCTCTTCTCTTTCACGCCAATAACTTGGCTTCCTTTTCCCTTTATTTTATTGGACTTGTTTTGCACCATATGCCTCTTCCGTTTCAACACCTCTTACACTTGTCAACATCACCTACCCTATCTATACAATATTTGTCCTTTTCTCTCTATGTGTGCATACGCATGTCATCCACCTTCATTCATTTTTATTTCTTCTTTCTTTTTGGGTTGTTGCAGACTCCTCTCCATCTTTTATTCCTTTTCTCCAGTTGTCGGCTGTCCATCTCCATTCCACCTTTCCTTGCATTAATTTGTTTTCTGCCACGAGACTGACATGTTTGAATCTCTTTACTATTATTTCATTTTCTCTTCTTCCAAATCTCGACCCTCTACCAATGTCAGATTTGAGGGGGAGATAGATGCAACTTTATTTGGGTGCTGCAACTTTATTGTCATTACCGGTGTTGCTTTCTCCAAATCTCGACTCTCATACGTCGTCGGATTTGAGGGGGAGTGACACGCGCTCATCTATTCCGCTGCAATTCTGTTACCTATCTGCCATGACTGATTCTTCTACATCTGAGCTTCAGCGAGCTTCCGTTTCTCAAGTGCCACTGCTTTTATGGTTCTGACAACCCCTTCTCTTCAGGGGAAGAGGAGGAGTGAAGAGAAGTTGTGTCTGCAATAATGGAAGTATTTGTGATGCTGCTAGTATTGTTGTTGCTGCCTACTATATTGCTCTTGCTGGTGCCAGTGTCTTAGATTTCTCTCACTGGTGTCAGTGCCACTGATCATATGGCTACATCGACCCCTTCTCTTCAGGGGGAGAGGGAGAGTGAAGAGAAGTTGCCTCTGCTGTTGCTCCTGCCACAGTTGTCCTGCCCTGCCTTGTCTTGCCGGTGCCAAGTGGCTTATATTGCTCTTGCTGGTACCAGTGTTGCTCTTGCTGGTACCAATGTTGCTCTTGCTGTTGTCAGTGTTGTTGTCTCTTGTTGAGGACAGTGTTGTTGTTGCTTCTACCGTGTTCTTGCCTTTATCGGTGTGTTTCCGATGTTGTCATGCCCGTTGACCTTGCCTTTGCTTTACCTTGCCTTATCCTATTTTTTAGGGTTTGGTTGCCCTTGCCTTTGTCGTGCCACATTGCCTTTGCTTGACCTTTATTTGCCTTACCTTGCCTTACCCTTTCTTTTTAGGGTTTGGTTTTACTTTGACGTGCCTTTCCCTATTTTAGGGTTTGGTTGTGTCCTTTGCCGTGTTCACAGGGTTTCTGTGTCCTTTACCTTACCTTTGCCGTGTTCACAGGGTTTCTGTGTCCTTGCCGTGTTCACAGGGTTTCTGTGTCCTTTACCTTACCTTTGCAGTGTTCACAGGGTTTCTGTGTCCTTACTGTGTTCTTTGCTTTGTCTTTGCCTTGTTCGCATGGTTTATGTGATCTACCGACCAACTCGGGTGCACTTGGATTTGGTGTTGCCACCGACAGACCGAAATGATTAACTTCGATGTGGCCTTTGCTCCACGTGTGGCCCACCATGTAGTGGTCCCACGTGAGGGGGCATGTTGAAGTGGATCGACATTTTATTAAGAAGAAGCTCGATGCAAACATATTAATGAAGGAAGTCTCTTGTTATAGCTTTCCACAACTCTCTTGGCAAGTTGGGCATTGGTGATATTTATGCACCAACTTGAGGGGGAGTGTTAGCATTTGTCATATGTTGAATTAGTCTACTAGCTCATTAATGAATTAGTTTGTTTAGTCATTAATGAGGTTAGTAGATAGAAGCCTAACTTTGCCTAATAGTTTGGTTGCCTAATAGTTTGGTGTAGACTTGACCTTGGGAATTCCAAGGTTGCCTAACTTTGGGGACTTGCCTAACATTGTGGGCTTGATTACTTGTATATATATGTGTTGATTGTAAGTAATGAAATATGAGTGAAAAATCAGAAAATATTCTACAACTCTCATTCTCTCTACACTTTCCACTCTCTACTCTCAATATTCTCTATGTTTTGGCAGCACCCAGGTGCCTTCTTCAAACCTCTTGCTTTCATCATTCTTCTCATTTCAGCTACAACGTCCCACCTCCTAGAAGAGGCATAGAAGTTTGATAGCGAAATATAATTTGAAGGGTTTTTGGGTTCTAGTTGAATAAGGAACCTGTAAGCTAGATCTTGCATGTCACGATTCTCATGCAACACAGAAGCAGTAACTAAAGACCCCCAAAAACTTGGACCAGGTTCTACAGACATCGTTCTGGGAGACAGGTTGTTGGCTATTATGCTGACTGTCCATTATACAACAGAACATGGCAGACGCTTAATAATTAGCTATTGTCTGATATCCAATGAACGCCTCAAAGTGATGGGGTGATGTGTAGTCATATTTGGCTAGTCCCCAAATATTTAAGATGTTTCTTTCTGATAGATTGGAGAAATTACCATAAACTGATAAACGTTTCGAGTCCGATACGTAGTACTTGAAACAGCAGCATGTTCCTAATCCTAGGTTGCATGGACGTTTCAGCAGCATTTGTTTATCTAGTTGAAAATATGATCAGCACCTTGTACAATCTATTTGCTTACCTTTGTGTTTGGTCATTTTGTGTCATAAAATGATATGGTGATTGGAAATAAATACAGGATCAAAGCAGAAAGACCATCAGCTCTGAAGAATTATAACTTGGTTAAGAACAAACATACACAACGTGTCCCATGCCATATTACTGAAATGCTTTGTTCGTCATTTAAATCTGTAAATAGTTGGGCTTCTTCAGAAATTGGGCTTCTGATGAAACCCTAAGGAAGAATTCAAAACTTCAATATGATTTGCACCGTAGATTCAAAGGCCATTTGCTAAGTTTCTGCCGTATAGATTTTGAGAGGAACGAGATGGGAAAGAAGAAGAAGATTTCTATAGAGAAGATTGAAAACAAGCAGTCTCGCTTTGTGACTTTCTCGAGGAGAAGGAATGGGCTTGATAGGATTTTTAGTACCTGCGCAAACAGGGTTAAAATCACTTAAAATACTTGCAAGAATACAAGGATATTGTAGTATAGATGCTCATGCAAGGTCGTTGTCCCCAAAGATTGTTTGACTAATTTGTAATTAAACTAACTCTTAATTAATAACTAAAATAGATTTTATCAAAGATGTGAAATTTATGAATTTGAAAAGATTAACTTGACAATAAAAGAAATCTGAAAGTTGGGAGGTAATAATAGCAGAGAATAAAAATGTTTTTAAAATTAACAATATAGAGAGAAACTAGGGTTTAGCCGTCGCCGTCACAATCCTATGCAATTCTATCAGTTACTTATGAATTTCCACATATATGCTTTGAAGGTTAGGTTTTCCTAATGCATATTTTCCTTGTGATGTTCAAGCGAAAACGTATATCTAACATGCAATCCGTCTGTGATGTTCAGATCAAATATAAACATGCAAGACTCATTAAGCTTTGTGAAAACCCCTTTGAAAAACCATGCAACCCTTAAGAGCGTGATGTTCGCCTTAAGTGAACTTACAATTACTAATCACAAGAAGCCCTCCTCAATTTCAGGGTGATGTTCCAACAGAAATTGCATCAAATTACTTGTCTAAATATCCTAATGGTGATCAGTCATTAAAATAGATAGATAGTTTTAAACACAATGATTAATAATTCAAAGCAAGCATGCATCCATTCATAAGCAAATTAATAAAATTACATATTCATGCTAAGGCTTATGACCTCGCCCTAGCAAAAAGATTTAGTTACGCATACTCATAACTAAAATCCAAGAAAATATCATTCGAATGAATAAGAATAAAAACACATGGAAGTAGAAGCTCTTCCTAAAACCCTAGCCAAAGTCGCGTTCAAAAGCCAAAAGAGAGGTCCTCAAAATTCTCTGAAACATAACTTAAATACCTCATAAAACCTAGTTGCCCAATCTTCACAAGGAAACTAGGTTAAAATAAAATAATACTAGGAAATCAAATCCAAATTGGACTAGGAGAATCTGCCAACAATCTGCCCAGCCACGTTTTGGGCTCAAATCTCCTCCGAATCTGGCCCAAAATAGCTTGTTTTAAAGATAAAAACGTTCTGAACACTTCTCCAGAAGGCTACGAACCCATCTAAGGTCATCTTGGGCTCCAAAAACGCAATAAAGGCCCAAACCGTCACTATTCCAGCACGCGCATTGCTCCTTTATTTTATTGACAGAAAATAACCGCTTGGTAGAAAAGTCTGGAATTTTGATACGATCAAGCTAAATGACTCACGAACGTCCTCCAACTGGAATTACTCCAAAATTCGTCCATTTGATTATGTTTTGCTCCGGAGGAAGTTGAAAAGCCCTATATTGGAAATATAATTTAAAGTATCAAAATTCTTCCAAAATATTAACCAAAATATACTAATAATGAGGTTAAATATATAATATAAAATATGCTCATCAGGGCTCTTCAAGAAAGCCAAGGATTTCTCAAATCTCTGCGGCTCATCCGTTACAAGAAGTGCTGGATCAACTTCCGTTGATTCTATGGTGGATCAATTCCTCTCCACCACGGCTGCCTCACCTTCCTCTGTGATTGACGAGTTTCTGTCCACCGCTATTGGCTTTCCTTCGGTTGACTCCACTGCTGATCAAATCGTGCCCATTGCAACTGTTGACTCGTCCACCACCACTGCTGGATCCTTCACCACTACTTCTCGGTCTTTCCGAGACACATTGAAGGCTTTGTCGGACATCAACATTGAAGCTTGTAATGATTTGGAAGAGTTTATGGCTTTGAAAAATAACTTGGAGCAAATCATTAGAGAGGACGAGGCTGATATAATAATTTCCACGGCAGTCTTTTATCTTGTTGATCTCCACTTAACTTGTTTATATATTTGGGGAGAGTTGGCTTTTTTGTTAGGTCAAATAGTATATATGTTGAGTGAAACACACTGATGCAGGATGCATCTTCCTTTCTGATGGAAGAACATGTGCTTTGTTGACCAAGCTCTGAGATAATCTGTGCATTTTTTGTACTAGCCTCTAGATCAGTCAGTGCTTCTACTTTAGTGAATTATACAGATATAGGTTGATCTTCTTCCTTCTTTTTTTAATGCAACAGAACATGATGTGCTTTGTTTGTAATTGTCTCTAACATAATGAAGAAAATTTTGCATATGTTTATCCTCTTTTCTTTTAATGCACCTTCTTTTCTTTTACATTTGTTCTGGTATTAGTGACTAAATTATAATGGAAACACTGCTCCTACTAAAATTGTAAGTTCACAGACTGTTTCGTTTATGTGCTTCTTGTGAAAGCACTACTACCACTAAACATAGCACAAATACACTGCACAAAGAGTTCATGCCCATTAAGTTTATGGAGTGACAAAATTATCAATTCTAAATATGGATAGTTCAATAAATCAGCTCTTAGGCAGTTATACAGGACTGGAAGCAAATCTCCCTTTCCAACAATCCCCCTTCTCTGTTGAATTATGGGTAATTGTTCTGCCACTCCTTGGTACTTCTACTGTTCTCAGATGGCGGGTTGGCAACTTCTTGCAGCTGCTAGTCCATGCGCAAATGTTATCTGAAAAATCTGCCTCAACATCCTTATATGCCTTGGGAAAATTTCCAGAACCTTGAACACAATTGACCATCAACAATCGCATCTGATACCTTAACATTTACTTTCTTTTATCGTACTATTCATTGAAATATGTCTATGCAGTGTATGCACAGTGATGGCCCTATGCAGTGTGTGCTGAACACTTGTATGCACAGAGACCGGGTCGTGACTCGTGGGTTGTTGCAGCAGTCCCACATCGACTCCAAACAAAAGCTTCAAATTTTTTTACTTTATAAAAATATCTTCACCCCAACTATTTTCTCAGGTCTAGTTTCGATTACTTGCTAAAGTCCTTCCTGGGCCACTTGTTAAAGTCCTAGTTGGGCTTTAAGTTGCTTTAAGTTGCGGCTTTTTTGAAAATGCTTAATTCGGCATTTAAATTTCTAAATAGTTAGGCTTCTTCTTATGAAATTGGGATTCTGATCAAACCGTAAGGAAGAATTCGAAACTTCAATATGATCTGCACCGTAGATTCAAAGGCCATTTGCTAAATTTGTGCCGTATAGTTTTTGAGAGGAACGAGATGGGAAAGAAGAAGATTTCTATGGAGAAGATTGAAAACAAGCAGTCTCGCCTTGTGACTTTCTCAAGGAGAAGGAATGGGCTCTTCAAGAAAGCCAAGGATTTCTCAAATCTCTCCGGCTCATCCGTTGCAATTCTTGTAATCTCTCCAGCGGGCCGCCGTTACACTTATGCCTCTCCTTCCTTTGACTCAGTGGTCGAACAATTCCTCTCCGAAACCATTAGTGGCTCTTCCACTGTGACTGACGGTTCTTCTTCATTTGACTATGTGGATGACCAATTTCTCCCCACCACCAATGCTGGATCAACTTCCGTTGATTCTATGGTGGATCAATTCCTCTCCACCACGGCTCCCTCACCTTCCTACGACTCTGTGATTGACGAGTTTCTGTCCACCGCTATTGGCTCTCCTTCGGTTGACTCCACCGCTGATCAAATCGTGCCCATTGCAACTGTTGACTCTTCCACCACCACTGCTGGATCCTTCACCACTACTTCTCGCTCTTTCAGAGACACATTGAAGGCTTTGTCGGACATCAACATTGAAGCTTGTAATGATTTGGAAGAGTTGATGACTTTGAAAAATAACTTGGAGCAAATCATCAGAGAGAGGACGAGGCTGATATAATAATTTCCACGGCAGTCTTTTATCTTGTTAATCTCCACTTAAACTTGTTTATATATTTGGGGAGGGTTAGCTTTTTTGTTGTAGACCAAGCTCTGAGATAATCTGTGCATTTTTTGTACTAGCCTCTAGATCAGTCAGTGCTTCTACTTTAGTGAATTATACAGATATGGGTTGATCTTCTTTCTTCTTTTTTTAATGCAACAGAACATGATGTGCTTTGTTTGTAATTGTCTCTAACATAATGAAGAAAATTTTGCATATGTTTATTCTCTATTAATGCACCTTCTTTTCTTTTACATTTATTCTGATATTAGTGACCAAATTATAATGGAAACACTACTCCTACTAAAATTGTAAGTTTACAACCTGTTTTGTTTCTGTGCTTCTTGTGAAAGCACTACTACTAAGCATAGCACAAATACATTGCACAAAGAGTTCATGCCCTTTTAAGTTTAGGCAGTTATACAGGACTGGAAGCAAATCCCCCTTCTCTGTTGAATTATGGGTAATTGTTCCCACTCCTTGGTACTTATACTGTCCTTAGATGGCAGGTTGGCAACTTCTTGCAGCTGCTAGTCCGTGCGCAAATGTTATCTGAAAAATCTGCCTCAACATCCTTATATGCCTTGGGAAAATTTTCAGAACCTTGAACACAATTGACCGTAGACAATCGCTTCTGATACTTAACATTCATCGCATGATTATATGGACAATGATGACCATCCAACTTTCCCAAGTCCTCATTATCCGATTAGAAAATTACACTGAGATCTTCTTTCGCTTGTTCAACCCAGAAATAAGTATATAAAAGCATGAGCAACAAAATCTCAGCCATAATACCCTAACCTATGCAACTTTTACATGCTGAAATGATGCAGCATTTGATTTTGCAATTTCAGCCTCAATCTCTGTATGCAGTAACTCTAATACAGAATAGATCCTACAAAAGTTGGGGTGGGATTTGTCCCCTGAAAGAAATACATGCCCAATGTTGTTAACTTCAATCCAACTGCACCCAGGTTGCTTCTTGACTCCTTTCTCTTTCATTCTTGTCCAAATCCTGCCCGCATCTTCTTTTCTTCCAATACTTAAATACATTTCTGCCAAAATCAAATATATACCAGAATTACCGGGCTCTATGTCCAAAACCTTCTCCCCTGCAATCTCACCCACCTCAACATTCTTGTGGATTCTACAGGCTCCAAGTACTGCCCCCCAGACACTTGCAGGAATTTCAAATCCATCTGCTCTCATTTGAACTAAAAAACTCATTGCCTCATCTATAAGTCCAAATCTCCCCAACAAATCAACAACACATGTATAATGCTCAGTTGTAGGTTCAATGAAATACTTGCATCTCATCATATGAAAGTAGTATCTGCCTTGGTCCACCAACCCCGCATGGCTACAAGCAGACAGAACACCAACAAAAGTTATGTGATTGGGTTGAACATCTGTTGATCTCATTTGTTCGAACATCTCCAAAGCTACTTCACCATTCCCATGGTGAGCAAATCCGCAGATTATAGAATTCCAAGAAATGACATCACGACTTTTCATGCAAGAGAATTCCAATAAAGCAAAATCCATATTCCCACATCTTGAGTACATGGTAACCATAGCATTGGACACTGCTACGAAGTGATCAAATCCCGCTTTTACTGTGAGTGCATGAGTTTGCCTACCAAGGTGTAAGGTTGGTAAGTCTGAACAGATTGTCAAAACACTAGTAAACGTATTTTTGTCTGGGGATGGCCCTGATTCTTTCATTCTAATGAAAAGCTTCAAACCTTCTTCACCAAGATCATTTTCACTTAATCCAAATATTGTGGCATTCCATGCAGCTGTATCTCGAGTTGGCATTGATTCAAAGAGTTCAATTGCACTGCCAACCTCTCCAATTCCCAAATACCCAACAATCATATTTGTCCATGATACAACATCTTTGTAAGGGTTTTTCTCAAGAAAAGCATGAGCTTCTCTAGTGAGCCCATTTCTTACTAATTTAAAAATAATCGAGTTCCAGGTTTTCGGACATTTCTCTGGCATCTCCATGAAAAGCTCCAAGGCATCATTAATTCTTTGAACCTTGACCAACCCATTCACCATTAGAGTCCAAGATTCCAAATCCCGCTCGGGCATTTTCTGGAACAACCCCTCGGCAATTGCAACATACCCGTTTTCTATATACCCAAGGATCATAGCATTCCAAGCCTGAACATCTCTTACAAGCATGCCATCAAAGAGTTCTCGGGCTTCAACAACACGTCCTGCACTAGAAAACCCCGAAATCATTATAGTCCAAGAGGCCAAATCTCGAATAGTCATTCGCTTAAAATACTTTTCAGCCAAATCAAACTCTCCAGAATTCACAAGGCCCCCTACCACCAAGTTCCATGAAATCACATCCTTCAATGGCATCCCATCAAACACTTTTACCGCTTCACCAAACATCCCATTACGAATATACCCGGAAACCATTGAATTCCAAGTGATAACATCTCTATAAATCATCCTGTCAAAGACTTGCCTTGCACCATCCACATCCCCACATTGCATCAACCCGGCAATCATGGTGTTATACGAGAAAACATCACGCTCAGTCATCCGACTAAATAAATTAATCGCATCTTGGAACTGCCCATTTAGAAAGTAGCCGCGAATCATGGCATTCCACGTGACGGTGTTTCTTCGAGGCATTTTGTCGAACAGCTTCTGGGCTTCTTCCACAAAGCCATCCCTCATGAAAGCTGAGATTTTGGAGTTGAGGGGCTTTAGATTGGTGTGTGGAGTTGCAGTTTGGCTTTGTATAAATGGTTTTGCGGTCGCCGTGCAGAGTGATCTGATGAGTCGTAGAGAGAGGTTTCGAGTGAGCATACTCCATTAGTTTTACTGTGACGAACTAAGCGGGATCGGAAATAAGCAAAAATGCAACGGGGACTTGACCCGTTGTAACTTGGGCTTTGCCCTTGACCCGTTAAAATAAATAAATAAATAAGAAATTCATCTTCTATGTAAATGTTGCCACTTTTCTTAGTGTAATCTTAACTAATTTAGATTAATAGTTGGATAAATATCTAATAAAGGATTATAATCTTATGCCCAACATGTGACTAATACCATCCAATTAGAAAGTGAGAAAGCCAACCCTAAATCTCTAAACGCTCCCAACCCTTCAGCGCCGCATCTGGGGAGGTGGCTGCCCCTCCTCCTCTCCCCTCCTCCTCTGTCCTTTGTCCTTCTTCTTCCCCCTCTTCCCTACTATTCCTCTCTCTCGTTTAATATCTCCTTGGTTTGGTTTTGCCCCTTTTTCTTTTACCGTTTCCCCTCACCCTATGTGGTGATTTGCTTCACCCTCTGGTGATTTAACCTCACTGGAAATTAGCCCAAAGTTTCCCTCCCTCCCTGAACTATCCTCTTCACCCCTTTCCTTTGCTGCTACTGTTGCCTTTTCTTTCTTGTTTCGCAGGAGTGTGTGGTTGGGTGTGGGTGGCTGCTTTGGTTTGCTCCTTTCTGGAGCTACTGAGTTTGCTTGTGTTTTAGTGGCTGGGTGTTTTGTCCCCTGTTGTTGGCGGTTTTGTTTTTCTCTGTTTGTTTTCTTTTGCAGGTTTCAGTTTTGTTTCAGGCTGGATTGCTTTCTGCTCACCTAGAGATGCAAGTGCTTGCTTCTATTATGCTTTTTCTCCTCTGATTCCTTGCGGCTTTGTCTCGATGTTGGATCTTCTCCACCGTGTTACGTTCTGTGCGTCTCTCCTCAGTAATACTATCGCGTTGAGTATGCTTTTAAAGTGCATTTGGCACTTACCCCTCGGATTATGGTAGCGCTCTGGAGCTGTGATGGCGTATCCATCACCATCTTCCTCTTGGTTCTTTGGCTTCTGTGACTTCTCTAGTGGTTTGGGTCTTGCGTTGGGTGCCTTGCCATTTGGTTATTGGTGGTGCGCATTCCTCAGTTGGTTTTCTTTTTATTTCTTGGCTTTTGTTGTATTTTTTGTTTTGTTTTGTAATTTGACTGGATATGAAGCTTGGTTCTAGCCTTGAACTGAGGTCTGCGCTTCTAACTGTTCGTGTATTTCTGGCTTAATGTGCAATATATCCGTTTTGGTTTCTTTGAAACCAAACATTGACCAAAAAAAAACATGTGACTAATAAGCCCAAACATTTTGATTTTGAACCAATCAATACGTGATCGGCATCGGCATATCAACCCAGGACTATATCCATCTTCACACATATGTTTCTTATTGTCCATCAAATCTATCCCCCCCCCCCCCCCCCCCCCCACACATCAAACGTTCTGAATTTAAATTATTAGGAGCGCAAAAATATTTATTTATTTATTTTATACCTATCATTCTTAGGTGACTAATGCATATGTATTTTCTACCTTGAAGTCCTGTACTCTATGAACAATGTGTCATGAAGGATTTTTTATTAAAAAAATCCTTAAAATGACGCGACAAATGATCAAATAGGAGAAAGAACCATGTAGAAATTGAAAATAGGAAATGCATTTCTACGTATGGACT
Organism: Prunus fruticosa; assembly: GCA_018703695.1. Taxonomy (NCBI): domain Eukaryota; kingdom Viridiplantae; phylum Streptophyta; class Magnoliopsida; order Rosales; family Rosaceae; genus Prunus; species Prunus fruticosa. Next base: position 4,823,862 of record CM031917.1, read on the forward strand.
ACGGAGTATGGGCCTGAATTTGTAATAGTTATTACTCACTATCTTGCTGGATTTATTTTTTCCGATTTATTATATGCAAGAACCTCTATTTTGGGTGTGTTCTTCTTGTACATCTCTTGTATTTACCTATTTATTAATGAAATTATACTCGTTCTATGAAAAAAAAAATTATGGAGTATGGACCAAACCAATCAACCAAAAGCTGCCCCCCATGGTCCCAATAAAATGGTAAATTAGAGCTCCCATGTGTTGATCCAAATTGAACTTTTTTCTTCTTTTAGATTTTTATTTGGGCAGAACTAGATTGGAGATTTGACATGGGCATACCTTATCCCCCCAATATATCTCTTCTACTCTCACTGGCCACAATCTGCCCACATCAGCCAAGATATAGCCTACACCATCAGTCTCTCTCCCTCTTACCCCGTACCTCATCATCGATCACACCCCTTTTTAACTGTAAAAACTACCATAACCACCACCTCCTCTGCCTCACTCACAACCCCACAACCCCACCTCTGCCACCATGGCTGCCTCTGTAGCTGCAGCCATGAGCTCATCTTTCTCACCCTCCATCTACACCGTCAAATGCCTACGATCATCCAATCAAATGTCCCCACTTGATCATCTCCACCTAAAAATGGCCCCTACCCGGATGCTTTCATCACCATCTCTATCAAACCCTTGTGCCATAGAACCCCTACTTTCGATCAATGCCGGTTCGAACAAGTTTCGGGTGCTGAGGGTAAGTACCGCCGTGGCTCAAGAAGAGGTGGCGGTGACTGATGAGATTGAGCAAGTGGCCTCATTGACTGAGGAGGACCAGCAGGAAGAAAAGAAAGCAGAGGAGCAGGTGGTGTCCGCAGGTGATGAAGAGTTGGGAGGAGAAGCGGCAGCTGAAGTTTCAGGTGGAGGAGATGAGGGTGAGGAGGCTGTTGCTGTGAACACAAAGCTTTACTTTGGGAACCTTCCTTATAGCGTTGACAGTGCACAGCTCGCTGGGATAATTCAGGACTACGGAAGTCCAGAGCTGATTGAGGTGAGGATTAATTTCCTTGTGATTAATTAGTTTGTTTTAGTAGGTGATGCGGTATTGTTATTAATTTATTGTCTGATCAAACACTTTTAGCCGTTAGATTGACGGGTTCATCATACTATATTTGAATATGGATTAATCACAATTTATTAGATCGGGTTACTATAAAATAGGATTTTGAACTAAAGATGCACCCTAGCTAATACCATATTGTCAATTTAGATTATTTAAGCGAATTCTCGACATTGATAATCTAACAACATAACATGTTAAATATTTAACGAGACAACACTGCCCTTAAAGTTTAAGCTTTTTATGTGACATGGGCATCAAAATGGGGAAAGTGCTTTTCCCAAATCCTAGTCCTAGCTTCTACTTCCCTTCATCCTCTCACATTTAATGTCAGCAATTATATGATCTAATTGAAGAACCTATTCCATAATTTTCAATTGATTTATAGTTATGTAGCAGACAACTGAAAAATGACTTAAACATTTAGGTGGTGATTAGGTTTTGGGGCTATTAAAAACTGAACCACTAACTTTAGACATTTACCTCTCAATGAACTTTGTTCATCTACTACTTTCTCATCACTTAATGATGTGCCTCTGAGAACTGTAAATGGAACATATATTCGTAAAAGTTGTATGGATTAACCAGATACTGTAACCAGACAAAGTTTTTCCCTTCTTTTGGGGAAAGTTTGAATTCTGCTATTTGTTACTGATGACGCCTTTCATCAAAGGTTCTCTATCATAGGGACACTGGAAAAAGCAGAGGATTCGCATTCGTTACAATGAGCACTGTTGAAGATTGTAATGCTGTCATTGAAAATCTTGATGGACGTGTAAGAGTCTCTCTCTCTCTCATGCTTACATAAGAGCCTTTCACTTAAACCCCTATTGATAAAACTATTTGTGTCACATTTACTCGTTACAACTTTCGTGGCAATAAAAAATGCATCTCACTTGTAACACGTGAATTATATATCTATGAGAGATGTCAGCACATGTGGTACATGTATCGTTACTCGAACTTAATGCTCAAAGCATTCTGATATTTCAGGAATTCATGGGGCGAACCTTGAGGGTGAACTTAGCGGACAAGCCAAGACCGAAAGTACCTCTATATCCTGAAACTGAGTTCAAGCTTTTTGTAGGGAATTTATCCTGGTCAGTCACATCTGAAAGCTTGACGAAAGCTTTTCAAGAATATGGAAATGTGGTTGGAGCCAGGGTGCTATATGACGGGCAGACAGGAAGGTCCCGTGGCTATGGATTTGTATGCTACTCAACGAAGTCAGAGATGGACACTGCCTTAGAATCTCTCGATGGAGCGGTACTATGAGCCTCATCCACCTCTACAATAATTCCACCAGTAGAAAAAGAAAAAGAAGAATGAGTGGACATGTTTCAAATTGTAGTATGCTTGTAAGAAAGAATGGCTTGTTGAGGCCGGCATTTTCTATGTATTGGGTAGGCAACTGACTATACCTTGTTTTGTTTTCTTGGCTTCTCAGGAACTAGAAGGAAGAGCACTGCGTGTAAGCTTGGCTGAAGGGAAACGTTCATAAGCATTAACAGTGTGTAAATTTGGAAAAAGGGTTAATTGGAAATGTTAGCTGAGGTACTCACACAAGTGACTTGACTGGAGCTCCCCTTTCATTTCTTGTTGCTTTTTGTAACTCTCTTTTTTCTTTTTTCTTTTTTTCATCCCACGACTCTTCCTGAAATTCCTGGTGGATATGACTGTTTTTGGCAATGGTAATGGTGATTTTGCTGCCTAATCGATCTGCTAAATTAATACAAAGAAGTTTTTGTGTTCATCAAGTCAATGGCATTTGTTAAACTACATTGCAAAAACTATCAAATTTGATCATTTATAAAAGTGTATAGCTATTTGATCATTTTGGTTGCCCAAGTACTTTCGGTAGTCGAAATAGAGCATTGCTTGTCTCCTTAAAACGAAGGAGGAGATCCTCCTTAAAATCAGGAAACACTTCAAACCCAAAAATGTCATTTGTTAAAGAAAATGTTTTAAAAAAATATAATATAATATAAAGGTGTGGAAACCTGTATCTTAGAGGCTAGTTCTTGTTAAATATATCAATTAATTAGCAAGTTACGTGGCTAGGTTATCTATTTGGATCACAAATTTAAACAACCACCTAGATTATAAATCATCCAAATTGATAATAATATAACACTCTGTGGAATGAACTTTTTGATAGTTTAGTACTAAGGGCTAGTTTGGTCTGCGGACGTAACTTCTTGTTAATGAAACTCCCATGTCTAATCCAATGAGATAGTAATGGAACATGTTCATTCCATGTTTGGAAACACTATGAAATGAGGACCAAGAAATGTCACTTTCTTTCATTCCTATGTTTGATTTGTACAATATGAGGAATAGAAAGTTGAGTTTTCCAATTAATACCCTTTATTTTTTTTATTTAAATATTTTTAATAAAAATTGATATTTTATTTAAAAATTAGAATATGGGTAATTTAGTTCCCAAAAAAAAAAAGGATTAAATGCTTTCCCAAATGGGGAGAAAAAGATTGCCAAGGAGAGCCAATGGTATGAAATTCTCCCTTACATGGGAAGTTTATAGCCATGAGCTAGGTATTGCATTTCTAAGAGTGCACTTACCAAACATAAAATGCAATTTCATACCAATTCCTAAACTTATAAATCTTCAACCAGAACAATCCTAAGTATATGATTAAAGAATATATATGTTTCAGAGTAATGTCGTACCATGTCATACTAAACTTCTCTTACTTGCTATATGGCATACCATGTCACACTAAACAGTCAAACATGATTGATGCATACAAATAATAATCCATCCGATTAATGATTAGGACTAACAATGTGGCATCATGGCATGGAAGATTGTCGTATAATGACCGTATCGAGTGTGTCTATGGCAATAGAATATATTAACATGAGTATTGGCAGCTTAACAACATAACAAGTATAGGACGATAGTATGTATCAATATAAGAGTAACGTACAAGTATATGACTATAGCATTTACACATGGTCTTACTTAGATATATGAAATATAATGTCGCTAAATTGCCAATATAATCAATTCATTCAAATAAGAATTCACTTGATTAATGATTTGAATTGACAATGTGATATTATAATGTGTTAGATTGTCTTGTCATATAAAATAACAATCCAAGGCGTTATATGATTTAGATTGACAATAGGTCACGATAACATATTAGACTATTAGTAGACAAACATTTCCGTGATGTGTGTTATATTGCTATAATAGCAGTTAGGACGAATGTTTATGAGATTGCTTGCTAATTGTCTCTTACATTTTTGCATGATCTTACTAATTATGTTGTTTCCTATCTTCACCATGCTTTTAGATAATCATGAGAACAATTGGTAAACACATATTATTTCACCCAATTCAATTCAAACTTTTAGTTTTTGTAGCACCTTTGCAAAGAATATTTTCCTTTTCAGAAAAGGAAAGAAAAAGATTGCAACCCAATATCACAAGCGCAAATTAGCAAGGAGTGACGAAGGGGAAAGGTCCTTTAGTGATGCAATTCCATGTTAAAGTGCGCCGCGTGGAGTGAGTGTCACCAAATTCTGTGGTGACGGCTACCAACAAAAGCCGCAAGCAGCAAAAACTAAACCCACTGAGTGAAGAAGACCGATCCTCTCCCCCAAATCTATCTCAAGGTCTCCTTCTCTCCTCTCTCTCTATCTGTCTCCATATACGTTTTCTCTCTCTAAGACTAAAGCCTCCACCATTTCTCAGATCCCCCCCTTCTTTCTCTTTGTCTACATGTGTAAATGTCTGTATGTATTTGGCATTTGTGCTTAATCTTATCTTTTGGGTTTGGGTGCAGATTTGAGGGGGCGTTTGCAGATCTAGGGTTTTTGATTTTTCTGTTTTAGGGTTTTAGAGGTTTCGAATATGGCCACGCCCTTTGCCATTCCCGTCACTGCTGCTCAGGTTCTCTCTCTCTCTCTCTCTCTCTCTCTCTCTCTCTCTCTCTCTCTCTCTCTCTGTTTCTCTAGCGCTGAGAGTGAAATCTTCGTTGTGTTTGTGTGGTTTAGGTTGGGACGTACTTTGTGGGGCAGTACTACCAAGTGCTTCAGCAACAGCCAGACCTTGTTCATCAGTTCTACTCCGACGCCAGCACTATGCTTCGTATTGACGGCAACACCAGAGAGACCGCCACTGCAATGCTGGTATTATTCGTCTTTTTTTCTTCGTTAGTTTTATGATTAAGTTCCTTCAAACGTTTTCAACTATTTCTGACAAATAAATATGAGTTGATATGGGTGAATAAAGCTGTGTGGGTGTGTATTTCAACTTTCAAGTAACCTGTTTGATGGGTTTATGGGTTTTTGTTTATTTATTTTTTTAGGTTCCTATATGTACTGGGTCGGTGAATAATTTATTTAGTTTTCCTGCGTATATACACTCGTTACTGGTTGCAAAGAGGGATCTTTGTGCATCTAGCTGTGAGAAGTGTTTGTATTTTTTTTTTTCATGCTTGAAATATTTACCTCATTGTATTGCATGTTGGAGGCCTCATTTTCTTTTATTTTCTTTGTTACCCCTTATTTGTGGATCAGCGAAATTGAAAACAGAAGTATGCTTATTTGGTGTAGGGATATTGGCTGCATTAGCCTTCACATTTTTGTTTTCTTTTTCCGACATAAGGTCAAGTATGCTATTAGGTACAGGTTTAACTGGTTTAAACCATTATCCGAACTTAGTAGGTTGAATATGGCTTCCATCTTGTCATTCAGCCATATATAAGGGCCATAATCTCTTTTAGATCCCTGATTTTTGTACAAAACACTGTCAATTTTCTGTTTTCATTAATTTGATCAATTCACTCTCCTCTGACTTGTAAATTCATGGACCTCTGTTGTACATGGCAACCATTTGAGGTAAGTGGTCCTTACTCTCATTAGGTGTTATCCCTAATGAGGAAAATGAGGAAGCGGTACTTCTAACAAGCAATCATACGATGGTACTGGATAATTGGAGTTATTTACAGTTTTAACAATGGTTCCAAGATGATTAATAATTGATTGCATTTGATCATAATATAGCATCTCTCTGATTTTGTTACTTGTTTAGGAATCATGTCTAGTATACCATAAATATTTGTTTTAATTTGTTAATAACTCTGTGTGTGCTATTACGAATATAAGATACCTGGCTATCCTTGAAGCGCCCCTTGTTGCAGTTCATAGTATACTGCTGGGTTCCAGATTCTTTCTTTTTGGCCATGAATTTTTATGTTCAATTTTTGTAGGAATCATACTAATAATATCATTAAGAACAAGCCATGGAATGCTTTTATAAATCTGCTGTTTTTTGTAGTGCATGCCCATCATATATTGATGGACAATTACTGCTAGAAAGTTATCGATAAGAATTGAATTTAAGAGATACAAAACATGAATCTCCCACATTGATATAGTTATAATCACAGCCTGTCCCAGTCAGTTGAACCAGTATCTGGGTTGCTCCAACCTGGATTCTCTTAGGTTCATTCAAAGGACTCAATCAGCAAGAAACCCGTCTGTGATCAGAGTCCAGCCAATATATATATATTTGCTGTCTTTTCTTTTTTCTTATCATAAGAAAAACAGTGTGAATTGTTCTAAATGACAAAAATATTAAATACTATTTTAACTTGTCTTGCACATTTGCAGTTTTATTGATTGACCTGCTGTTGGAGCAATGGCCCATGGCCTTTTTCTTAATACAACTGGTTTTGGTTTTATAACTATGAATATATTTATTTTAACCTGATGTACATTGTCACGTTTCGCACTCTTAGAACTCACAGTCACATTGACCCAATTATTGCTTGGAATGTTCAGTCATTATTGCCTAAGTTAGAAGCAATTAATTTGATGCCACATGTCAGCATAGTTTATATATGCTGTTGTATGCTACTTGTTCTTTCTGTATAACGTGTAGCCCATTTGGTGTACCCCTCTGTTGAATACTCAAGTTAATCCTTTCTTTGTGTGTATGCAACAGCAAATCCATGCGCTTGTTATGTCGCTCAATTATACTGGATATGAAATCAACACAGCACATTCCTTGGAATCTTGGAATGGAGGCGTTCTTGTGATGGTTTCAGGCTCCCTGCAAACACAAAATTTCACTGGAAGGAAGAAATTTGTTCAAACTTTTTTCCTTGCACCTCAGGAAAAAGGTTATTTTGTACTTAATGATATATTTCACTTCATTGATGAGGAACTAATGCACCACCATCCATCGGTCATATTAGCCCAGAGCAATCTTGACGCCAAGCTAAGTGCTCCTACTACGATCCCTGAGCCAGGTATTGTAATGCATCATAATTTACGTTGATTTGAAGAATTCCATTTTCAGTAGGCATTATCAAGTCTGTTATTTTAGTGGTGGATAAAAGATATGATTATTTACTAGAAAAGTGTAGAAAGGATATATATTTGCATTTATGTACAAGAATCTATTCCTTGAAAAGAAAGAATTTTGTGTATGACGACAAAACAAATTCCATAATTGGCAATGGCAATTTTGTTGTTTATTGGTTTCTACTTTTTGTGCAATTGTTAAATAGTGATGTTAAATTGATTTGAAACCATGTTTATGCATGATTACGATCTGATAAGAAAATGCCTTCAATGTCATTTAATACTATGTTTAAATTGTTGTGGCTAAAAATGCCTTTTGTGAAGTTCTTAGTAACTTGATTTGATTTGGTAGTTAGATAGGTTTCATTTCAACGTATAAAAAAGGTTTTTTTTCTTTAGTAGTTGAATTGATGAAATTGGTGATTTTGCAGTGGCTAGCTATTTGCTGGGTGGAGAAATTCAGACAAGAGACTTCGCGGCTCCTGCTGTCAAAGAAAATGGTCTAGTTGAAAGTTATGGTTTTGCAGAGCAACGGTTGCAGCAAGTTGTTGAAACTGAGAATTTGTTGGATGATAGTGTTGTAGAACAGTCAAATGGTTCACTTCATAGTACAGTGAATACTGTACAAGATCACCTATCTGCATCTGTGGAGGAACCGATCGGAGAGCCCCAAAAGCAGACTTATGCTTCTATAGTACGCACTGAACCTGTGACTAACTAATTATGTTCACAGAAACACATACTTATGGATACATAAAATCTTATGCTCATTATATGTGACCAATTTTATCTGCTTGGTTCTTTTTGGAAGTTACGTGTTGCTAAAGGACAACCTGCGCCTTCTGTAGCTCCCCAGCATTCAGCTAACAGGAATGCACTACCGGCTTCAGAGTGGAATCACCATCCTCAGTCCGCTGCTCAGCAGCCCATTTCATCATCAAATACATATGAAAGGCCTGTTGCAGAGACAGCAGATGAGGCAGCAACTCTAGAGGATGAAGGTGGGCTTTTGGGCTTTCATTTGTAACCCATTAAGTTTTGCTCATAAGTTTTTTCTTTTTTTACTCGGTTTTGTTCACTTTTTTCCTCTAAATCAACATATGGGCGGTTTAGTATGGACTTCAACAGTTTTATTTAATAATCTTCTTATTTTTGGTGAATGCTTTTAGGCGAAATAAAGTCTGTTTATGTAAGAAACTTGCCGCCTACTGTATCTCCATCTGAAGTTGAGGAGGAATTTGTGAATTTTGGAAAACTCAAGCAGCCTGAAGGAGTGGTCATTAGGAGTCGCAAGGTTCATGCTCTTCTTTCTTATTCTTTTGTTCCCTCAGGTCCCACTCCAGATGTGTCATTGTATATCAGTCTGAAATTATTAAGCTAAAATATTTCATTGTTGTGCAGGATGTTGGTGTTTGCTATGCGTTTGTTGAATTTGAAGATATTACTGGTGTTCAGAATGCCGTCAAGGTCCACTCTTGAAAACATCAATGCTTGAGTGCTGTTTGCAAAATTTGAATTCTGATTACTTCCCTTACAATACCAATTGAATTTAAATTGGAGATGGAGGCAAATTCGGAGTTCCTTTCCTCCTACAAATCTTCTTACTGAATCTTTTATTGATTTTTTCTTGTCCTATTTTCTATAGGCTGGTAGTGTTGAGATTGCTGGACGACAAGTGTACATTGAAGAGCGGAGACCAAACAGCAACATCCCATCTCGAGTGGGAAGTATGTTTCCTTTATTAATATTCTGTGATCTTATTAACTTGTAAAATAAGTGTCATAAATTCTCTAGTGAAAAAATTACAACATTTAACAATGCCTGGCCATTTACATAGTGGTAACATAATGGCCTCCTTCGTGTGCTCACTGTGATTGGTTGGAAGATCAAGCCGTCCCTAGCTATATTTGGAGACAGCGGTTGGATCTGTTATTGTTTTGTCGTACTAGTGTCATGATAATTGTCTACTCCCGTATTCTAATAGTTCTTGCATGTGATATTGTGATTATTTTGTGTAGCAATTTTAGAATTACTTCATAACAGTTTCATCCTACAATCTATGCTGCTGTATTTAGTATGTGGCCACTATCAACGTTCTTAGTTTCATCCATTTTCTTGTGCTAGTTATCTAATGAAAGAAACTCTTGTCAATATGACTGCATAGTATGATAGATTGTAACTGCAACTGGCATTAGACATATTGGAGCTTTGTTTCTGATTGAATTGTTATGGTAGCCAAATCTTGCTATGCTTCTCTCTATGTTCCAGGCTTTACATATAGATGTGCTCTTGTTGTAATTTTATTTTGATGAATTGTTGTGAACAGGAAGGGGTAGAGGAAGGGGAAGCTACCAAGCAGAGGCACCGAGGGGTCGTTTTGTCTCTCGGGGTTTTGGGAGGGGAGGTGGCTATGACGGAGGTGACCAGGACTACAGCCGACCAAGGGGAAATGGCTACTATCGTCCAAGTCCCCGACAAGAAAGAGCAAACCCGGGTTATCAATCATCAAGAGGCGGGCAAAATTCATCAGAGTTCACAAATTAGGATTATTTTACAATGAGGAAAGGAAATTTTTGGGTCCGCAGATAACCTTTTGCATAAACTACATACTGGTATTTCGTAGAGGCAGTTTAGCTTAGATATGTTGGGCATGTGAATCATATTTTTCTATGAAGGGGTTGCTTGATCCTGGAATTCTTAATTCAAGAGGTGATGGGTTTGCAATTTTGACCTCAGTTGTTCTTTGCGAAATCTTTGCATGGTCTCTCCTAACCTGTCTAATCTGTTAGACTTTCGCTTTCACCATCTTCCAATTTGTGGAGCAAACAATTTAAATGTGAAATGAAGATGGTTATCTGCTTTATTTTCATTACTTCCAGGGAAAAAAATGTGTCATAAGAACGCGAAATGAGAAGGGAAAAAAAAAAGGTAAAATTAACAAAATCACTCACAATGTCGTCTCTAGAAGATTGAATTGTTGAAAATTGAAAACATCTATATTTACTAGTTTACTTTTAAGTTGGTTTTGTTCTTTTGTTTTTCCTCTCATTTCATATGGCTTGCATCAATGCAAGCTCTTATTCGATACCCGAAGTTTTAACAAGGATGAATGCTATTAAATATTTTCTGCCAATCATTTTCTTTTTGAGTTTTAACAGTGATGAAAGCATGTAGAAGTGGCACAAGGTCTCATTGCAGTCTTTGCAGATGATGATAAATGTAACAAATACAATAAAAATGGTATGGCAGTTTTACATTTAAATTGGTACCATTGATAAATCAGCAAGACAAATTACAGACAAATTATGAAGCATGAGGAAATGAGCAACTGATCATATTACAATCCATTCTGAACTATCGAGCGACAATTATTTATTACAAGTTTACCGCTTCTATTAGGAACATTGTAGCAGAAACATATAGAACATAAACCTGGTGGCATGGCATCTATAACAGATTAAAAGTACAACCATTTTCTCTAGAAAATGTTCACTTAACTGACTTCTAAGGCCACCAAGTTTCTCAGTTTAAAACTTTGATAGTGGTGGTGTATCTCTATGTACAGCTTCAGACCCTATGCAGCATTGGAATCTGATTTAGTAGTTCTGCAATCTGCTGTGTTAGGAATTCAGGCATTCACAGCGCTCATGGTTCCTCCTTGTACGAGAGGCACTTGAATGTGGCCTTGCATTACCGTATCTTCCTCATCTTCAGCTTCCCAGAGGAAATGAGCATATGCCGCAAGAACATAGCTAAACAAAAAGGAAAAAAATGTTTAAGAGGTCATTTTAATCAGTTATATTATCTTTTCTATGATTAGATCTTTACTACTAGTCAAATATTTTGAAACATCTCCGATCATTTCGGACCAACAAATGGTGATCTAGAGGATTGGGAAGCAGGATTTGTTCAAAGTAAGAAAGTTCAATAACCAATTCAAGGTCCTGCATATCATTGTCTATGTTCCAGATTGAAGATAATATAGAAAATATTCATGAACATGTTCAAGTAGAAATTCTGAGATCATGTAAGAGTATGTACCTGTCCTCAGGATTTGCTTGAGCTGCTCTCTCAAAGTAAGACAATGCCTTCTCACTGTCATGATGAAGTTCCCAAACCAGTTTAGCATATTGCGCCATGATCTCACTGTCCCCAGGATCAGCTTGCATGGCCCGCAAATAGTATTGTTCTGCTCCTTGAAGGTCTCCCTTGGACTGTAGGCAATCACAATAAGTTACACAAGTGTGACTAGAAATCCAACTTAATATATTTATATAAAAAAAATAGGTGTTCTATAATAAAAAGAAGTCAGATGTATAGAGAAAATAGAGATCATAATGTGCATCTCTCACCTGACACAAGAACTGAGCATAATTTCTTAGCAACAAAGCATTGTTGGGATTCTCTTCAATCATCATCTTGTAATTCTCCTCAGCATTATCACCTCTTCTGGAGCCAGCTGCAGCAGTATCGAGCATGTCAATCCCATTTGCTGCTGCAATGTGTGAGGATGGACTAACTTTTTTAGTTTCTTCTTTGGAATTGGTGTTTTCAAGTTCATTCATACTATCTCCCTTGTCACCTTCTTCCTGGTCATCCTCTATTTCCCATAGAAAACTAGCATATGCCCCAAGAACATGGCTGCAACAAGAAGACAAATAATTAACTTCCAAATGCGCTAAATGCAATCTGTCATGATTTTTGTACTGTGCATCAAGTTTGAGACTACTTGATTTTTTGTAAACAAACCAACCTAGAACTTAACCCAACTTAATATGTACGATAATCTAGATTTTCTGCTGTGAAATTAGATTTCAAATTTTCTTGGAGATGGATTTATACAGGAAATTAATCACCTGTCTTCAGGAGCAGCTTGAGCTGCACGTTCAAAGTAACTCAAGGCTCTGTCTTGGTCATGATGGAGCTGCCAAACCAGCTTAGCATACTCAAGTAAAGACTCACCATCTTGAGGATTCGCTAGTGTAGCACGCAAATAGTAATCTTCAGCTCCATGGAAATCTCCCTTGGACTGCCATGAAAGGATTGAAGTACATTGCACAAAAATTAGAAATCAAGATTTATTCTGTATAGAAGGGGGGGTATGAATTTAGCTTCTTCCCAAGTCACTTAATCGGGAAGAAGTTTAGTCAGAACGATCAGGCTATTCAGTAGTTTTAACTCAAGTCACATATAACTAAGGTTAAAAGGCAACATTTCGTTCTCCCTGATAGAGACGAGAGAAGACTTGTTCAACGTGAATAACAACCTTCACGATAATTAAGCCTAATAGCTGGACCTGAACAAAAGCTGTAGCCGAAGCAACAAGAGCTACAAGTCTACAAAAATGAAAAGAACAATAGCAGCAACAGTTGCAAGCACACTCTTTGAGTCTTAGGCAGGGTATTTGTCTGCAGCCCAGCCAATGGTCAACAAAAAGATTGGATCGCAGAAACAGATACTAGAAAAGGCTTAGACCTTGCCTTACACAACCACTATTGTAATGCAGATTTGAACTCACAGTTTAGCTCTGGAGTAATGGAGATTAGAAAATCAGGCACAAAAAATTGTTGGGATTGCTCATTCATTGGACACAAAACATAAGCTATTTATATTCCAGAATCAAGAATCGAAAATTGGATATCTGCATCAGTTTCTTAACTATATAGCTCTTTCAGTTTTATGTGATAATCATAATAAATTGAACACAACCAAAATGGGGGAAAAAAGAAAATACTAGCAAAAAAGAAACACATGCTTCAACAAAAAATCTTACTTGTAAAGCTTGAGCATAATTCCTAAGGAACAAAGGGTGGCAGGGATATTCATCAACCATCCTCTTATAATACTCCTCTCCACTGCCGCTCTCATCGATATTTGCCATAGATAATTCATCATCCCAAGCATCCCAACCAAAACCAGCAGCCTGAACCCCAAGCCCCGCTGCAAGATACATGGGAGGACTTGCAGGACGTACTTGTTCTTCAACACGCAAACTCTGGATCCCATCCAAACCTTCTTCTTCCTCTTCACCCTTCTCCTCAATCAATCCCATACTCTTCTTCCCAAAACAGAAGTCCCCACCTCCCATCACCGATTCTATGTTCTCTCCTATTGTAATGGTCCTCTCCAGTGGTTCTTGATCTGAACCTTGAAAGTCAAGAATGCCCGAGTGAAATATCGAAAAAGACGGAGCTGTTTCCAGCATTGAATTGTTATCTTGATAGAAAGAAGACGTTCTTGGTGCAACCGAATTTCGAAACTCTTCCATATCACAAGAACTATCAACTAGACCTTCCAAGTTTCCGTCAGACCAAGCTCGCCGAATCGCTTTGAGGCCTAAACTCTTGGATTCTGGATTGAACTCTATGAGCCCAGAAACAGAATGAGAGTTAGGAGAAGAAGAGTTGCATGAAAAAGATGTCAAGTTGAAATGGTGATGATGAGCACTATTGGGACTGTCTGAGAAGGGTGAGAGGAGTGTTTCAATGACCGGGGTTGATGAGCTTCTGAGCAGCATTTTAATAAAGCTTTTTATACAATTACTAGTCTTTGGCTTGCCTGTAAATGGAAACAATATTGAATTTTTTATATATAAAAAAAAATCAAATTGAATCAGAACCTCTCATTTCAGTACCAGATCATGTTCATGTTGCCAAACCTAAGGAATATGTAGGCTCAAGTTGCATCACAGATAGTAGGTAAGTTGGAAATTTAGCTAAAAACTAATCGATTATGCACATGGCTTTAAATGTACAACACATGGAAGAACTGCCATTCATTCATTCATCCAAAGAAAGAAAGAAGAACATGTATCTTTAGGTACATAGAAAGCGATAACCATGTTGGTTTGGTTGCAATATTAATCAAAGCCAAATAAGTAACAAGATGCACGAAATTCCATGAATAAAGAAAAATAAGACATGAAAATCACAAGAAAGAATGTGAGGAAGCTTGTGACCAAATTAATCTTTTCTGGTAAAAATAATTTGTGGGTTATGAGCATTGGGATCTAATTAATTCATACAAGGTTTAGTTTAGGTGAGTGTTTATGTATTCATCAAGAACCAAGATTAGTGTAAGATTAGTGTTCAAAGGCATACCTCTCTCCCTTCACTTTTGCTGTACGCAGTCTTTTCCTTGCTTATTGTAAGGAAAGAAGGTTTGTGCTAATTGTATTGTAAAGAAGAAATGAGAAGGTGAAAGGAACTTTGATGTGGTTTAAGGATCTATTCTATTGCAGTGGCAGAGTACTTTTTTGTTTTTTTGTTGTTTTATTTATTTATTTGTGCAAGTTGAATTTGTCATTAATGTGAGAGATATGTATGCTGGGCCATGAAGTAGTATTTTTATTGTGAATTTTCTTTATTGGCTGCTCGGAGAGACAGCAAGCTCTGGCACGTGTAACTTTCATTGAAAGGTGTCATACGTTCTTTCTTGATCTTTTGGGTACAGGTTTTTTAAGCAACATTCCAAAACAACACCGCTTGATTTTGATTTTTTCTAATTTTATATAAGCGATATTATGGGGAATATCCAACTTAGGAATTCGGCGGAGTGCAAGGATAACACTTGAGTTACACCACTTCATTTTGATTTGATTCAAAGGTCAAGAAAAGTGGCATGGGCTTACACAAATTTTGCCCATTTCAAAAGGCCTATGAGTCATGACTTAAGGGGCCGAATGTCTTTCAATGGAATAGCAGTTTTGGACTGATGGACTACTTGGTTAGAATTTGAACATAGACCGTTTTATAATTAGGTTATATAATATGAGTCATTTTATAGCGAGGGCCTTATAAATGGCCTTTAGGTAAGGTTTTATCTCTTAATCGTTGAATTATGCTAATCAATTTGATCTAACGGTTAAGATATAAGGTCTCACTTAAGGACCATATATAAGGCCCTCACTATAGAATTCTGGTACACAGAAGAGGCGCTTAAGATAGAGTAATGACTTGATTTACATTATTGATAAATAGGTTACACTTTTTATGTCTTGTCATATAAGTTTGATTGTGTTCACCTAACTAATCGATGGATACTGTTATACTTACGAAAAATTAATCTAACATGACTCTCTTCCTCACATTAAAATAGGTGGTTGTTTTAATGCAATGATGTAGTGTACACGTCAAATACCATGTAGATTTATACACGAAAACAGAAACTAAAACAGTTTGCTATTAAGCATTTTCCGTAATTGTTTAAAAAAATTTCATATGTGATATCAATCAACCGTAACGAGTTAGTTTTATTTATGATCTTCTTCAGTTCTATATCTATGACTAGGGTATATCAAATTGTTGTTAGCTAGGCTTGTTTTCACTAAATACAAGACAGGTAGAACCACTTTTGATTTTGCAAGTGAAAATGGTACTTGGAATATACACTGTGCCAGCCAAAGCGAAGCTTCAGAATTTCCCAGTTTGATGCTAACCAAATATAGTTATTAGTTAAGGACTTAAGGTGATACTGTAAACCCCTCTGGCTCACCAAATTAGAAATTACTGTTATGTTAGCTGCTTAAGCCAATTACATGATTGAAAATTTGAAAGGACCATAAAATCTCACCCTGAAATTACCTTAATTTTAGCTCAGGGACTGTGCATGTAATTAAGCCAAATCAACAACCTCCTCCTTCACCTCCCCCACACCTTCCAAAATTAAACCTCGGTGTAACAAAAAACCGTGGGGTCAAACTCTCCCGCATTGACATTTGTCTTTCCCACATAACCAACCCTCCATTATTCTACGCTGTTTTCGCACAATTCCACCTCGCAGGTGCCCTCATTCTCTCTCTCCCTTCCTCCCTTTTTTCAACCATATCTCCCTTCCCCCTTGATGCATGCCCTTGCCTCTCGTCGTCCAAGAAGAGGACGACGAGCGGAACCATCTCCATCTTCGCCACTACTACCATCACTTTTTTAAAACACATTTACGTCCATCTCTTTGATCCTCTGTCTATCAATTGTCACCAAAAACAAGAAAAAACAAAACAAAAAATATATACGTAAATTATAGCTAGCCTCTATTGAATATCCATCGATCATAAAACCTTAAAGAAGACGCGATTTGAATTTATTATTCAATCGCGGTGACAATGTCTCAATCAATCTTAGCTCCGTTCCAACTCCTGGAACTCAATGTGATATCGGCCCAGGACATTGCGCCGATATCACGCTCCATGCGCACGTACGCCGTTGCATGGGTGCACCCAGATCGAAAGCTATCGACGCGGGTGGACACTCAGGGCCACAACAATCCGACATGGAACGACAAGTTTGTGTTCCGGGTGGACGAGGATTTTTTACACGAGGACACCTCCGCCGTGATGATTGAGATCTACGCTCTCCATTGGTTCAAGGACGTCCATGTGGGCACGGTTCGTGTCCTGGTGGGTAACCTTATCCCCACCCCGGCAAAGCCTCACCACCACAACCCTCAGCTAGGCATGCGGTTCGTAGCGCTCCAGGTGCGCCGCCCCTCGGGCCGGCCGCAGGGGATTCTAAACATCGGCGTGGCGCTGCTTCACAGCTCCATGAGGAGCATGCCCTTGTATTCCCAACTCAGCACATCAGCCGTCGGATACAAAACCTTGATGGGCGAGGAAGACCCACATCGCAGTAGTCAAAACCATCATGCAGGCAGTCAAATGACGACGTATTCGAAGCCGGAGCTACGGCGCAGCAAGAGCGACTCCAGCTCCATGTTCGGGTCGGAGCTGAGAGCCACAGAATTTAAAAACAAGGGCAAAAATGGAAAAGCGAGCTCAGTGGTCAACGGGTCAGAAGTCAGCATAAAAAAGAACAAAAAAGGTCGTCTGTCCAAAGCCAGCTCGATTATTGGTGGCTCAGAAATAATTATCAGGAAGAGCAAGGACAAAAAAGGAAAATCAAGCTCCATGCTTAGCGCCTCAGATATAAGCTACCAAAAAGGGAAGCCGAGCTCCATACTCGGCGCCTCAGACATGAACAGCTCGGTGGCCCCACCAAAGTACGGAAAAGACAAAAAAGGGAAGCCGAGCTCCGTTCTCAGCGCCTCCGAAGCCAGCGAGCGGTACCCACAGAAAAATGGTATTACCGCAAGCTCCATACCCAGCGCATCCGAACCGGAAGACCCTCCCAGAAGGCAACCCGCCAGTTACAAACCATCGCCGAAATTCAACCTGGCTGAAAATTACGGTTCTACCCCCGGACGGAAGTCGGCGCCGCGAGCTGGCAAATCGCCGTTCTACAAGCTGCAGTCGCCGTACGAGCAGTACGCGACGCCGAGGAAATCGAACATGATGCCGGTGCCGTTCATAACGGAGTCGGAGCTGGGGCCGTCGCCGTCGGAGGTGGCGGCGGCGATCGCGAAGGAGCGCGTGGATCAGGACACGGAGAGCTCGGTGGTGGTGGGCGCGTGGAACGAGGAAGAAAGCGTGGAGGGCTTGCAGTCCAAGCTCGAGCGGTGGCGCACGGAGCTGCCGCCGGTTTACGATCGCGGAGAGTTCTCGAGCTTTCCTTCCAGCGAAGAGCGCCACGAGCGGCGGCACAGCGACGGCGGAAGCGGGCTCTTCTCGTGCTTTAGTAATATTTGTGGCATCGAGTGCTCCATTGTATGCGGGTCGGGCGATTCGGATAGTAAGACCAGGAAAAGGAATGGTAGCAAGAGTGGCGGAAAGGTCCCACGGATCCCCTCAGCCGGTAATCTAAGCTACATGTGAAAGGACCTGGATGGAGATGGGTAATTGGGCCGGGTTTTTTTGTTTTCCATAATTTGGGCGGGCAACGGTCGTGAAAGAAGATGGAAGTTGAAATCAACCTCTTAGCTCGGGCTAACTTGCGCCAAGGGTGATACTATTAACGAAGAAAGAACAAGAGAAACGTAAGGGCAGGGCAGGGCATGGGCGCAGGATTAGCAAGTGCACACCAGGGGGTTGATGATAGTGAATTGCACTTGGTTAGGCCATTCTCTCTCCTCTTCCCAATTTTAGTTTTGTATTTATCGAATTTCTGCTGTATAATTTATTGTTTCCCCCAAAAACAGAAAAACAAAACAAAATACAAAGGACCGCCCAAATTCAAATTTGTGTTTATTTATATTATTGTTGATGTAGAATATAAATCTTATATGAACATTTTTTATATTATTGGATCTTTTGGTTTTTTATATAATAAAAATTTGTTTTGGTCGAATAAGATATTGGTTCCTCATATCTCTTTAAGAAAAAAAAAAACGTCGAATATAATGGGATTTGAGAGCGAAGAAGTGAGGGAAGGAGTTTGATGGTTCTGAGAGTGAAGGTGATTGGAGTTTGACATTTGTGTTTCAAGGCTAACGTGCTCAGTAGAAATTTTTGCATGTTCCGGATACAACATCCAATATACATAAGACATGTGGAAATATTTTATTTTTATTTTAAAAAAACAGTGCAGTAAATTAGAGAGTCCAAATCACATATCCTATGTATATTGGTGTACCCGAAACATGCAAGAGCAATGTTTAGAGAGATTATATTTTTTTAAAAAAATTACTTATAATCAATAGTTCAGATGAACACTTATCAAACAGATATTTTCCTCTCATCTAAGTCTAATATCAATGTGCATACACCTGAAGGGGTAGAAAGGGCAAGATCATGGAAGAAGAAGACCAAGAAAAGAGGAAGAAATGAAGTGGGAAAAGGTTGGCGGCCAAAAGGGTGTGTGGAGATACAAAATGATACCAAACCGTATCCTAAAAGCCACATTTCAGCTGTCTAAGATCTAAATCTGATTATGGAGAATATACACCCAATCTTTTGCGGGCCACACCAAAATACACTTCTGTGCTATACTTTCACCAGACAACCAAGAAGAAGTTTCCTCCACCATACGCGCCAAATTTCCAATAATAAATTGGGCGAAAATTATTTATAACGCTTATGTTCTTGAAAATTGAGTGGAAATACATGTTATGTTTTAGATCACATATTACTCATCCTTTCACCTGCTCCGTGATCCAAGTTTTTCTCCATCGAGACCAGTAGCAATAGGTTTTTTAATTTGTTCTCATCGCGATCAACTTATTGCATCAGGCATGTATGTTGCACGAACATATGTTATTACAACTAGAGTTATATTCAGCACTTTACAAATTTGGAAATGTTTTAAGTATTCCACTTTATAAAAAAAATTAATATTTGGATTACGCATTTTTTAAAGAAGTTAACTATGTATGTAGCCTCTTACTTAGTGTCCCTTGGTTAAGAGTGCTAGACAGCTACAATTTGAATAATACCATGGTGTGAATTGCATTATTTTATAAGGTCATACGGGTTTCAGTCGTAAATATTTCGTTCTTCATAAATATTTTATTTTCTTAAAAAACACTTATCAAATGAAATTTACTCATGATAATTCTCTCTAATATCCAAAGAAATGCATTTTTTTTTGTTAACAATGATGAGATTTTAAATTACTCAAATATATAGGAAGGAAATTAAAACTCCAATGGAAAATACCTTAACCAACTGAACATAATTCACGTATTAATACAGAAAGAAATTATAAATTCGAATTGTCATCAAACAAAAGAAAAATAAATATATTTGTCTAGAAGAAAAGAGGCTGTAGCGCGTGGGCAACAAAGTAAAGTACAGAGAGGGTGGAGCTGTCTCAGACTAAAAAATGTATGTTTATTGTCTAGTGGTCCCCACAGGTCCCCCGGTCAGCCGCGGACTCTGTCGGCTTACGTGGCGGTGAGCCAAAATGCTCTCGAGTAGCTGAGGCACGTGACTTGGCTCCCACTTTGTCGACTTGTCCCTTCAACCCACAACCTCTTCTTATCTTTGGATAGTCCCACTTCTTTTTTCTTTTCTTTTTTCTCCACAGGCTTTAAAACTTGCTATTTGTCTGTTTTATATTTTCTTTTTCTTTTTATACCCTGCTATTTCTGCTTTCTCTTTTCTCATTAGAAAAAAATATATATATATATATATTGTACAAGACAGTTTGGCTTTCGGCATGGAGAATATATTTTAATTATTCGAACAAAAAGAAAATAGTATGTGTTTAGCTTGGTCCAACAAAAAGTCCATTTTTTAAAATATAATATTTGAGTAGAGCTATCAAACTCAATCCAAGATATAAGATGAATGAAGTTCACAATTTTCTCAAGGGAAAATGACAAATTTCTATAAACGTAAATTACATACATACTTAATAATTAATATCAAATTAATCAAGATATATGTGTGTAAAGCGATCCATAGGTGAGTTGTTAGTGTAGAAGAAATAGTCTTCCCTCCCTAATATTTGTCGGCACGTTAAATTTCTACGTTGCTGTATGCATTAAAATATGCGCATCTGCACTTTTATAGGCAAAAAGTTATTTTTTGTTCCTGTAATTTGGCGGTTTTATCATTTTAGTCTATATAGTTTAATTTTGTCAATTTTATTTATGTAGTTTTGAATCTGATCAATTCAAGAACAAGTTACAAATTCTGTCAAAATCATTCCAATTTCGTTACAAATTATGTCAAATCCTATACTCAAAATGTACTGGAATTGGAAGAAATTTGACATAACGTGTCATTGAATTGCTCAAATTTAAAACTATAGGGATAAAATTGAAGCTATGAATACCTAAGTAGTAAAACCGGCCAACTACATAAACTAAAGGTGACTTTCCCTGTTAATTTGATCAATATGAAAACCATGACCATGACCATAATCAGTTAAGTTGTAATTTATGGTACTGATCAAGAATATATGCTATTACTGATTTATCACCCCAAAAAAACTACACCACCAATGAGATAACTATAATCATGCTTCGAACCCATTACAAAATTGCATTGTCTATGCATTCACATGAGTCGAAATGAGAGACTTATTCCAACCAAATGAAAACAGCTCCTACTAAACCTTGTTGTGAGTTAATTGAATTCATAGAGAGAGAAACCTAAGAGAGAACCCCTAGCCACCTCCCCCCATGCTTTTTGTCCTTTCTTCCTCTCTTTTTCCTTCCCTTTCCACATCCTCCCCTTCCCATCCTCTTTGCTTTCCTCTCCCACATCGTCTCCCTCTTTGTTTCCTTAGCTCGTTTATGGCGTGATTCTATAATAGATATATGCGGATCTATCCTTTTTCGGTGTATTTTCTCTATTTGCCAAGGAAGAAAGTTGATTGGGGCAGATCTTTTCTCTCTTGGTGCTTTCAGACATTGGGTTGGCTTTGTGACAACGGGGGTTGCAATCCGGTTCATTTAGTTTCTTTATTTTTGGAATTAGTCGTATAAACTCTCTTGAGGTTTTTTTGGGTGTAGTTTTTCACTTTCTGGCATGGTTTTTCCAAGTTTTATTTATTTTTTATTGTTATGAGTTTGCAATCTTAGTTGGGATGCCTATGCCGGAGTTTCTTCGGTCATGTTTGATCGTTAGTGGAGACGCACTAGATTATTTTAATGTTGATGTTAGATTTCTCCATAATTATAACAGTCCTTTATAATTAGTAATTTTTCTTTTTATGAATGCAATTTCAGAATTTCTAAAAGAAAAAAAAAACTTCCTGTGAGTGTTGTATGTCTCTACGTTTTCCTTTTGATGAGCAGTGTGACCTTTTCTTGTAGTAAGTGAAGTATTCTTTTGTTATTAAAAAAAAACAATATTTAATCCTTCAAGATGTTAACACAACATAATGACATTCTATAATACAATTTAGAATTGGAATATATTATTCCTTCCTATTATCGAAAATGTTACAGTCGAAACAAGTATAGGATAATTTTTGTCATGCATGGAAAAAAAAAACTCCTCCATTTTCACATAAGACAAACATTTTTTTCTGGGAAAATCTTATAGAAATATTGATTTTCTCACAAGTATTGGAGTTTTAAGAGCATATTCTTTTCATTTTTGCCCCTTGAAGTGTTTACTATGAACTCTATAAGAAATTGAAACCAATTTCAGATCTCACTCTTCTTGAAAATAAATACTAATATAGAAGAAAAAGAATGAAGGAAAATCCATATACCACAATGAACCAAGAGATTACAAATACATTTAATGAATGCAATTCAACGGTCAAGATTAGAAGTATATAATCAATCTTTAATATAAAATACTTATTTGAGAATAAAATAATATATAATGAATAAGCCAGAAAGGTTATTTAGAAGGTAAATAAACTTGGTTTTTAGCTTTTTACAGTGCAAGTAGTAAGTAACCCAACAATTGTTAGTTAATTGTAAAAAAATTAGACATAGGGGCAAACTATATTGCAACATTGACTTATTTGTACCTTTCTTTCCTAAACAATCAATTGATTAGACCATCTCTACCAAAAACAAATTCTTGAGAAGTGGTCCCTAATTACATAATTTTTAATGATAATTAAGTTTGTTCTATTATAATAATCAATATGCTTTCCCTTTCTTGTTATTTTTCTCAGCTTTACTGGGAGGGCCCACCATCCACTGTCAGTGCATCTCTCTTTAGGTCTCAACTTTCTAAAACAAGGTTTTGTGCCCTTTGTCTTCCCAATAGTAGACAGCACATAAGGAGAAATAAGAACAGAATAATGCTTTTTGCTTGTAAAAAGGCTCAACCTTTAGTTTTTAACCTTTGCTTTTTATACTTTAAGCAAAGCTAAGAGACACCTAATCTCAAATTAATAGTGATCTCTACTCCTTAGTTTGAGCAGAATCATTGTAATTTAGGTCTAGGATTATGCAGCAATTTCAATTAAAAAGAAGTGGTATTTGCTAACCACAGATTTGAATCTTTTCCCATTACCTAAACAGACACTCTGAGAATGGTATTTCTCAATCTTACTTTCTTACCAAACTGCATTATCTCAACGAGAAAAGAAATACCGCGTGAACAACCATACAATCTAAAATTAACGAAAATATCTGCATTATTTAAAATTAAAAGTTATTAAATTTAGATTGCAGAATGAAAAACTAGGATTGTGAATAACAGCACAAAAACAAAAAAAAAAGAGTAAATAATTTGTTTGATTAGATTTTTTTAAAAAAAAAAAAAAAAGGGGGGGGGGGGGCTCCTACTTATGAGACCTATGCTGCCTATAATAATACTTAATCAGTAAAAGCAATTGACATCCCAAGAAGTAGCAGTGTTACCTGCATAAATTTTCTGTATATGCAACTAGAATCCCCATTTTCCTCATTCTCCAAATTAAAAGGCCCGACAAGCCAAAGTTTAATATTATCATTAACCATCATACTAGCTAGGAACTTGTATCATTTCCAACCTTTCATCATACCACCACACTATTATTTTAATTATTCCCATTAATTCTTTCTTCTAAACCTTATCATGCCCACACAAATGAGCATAAAAGCTAAAGATAATCTTTGTAATTAGAGGAACACAGCAACCTAGCAGCTCCAATTTGTATATGCTTCAACATAAAATTTTATAACATGATTCTCTCTATATCTATACTTTTTTTTATTATAAAAAAGGAAGTTTTTATAATTTTTTTTTATACTACTTGCCTCTTTATATTATTATTTTCTACGAATAACGGTTTGATATATACTCAAAAATAATTCATCAAAAACACAAGAGGAAATTTTTTTGCACCACATATCACACTGAGCTCGTACTTACTTAGTAAGGAGGAAAGTATTTTCCTTTTAAAAAAATACCAAATAAGGCCGGAAAAAGAGAGTTTCCTCACACACCTTACTAAAGTATCGAGTTTGAGTTTGAACATAAAATTAAATCAGAGTCTTTTTTTTAATAGGCTAGACTGGTTGGCTCTTTATAAAATAAATAAAAAAGCCAAATTAGAAAACAATCAATTTTGTTTCTTTTAGTACAACACCGAGACCCAACAGAGAGAAACAGATTCTTGAAAGATATGAACCATGTCAAGGAAAACTGAGGGTGGGTGGTGAGAGTACAAGGCGCACTAGCAGACATATGGGCCCCATCATCATCACTCTCTCCACCACCTCTCCAACCTACCCCTCCCTTCCTTCCTTCTTTGCTCTGCTTTTGCCTTTGCATTCTTCCCCTTCTTCCTTTGTGGTCCATCTATTATACACCACTCTCAAACAAACAAACAAACAAACAAATTCCCACAACTCTCAAACTCCCAGTCTTCTCTCTCAAACCCACAATTTCTTCAACCTTAATCTCTTTGACCTCTTCAAAATCTTCAACCTTTTCTCCTGTCTCTTTCTTGATCAATTCATGGAAGGCACACTTGGGTTACTTGGTGGTGGTGGTTCTTCCGGGGGCTCATCAAATGAGTCAGCAATGTCCAAGGTGGAGGTGGTGGAGCAAGACTATGTGGGGATGTCATCTGAGGCAACCTCATACCCAGCTGAGGCAGAGCTTGAGCTTGGCCTGAGCCTTGGTGGTGGTGGAGGTGGTGGTGCAGGGAAGCAGCCAAAGCCATGTGCATGGGGTGAGCGTGGTAGAATCTTGACTGCTAAAGACTTCCCTTCCATGGTGGGCTCTGCAGTTCCTTCTTCTAGGTTCTCTCACAGACCCAATGCTTCTTCTGCTGTTGCTGTTTCTGGGACTAAGAGAGCTGCTGACTCTGTTTCTCAAGAGGGTGGCTCTCCCACTGCTGTAAGGTGAGGCTATTCATGGAAAGTAAGCTCTTTTAATATATATATATATATATATATTTATTCATAAAAAGTTATAAATTTTTACTCTTATGTTCTTGTGTTTGACTACTGAGAAAACTGAGAAATTGCACATTCTCTTCTTGTTTTTGTGTCCACTTAAGAAAAATTTAAAAGAATTTTTTTTAATAACAATTTTCTTTTTTCTTGATTAATATTGGTCTATTATTATCAGTCTAATCTTTTTCAAATTGCATCTAGTTTTTAATCTGTTTATGACTAGTGAATTATAGAAAAAAGAACTATAATCTTTCACTCTTTATCTAGTCCTAAATATTTTATTTAAATTTATTGTGTTTTATATGCCATTGAATTGTAGTATTATACACTGTTGAATGCCCGCTATGTATTTTATAAAAAAATTCTGGAAAAAAAAACAGAGAATGTATTGTTTATTATGACAATTAAGGTTATGAATGCTCTGTATCTCTGGTTTTGTATTTTGGATCATTGATTGTTGTATTTTGTGTTATGAAAACAGTCAAGTTGTGGGATGGCCACCTATTAGTGCTGCAAGGTTGAATAGCTTGGTTAACCAAGCAAAGACTGCAAGGGTTGAAGATGACAAGGAAGATGGGGAAAAATCTAAGGACACTTCTAAGAAGAAGATTAACATGGGTAATAAGACAAGTGCTAAAGAGAAATGGCGTCTCGGATTTGTGAAGGTGAACATGGATGGAATTCCTATAGGGAGGAAAGTGGATATGAATGCTCACTCTTGCTATGAGACATTAGCTCAAACACTGGAGGACATGTTTTTCAGCCCCACTACAGCTATTGGTTTGTTCTCTTTCTTTGCCTTTGGTACCTTTGGCACAATCGAAACGAGTACTTCAACTCAAAAGAATGGAGGCTCTCTGTTTTGGTTCATGTTATGATCATCAATTGGTCAGTTTTGATGCACTGTGT